>CAMXCT020005229.1:0-20338 GCA_947184155.2 Cladocopium goreaui
CCACAGCAATGACTTTCTTGATGCTTTCAAAGCTGCCTTAACAGGGGGCCAGGGCCACAGCAATGTCTTTCTATGGGCCTCAAAGCTGCAGTTTGCCAGCCTGCAAAGGATCCAAACTTCCAAAATTCCAACACCTTCCCCAACATGCACCCTAGGGCCAAGGCCACTTCCCCAACAGGCACCCCAGGGCCAGGCCACAGCAATGGCTTTCTATGGGCTTTCAAAGCTGGCTTTCTTAGGCTTTCAAAGCTGCCGTTTGCCAGCCCGCAAACCCTCCAAAACTCTCCAAACCCTCCAAACACCTTCCCCAACATGCACCCTAGGGCCAAGGCAACTTCCCCAACAGGCACCCCAGGGCCAGGCCACAGCAATGGCTTTCTATGGGCTTTCAAAGCTGCCGTTTGCCAGCCCGCAAAGGCTCCAATCCCCTCCAAAATTCCAAACCCCCAGGGCCAGGGCCACAGCAATGAGACTTTTTATGGGCTTTCAAAGCTCCCGTTTGCCAGCCCGCAAAGGCTCCAAACTTTCCAAAACAAAATTCCAAACACCTTCCCCAACAGGCACCCCAGGGCCAAGGCCACTTCCCCAACAGGCACCCCAGGGCCAGGCCACAGCAATGCTTTCTATGGGCTTTCAAAGCTGCCGTTTGCCAGCCCGCAAACCCTCCAATCCCCTCCAAAATTCCAAACCCCCAGGGCCAGGGCCACAGCAATGAGACTTTTTATGGGCTTTCAAAGCTACCCTTTGCCAGCCCGCAAACCCTCCAAAACTCTCCAAACGCTCCAAACCCTCCAAAACCCGCCAAACCCTCCAAACACCGTCCCTAGCAGGCACCCCAGATCCACAGCAATGACTTCGAATCACTTACCATCCGTGCATGGGATGATCCTCCAGGCTTAACCAAAAAAAAACTGGAACACTGGCCCATTGAAATTGTTTTTTTCTTATTAATTCATGGTGATGTTCCACATCGATGTTACTTTGCCCCACCACTGCGGCACCTTTTAGCTGCACGTGGTGCCGTGTCTCAGTTGGAACCCTCTTCGAGGGCGGCCCGTTTTGGGCACGAGGAGAGCATATCTGGATGGCAACAACCGAGTGTTTTGAAAAATCAAACTGTTAAAAAAATGGTAGTTGATTGGGTACTTATATTTAATATATATATAGATACATGTGGGTATTGATTGGGATTGGTATGTAATGATGTCATGATGGTCATGATGGTGTTATTACATAACCAACCAAAATTAAGCGGAAGGTGAGTATTGTACCTCAGAATTAGCACTCTAAGCGTGCTGCTGGACACACCACGTCGCTGATTTATGCCAATCCTATATTGTCTTCTGCGGGAGGGGCAGAAACAGGCCTCTAATTTTTGCATGGTGCTTGCTGCAAGTTCAGCTGCCATCATAGTCACATGAAAATCAGGAAACTTCAGCAAAACAGCTACTGTATACATCGGAATTCACATATGTGTATGTATATATATATATATATATTTGTCTATACCAATCAGAAAGACTCACTTTTCTATCAAGCACCATTTCTGCGCATGGCTTCCGGCGTTGGTGTCTAGCTCCGAAACCAAACAAAAACAGAGCATCTTCTGCCAGTGAGAGACCTAAACCTTTTGGTGGATTCTTGTCACCTGGTGGGTCAAGACGATCAATGCATTTCAATGCCACGACTGGAGGATCTCTTAAACCAAATAAACGGAAAACGAACCTGCCATTGACATCCGTCGACCATGGTTGCCTCCATGACTTGACCCACTTTCACTGCGATACAGGGTGCCTATTCAGGTGCCCCAAGCAACTGCGGAATGTATCTATATATCTATACATCTATCATGAATATAGCTGCCAGTCGGCTGCCGCGGCTGAGCCAAAAGGATGCATCGAATGCATCGAATGAGTCTCAACCATCGCGGTGCTTCAGCAATGCTTAGACCAACAGGTTGAAAAAAAGGTGATGACTTGAAACAAAATTCGGTGCCCTCAGCCAGTCTTTGATCCACCCGTGGCTTATTCTACCTAGAAACTCTTTCGGGATTTCTTTTCTGCCGGATGCCAAATTTTCTGCCAAATTTATGCCCGGAAATTTCAGGAATCCTGGAAACTACGCCGGAATCATGTGCAATGAAGCCGGCTGGAAAAAAACATGTATATGTATATCCGCCGACCCCGGTCGACCGCAAGGGGGAGCGCGTTAGGGAAGAGAGGTTGTGGACACCAAGAAATACAACAACGGGTCAGGGATCAGCAGCAGCAGCAAAAGCCTCTGCAGCAGCAGGAGGAAAAGGTAGCCAAAATTCATAGCAGCAGCAAGAGGAAAAAGTAACCAAAATCATCATTTTCTATGCGTTTTCGCTAGGCATTTACGGGGTGCAATTTTGGGGTTTCTCCGTCCTTCACTGCCATGGTGTTTTCCCATCCGGGTACCAGCAGCAGCAGCAGCAGCAAAAGCTTCTGCAGCAGCAGGAGTAGGCAGCAGCAGGCAGCAGCCAGCACCAGCAGCAAAAGCCTCTGCAGCAGCAGGAGTAGGCAGCAGCAGGCAGCAGCCAGCACCAGCAGCCAGCAGCAGGCAGGAAAAAACATGAGGTTACAATGACAGTCCTAAAAACGGAGGGTCCTTGACACTCAAAGTATATATCAATCCATCCGTCTTTCTTCCTATGCCACTATCTATCTATCCAACAATCGATCTATCCATCTGTTTATCCAACTGTCTATCTACCTATCTGTCATCTATCTCTCTCTCTCTCTCTCTCTCCCTCTCTCTCTCTCTCTCTGTCCCTCTATCTATACATCTGTCCAACAATATCTATCCACCTGTTTATCAAGCTGTCTATCTACCTATCTATCAATCTATCTCTCTCTCTCTATCCTTATATATCCATCAATCTACTCGATTCTATTAACAGTCTACCTGTCTGTCGTGTCTGTTATCGTATCTAGCAATCCTCCAGTGCCATACGTTCTCCATCCGTCCAGCCATCCATCCAGCCATGCTCAGCCAAGGCCCCATGCCAGCGAGCAAACCAAGCCTATCGGGCGCCCGTCTCAGCGCCGAAGCATGCCTCCTCGTCGTCTCTCTCTCTCTCTCTCTCTCTCTCCCTCTCCCCCTCCCTCTCTCTCTCTCTCTCTCTCTCTCCACAGTCCCCCCCAAATAAAGGGGGGTCGGCGGCACCTGGGCGCTAGCCCATTCTATAACTTTTGCCCAACAAGGGACCATGATTCCTTTGATGTCGTTCCAACGGCTTTCATATGCGCTCAGGCTTTCGACACCGAAGCCCATGGCTTGAAAGTCCTGTGTGTACTGCTCCTCAGCCACGGAACAGATATGTTACGACTGTTACGAGTTGCATAGAGTTGTAGCGCCAAGAGATCCCAAAAACACACAGGAAATTGAACTCTGTAATGGTCAGAGCGGTTTGTTGAAATCGCAGGTCACGAAGACATACGAAGACGACCTTGTGATATCTTGTGATGGAAATTCACCAAATAGACTTCTACTCTGTTCAAGATTGTGACACGCCAAAATTGAATGGAGTCTGTGCTGTGTGCCCCACGCTGCTCGTTTTCTTTCAGCTGCCCACAGCTCAGTTTGGTTCGGGTGGAAACAATTGGAAACAGGCTTACCAGGCTTACCAGGCTTACCACAGAAATTGCTCTCAAGGATCTACTTGGACCTGGTAGAAGGCGGGGTCGCCAGACAAGATGAATAACTTTGTCCAGCCATTCAGCCCCTTCCTCAGATCAGTCACCACCACGGAAGCTCAGGGAACTCTGACTACCAGCCTTTACCAATGCCCAATGTAATGTCAAATTAAGTAATGCAATGTTCAGCCTTTACTTGTCCACACGAAGTCAATTAAGTCAATGCTCACTTTCAAACAATGCACCGCATGACCCTCGATCCTGCAAGGCTTCGCAAGTTCTGACCGAGCCGCAAGGTTTCGACTGTCGTCAACATCGGTGTCTTGGTGACCGTGCCCATTCGTGCCAGAGCAGGATAGCCCAATGTATCGGAGAAGTCAGGCGATGGACACTCGTAGCTCAAGAAGGGCAAGCGCAAGGATGTGGCCAATGACGAGATGGGACGACACACTCGATCACAGCCTCGAAGCACAACAAAATGTGACGAAACTCTGCTTGTCAAAGAATGTACCGAAGCATGTGATTATATGAGAAATGTACAATGATGCATATATATATATATTATACACAAAATGTTGCACTGTACGCTAATATGGGCAAGAACAATCATCTGGAGATCGGAAATTCGATGTGCTGTGACTTTCCCAGCAATGCTGTGTCTCAATTGCGGTGAGCGGCCCATTCCACCAATACCAACATATGTGTCCTTTTCGGCCATGGCTGAAACAACGATGTCAGAACCCACACTTTCGTCGCACTTGTCATCAAAAATCACGTGCCTCAGAAAACGAAAGGGATTTGCTTGAAGGCTTCATGTGGGAAGGTACACCATCAAATCACAGTGTGTATGAATAGGTGTGAATACATATACACACATATTGTGTATACATATATTATATGTATAGATAACTGTTATATATATATATACACATACATAACATGTATATATATATATATCTATCTATATATGATCATATATGTATATATGTATTTGTACATGTACAATATCTACACACATTTCCCTCTGCATGGCTAGCATGCTCAAGTCTTTAGGCAACAAACATAAGACACACATATTATTATACTTGCAATCTGTGTGTATCTAAGTATGTGGTGATGATGATGATGATGATGATGATGATGATGATGATGATGATGTTTTTATTGTATGATATTGTCATAACACATAGAAACACTTTGATTCTCAAGAGTAACGACAATCTTGAGCGGCCGAAATGCTGTAGTCGATACCCAGGCAAGAGAAGTTGGTCCTGTCTCTGGATTTGTGCAACCGTCGAGCATGCTTCAAGGAGGCATCCAAGACATCCCAAGACAAGGCATGTAAATGGACGTTCATAGATTTAGAAAGGTTGACATGCAGCTTTCTCTGTATAGCTTGGTGCCGTTTGACGTGCCCTGATTGGTTCTCAAAGTTCTCCAACCAAGTGCAACTTAGGTCGCCTTGGTAATTGCCTTGATAACTTTGGTACTTTTGGTTACTGTCTTAAGCTCAATGGCGGTGCTTCCTTGATGCGTTCCTTGATCTCCTCTGCCCTCCTCTGCCCTCTGCCCTCCGTCCTGGTTAATGATGCCCTCTGCCAGGCGTGCTGCAAGCCGGAAGGTCGTCCCCGCAGCCCAGCTCCCGGTCATCGGCCTTGGCGAGAACGACAATATATGACCCTGATAAAAAACTAAAAAGGACTAAAAAGGACTAATTCATGGATTCTATTGAAGTCATATTTTCGCTTTTGGACGATTTTCGTTTAACTCCTACCCATTGCAGAAAGACCTACTCTCTCGTGTACAGACTGACTGCTCCACGAAATGGATGACGTGCTTGACATATGGCAAACTCACCTAGGACATCCTAGGACCTAGTCACTTCTTCACATCTTCACACAGAAAGTCTGAGAGGTGCAATGACAGGCAGAACATGGCGGAACGTGAGGCAAATGAACGACAGATGCAAGGCGGTGCAGCTGCAAATTGTATGATGCTTATGCTGCTTCGCTGCATCGGTGCCAACAGCTCCAATGCCAGCATCGTTGTTGTGCGGGTGGTGGATGAAAAGAACGTCTGAACTTTCTGCATAGCTTCCTGAGTTGGAAGAATCAGTTGCGACTCGTCTTGGTCCTCAAAAAATTCGACCGTAAGGAACAGCTGAATCGGGGTGGAATTGCCGTGATCGAACTCATGGCCATACCAAGCATCCACGGCATCATCTGAGAGCTCAACGATGGATTTCAAGGTTTCTGTTACTGTGGCACCCACGGCAATGTTTTCGACGATAGGCTTCCTCACAAGGCAGTTCGTTTGAGCAGCCAAAGATTAAGTCCACAATCACACACCCACACAAGAAACTCACATACACAATTTGCACTACACAATCACAACGTGCAAAAAGGCATGCACTTTGCAAAATAGCAAGTACTTACATGTTACATATGTACTGCGCGTATCCGTGCATGACAACGCGTTACATCGCATTCCACCCAACCACATCGCACTGCACCATATCGCATCAGATGTGGATGAAGAATACATTGCACGCGTTTGCATTCCAAGGTAATGCTTTACCCAACAAAACCTTGCCCTATCCAAGGATTTGTAAAGAAGGAAGAACACACACACAAAGACACGCACAAAGACACAACATAGAAACACATGAGGCTGGCTGGGCGCCAAGTGCTTCTTCCGGAAGCAATCGGAGTTGTTTGCGCCAAACTTTTGGATCTGCAAACAGTTTGAAGACCTTTGAAGTTTTTTCTATAAAAAATGCCACCAACTGTAACCATATCAGTGTATTATCAGTGTACTCGAATGTTTTCATTCAAATGTCGTGGAACAGTTTCACATGATCTCCCCGGGAAGGGGGCGCGGCTGCTACGTGGTGACGCTCGTGGTGGCCGCGCGGGAATCAACCTGGACACAAATACCTCCCCGGCACTACCTTTGTCGTCAAGAAGTGGTTCTGATTGGGGTTCGACTCCCCTTTATGATGGTCAGCTTGCCTACATTTCTGCAAGGGAGACATGGCTTGGCGCTTTGTCGACCACAGTCTGCGACTGTGGGTGTGGATGTTCGTCGCGTTTGGGCTGCTGATTTCTCCATTGATTTGGAGGTCACCTGGTGGCGCTGGTATCTTCGGCGGCTTGGACATGGCGGATTGCAGTTTTGATTCAATTCAACTGCTGTTTGGACCCTTTGGCTTGAGGAAGCTATTGGTTCTGCAATTTTTGCAGCGGTGGTTGCTGCTGGGGCCTCTTTGGCTTCTGCAATGTGTGTACAGGGGCAGTCCTTTGGCTGCTGAATTCTGGCATGGTTGTTTCATCTTTACCGGTGCACGTGGCCTGCAGGTGCATTTTGCTTCCTGCTCTACCTCTTGAGATGACTCTGCGTCGTTACACTATGGTCCCGTGCCTCTCCATATTTGCGAGTGGGCGTGGAGCAGTTGGTTCATTCTGGCGCTACTGGTGGTTCCCCTTTGCCATAGATTTGCTCCTCACTGGCATTGGGCGGCTGAGTGGTTGTCGGCATGGCCTTTGGCTCTTGCCGTTCACGGTGCGGCGTCTGGTTGGGGGCGCTTGCATCTCACAAAGTTCTTCTTCTTCTTCTTGTTTCACATGATCTCAAGTGGGCTTTATAGATTTCAAACCTTTTCACCACTGAAGACATGACCAAGATACATTGCCGCCCAAGCAGAGTCTGCCACGTCCAGCATTGTAAGACCTTCAAAGCTTTCAGTCCTGGCTGGGAGCTCAATTAGACTCAAAGTGGGTAGAGCATGATGGAATCTGATAAGAAAACGACTATCTATCTATCTATCTGTCTATCTATCTATCTATCAATCTATCAATCTATCAATCTATCAATCTATCAATCAATCAATCAATCTATCAATCTATCAATCTATCAATCAATCTATCAACCTATCAATCTATCAATCTATCAATCTATCAATCTATCAACCTATCTACCTATCTACCTATCTACCTATCTATCTACCTATCTATCTATCTACCTATCTACCTATCTAACTATCTGTCTGTCTATCTATCTATCTACCCATCTACCTACTTATCTATCTATCTATCCATCTATCTATCTATCTACCCATCTACCTACCTATCTATCTATCTATCCATCTATCCATCTATCTATCTATCTAATCTAATCTAATCTATCTATCTATCTAATCTATCTAATCTATCTAATCTATCTAATCTATCTAATCTATCTAATCTATCTAATCTATCTAATCTATAAAATCTATCAAATCTATCAAATCTATCTATCTATTCTAACCAAATCTAATCTATTCTAACCTAATCTATCTAATCTATCTAAGCTATCTAAGCTATCTAATCTATCTGATCTATCTAATCTATCTAAGCTATCTAATCTATCCAATCTATGTAATCAATCAATCAATCAATCTATCTATCTATCTATCTATTCTAACCAAATCTAATCTATTCTAACCTAATCTATCGAATCTATCTAATCTATAAAATCTATCATATCTATCAAATCTATCAAATCTATCTATCTATTCTAACCAAATCTAATCTATTCTAACCTAATCTATCTAATCTATCTAAGCTATCTAATCTATCTGATCTATCTAATCTATCTAAGCTATCTAATCTATCCAATCTATGTAATCAATCAATCAATCAACCTATCTATCTATCTATCTATCTATCCATTGCGATAGACCCAGCGATCCAGCAGCTATCTAGATATATCTAAATCAAGTCTAAGGAGTCTAATCGATCAATCGATCAATGTATCAATCTATCAATCTATCTATCGATCTATCAATCTGTTAATCAATCTATCTATCTATCTATCTATCTATCCATCTTTTCATCTATCTATCTATCTATCCATCTAATTAATCTACACATAACATATCATAACATAATGTATATGTATATGCATACTTAATATGTGTATGTTATAGTCAAAGGACGTTTCGAAGAGAAGCTCCGAGTTGTCGGAAGTGAGCATCATCACATTGTCACAACTTCTCATCATCACTGCTTCACACCATCACCACTTCGCATCATCACCACTTCAAATCAATTCAAATCATCACCGCTTCAAATACTCTCCGCATCACCATCATCACCACCACACTGTCACTACTTTAACAACTTTGCGGGACCTTTTTCCTGGAACTGTTGCATCAAGCTGCGGTTTCAGCGGTCGAACATGTACGAAGCACGGTGCTTTTTTTCGTGTACTGGTGTGGTTGGTGAAAACTAGGGTCGCTTGCGCGGCAGTTGCGGGCATCCTTGGCTTAGCGTCGAAATGGTCTTGAAATGCACGCGCAGCGGAATTGAGGCGTGGTGTATGTACGGCTACATACAGTACTCTCGTGCTATTGTGTTTTTTATCTCATGCAAATGTGCTTGGTTCGCGCATTGGAGCTTCTGCGGCAAAGTGAGTTTGTGATACCATCGTGTCCCGGTGCTATTGTGTTTTGCAGGTCTTTGTAGCATTGCGCAGTGGAACTGCCGCGTCGAAGTGATCGTAGGTTAAGTTTGCGCGCTGGTGCTTTTGTGTTTTGCATTGCTTAGGGCAGCCGGATTGCTGCATCAAGGTAACTGTTGGGCGAGATTTTCTGTTTGCGATGTGTGACCCCTTGGACGTTCTCTCTGTATCTCTCTGTTCCCCACAAGAAAAAAGCGATGCGCTTGCGTTGCCTTCTGTGGGCTAGTTTGTTTGCTTGTATAAGTGCAAAACAAAACCATCTAGGGAAAGCTACACGTCGAAGACCATGTCTCATTGAGAATGACTGTAGCAAAGCAAAAGGAAACACAAGAGAGAACATGACGCCACATGACGTTGACACAGGTGCGAATGCTTTAATTCTAAAGTGTGGCTCGCATGTGGATTTGGTTGATGAGAGTAGAGCGGAGAATGGAGAAGAATACAGGAGGGTAAAGTAAGGAAAAGTAGAGAACAGAAGAGCGGGAAGACCAGAAAAATAGGAAAAGAGTATAAAAGAGTGGAGCAGAGTAGAACAGAGCAAAGGAGGGCACAAAAAAGAATATAGAAGAGTAGAGAAAAAAGAACAGAAGAGCACAAAGCACACAAAGTGACCGGACGATGAACATACCACAATCTGCAACTCTAGAAGGTTTGACTGGATTGAAATAATGACTGCAAGAAAAATACTCTGACAGAACGGATCAACGATCCGATGACTATCGACTATTGATGACTCATCCAGGATGTCCCACAAAAAACACTGAGCCACAGCACGGGATGTATGTTTGCCCTGAAACGGCACCCCAACTCCTATAGGTAAAACCCTGTCTGCATTACTATAGGAAAATATGTTCCTATCGGAACTTCCTCCACTGCCTTGTGCGACTTTTTCATGAGATGTGATGGATTACTTGCTCCGCCATCTGTTTAGTCTGTCCGCGCTCGTTTGCACGCACGCACGCAGGCACGCACGCACGCACGTACGTACCTACCTACCTACCAACCTACCAACCTACCAATCTATCTATCTATCTATCTATCTGTGCCTGTCTGTCTGTCTGTCTATCTGTCTAGCTGTCTATCTGTCTCATCTATTCTACCTATTCTACCTATCTACCTAGCTACCTGTCTATCTATCAATATCACCTGTTTGGCCTATTACCTATCACCGATCTACATTATCTACCTATCGACCGATTACGACACCTATATTACCTGTTACTACCTATCTATCTATCTATCTACATATCTACCTGTCTGCCTACCTACCTACCTATCAATCTATCTACTTATCTGCTTATCTACTTATCTACTTATCTACTTATCTACTTATCTATCTATCTATCTATCTATCTATGTGCCTGTCTGTCTGTCTGTCTATCTGTCTAGCTGTCTATCTGTCCAGCTGTCTATCTGTCTAGCTCTCTATCGGTCTATCTATCTACCTATTTACCTATCTACCTATCTACCTATCTATCTATCTACCTATCTACCTGTCTGCCTATCTACCTATCTACCTATCTACCTATCTACCTATCTACCTATCTACCTTGTCTGCCTACTCTGACCTACCGATTGCAATGGACTCATATTTTCTTTATCGAGCTTATCTACTTATCTACTTATCTACTTATCTACTTATCTACTTATCTATCTATCTATCTATCTATCTGTGCCTGTCTAGCTGTCTATCTGTCCAGCTGTCTATCTGTCCAGCTGTCTATCTGTCTAGCTCTCTATCGGTCTATCTATCTACCTATCTACCTATCTATCTACCTATCTACCTGTCTGCCTATCTACCTATCTACCTATCTATCTATCTATCTACATATCTACCTGTCTGCCTACCTACCTACCTATCAATCTATCTACTTATCTGCTTATCTACTTATCTACTTATCTACTTATCTACTTATCTATCTATCTATCTATCTATCTATCTATCTATATATTTATCTATCTATCTATCTATCTTATCTAACCTAACCTAACCTAACCTACCCTACCTACCTACCTACCTATCTATCTAACCTAGCCTAGCCTAGCCTAATCTAATCTAATCTCTCTCTCTCTCTCTCTCTATCTATCTATCTATCTAACGTAACCTAACCTAACCTAATCTAATCCAATCCAATCTAATCCCTCTCTCTCTCTATCTATCTATCTAGCTATCTATCTATCTTATCTTATCTTATCTATCTTATCTATCTTATCTTATCTTATCTATCTTATATTATCTTATCTTATCTTATCATCATATTGTCTTATTATCTTATTATCTTATTATTTTATTATCTTATAATCTTATAATCTTATTATCTTATTATCTTATAATCTTATTATCTGATTATCTATCTATCTATCTACCTATCTATCTATCTATCTAATCTAACCTAACCTAACCTAACCTAATCTAATCTAATCTAATCTCTCTCTCTCTCTATCTATCTATCTATCTAATCTAACCTAATCTAACCTAACCTAACCTAATCTAATCTAATCTCTCTCTATCTATCTATCTATCCATCCATCCATCTATCTATCCATCTATCCATGTACGTATCTATCTATCCATTTCTCTATCTTTCTATCTTATCTATGTACATACATGTACGTATTAGCAAATATACGCATTAGAATGGAATTGACAACATCAAAATACGTACATTGGATCAGATCCGCAGACCGTTTCAGAACAACGGCACACATTGTCTTCTGTGATGGACTTACAGCTGACATGTTCTAACTCCAACGGTTTTTCCTCTCAGTATTGCCGCTCTATCCCTTTACAGTATGTCAAAAGTTATATGGGCGCTCAAAAATGGTTGTCCAAACAAGCTTCACATCATCTGATCTCCTTTTCTTCGATCTTTTATATCTTTTCTATCTGGGTGTATGTTCAGGCAGTTTCCGCTACAGTAGCGACCTACGGCATCCTACTGCCACCTACCTCTCTTGTGCTTCACTGTTTCCAGCTGGGCACTGCATGGCAGCATGGCAACATGTTGGCAACCAAATGCAGCTAAAGCCTAGAGCTGGCTGCTCCTTGCAATGTCACTTTGAGCAAGTCTTCGATTCATGTTGCCATCTCGTAGCAGCGCCTCAAAAGGCGATCTTTTGATCTGTGGAGTTGCAACAAGTGGGGCCTTTCGCTAAAGGATAAAGTGTATTTTCAACGTATGTCAACATCATCTTTATATCATCTTTCCATCATGTCAACATAATGTCAACATGAAATTCTAGTAAAAATGACTCATGACTCGCACGAGACACGGGTTGTTGTGGAGAATTAGAGACTTCAAACGCTTGTTTTCAAGACCAAAGGTCAAGCGCTAGCGCCGCGTCAACCGAAAACACAAGCTGAACATAGCTGAACTGAATAATTGAATTTCTTGCAAACCACACTGTGGTCAAACGATGTCAAACGTTTTGATGAAAAGTAAAAGGAGCCAAAGAATCGCCAAAGAGGAATCGGGCGATTCGTATCGATTAGTATCGATTGATTGCGTTGGGAAGAGCCCGGAGAGCCTGGTTTTTCTCAAAGAAGGTGATGTCAGTGAGTAAACCTCAGCATCGGCTAAAACGATCTAAAACGATAAAAAACGATCTACCACGATCTAATCAATGGATTCAGCTTTGTTCCAAAAGCTCTAACAGATCTAACAGGCTGTTGTTATGGTGCAGGAATAAAATATACCCGGCATGAATAAGGATAATAAGGACACTAGAATGATCTAGGATGATTTTAGGTATACCAGAGTGGACAAAAGCGAATCACAATGATCTGGCTGCCATAGCCCATCGGATTCAGATCGGAATCTACCGCACGCGACCAAGCGACTACTCCGGAAGCCATCGTAACCTCCGCTATAGATGAGCACAAGATTGCGCTGGATCTTCTGCAGTAGAGCCCTCAAATGCGATGCGAATCTTGATTGAGCCCTTTGTTGTAAAGTCATGTAAAGGCATTCATTCTATTCTCTCAAACAGCCATGGTCTTCCCTGTATTTCTTGGTCGTTCGAGTCGTTCTGGGTATCGGCGCAGTGCGTGGAAAACTGAATGGGTCATCTACTGTCATTGTGGCATCGCGGTGGGTTGTGGTGGCTGGGGGTCTCTGCCCCCTTGCCTCTTTGTCTGGTCTGAACAATGTATGTTTGGCAAAGTTGACGTTTCCTGGCACTTTGCACCTTATGCCTATGGTGACCAAGGTCACAGAAATGTCTTTGTCTTGGTATCTAACCTTGGAACTACACGTCCAGTACTACATGGGCTGACTTCTTCTTCGATAATTTTTGGAACTGTCAGGCTTTGAGAACACATGTCAAATCTGTGTTGTTGGACATTGTCCACCAGTGGCCCAGCTTGGATCTCAACTGAAATGGGAAACATCGGATATCATTGGATACACCAGGTGTCAAAATTGGCAAAATCATGTCACATCAAAGACTTTGACACGACCAGTGGACTCTGGATATTCTGGATGAGACGCTGGAGTCTGCCAAGCCACAAATTTGCTGCTGCCATGCTCATTTTGTATCCTGGAGTGGCTGGATTATCTGTGATTACTTTGGATTCCCATGGACTACCCCTGGCTGTTCCAACAAACTCCAGTGCCAGCAAGTCGTAAGGCAATCTACAACGGGCACATTCCTCTGAGGCATTTCTGTCCATCTAAGTATGTCCAAGGGAAGAAGGAGCGATGGTGTATCACTCAATCTTAAGTCCAAATTTCACTCCACTCCCACGACTTCAGAATTTAATGGCGCTTTTAGTGTGGACTATTGCGTACGGGTAATGACCCAAATGAGGCTCGCATCCAACAAGTTGTCAAAATCTGTTTGGTTTCCCTACGTAATTTTTTGGTGTCTCTGGTATCAATCTGGTCATATACGGTACGACGGGCGTCACATAGATCTTGCACCAATCTTGCATTCATGTCTGGGATGATCTTGCAATAAGCGGAAGAGTTTTTCCGCTGAATGTAGAAATGTTGAAGCATTTCAAGACAAGACCTTAGGAATATCCATCCTGTGCTCAATAGGCAAGTTGTTTTGTTCTTGTCGGAGGCCACGATGCATATTATTAAACTTCAGATAAACATCATCATACCATCCCTGAAACTCCCCACTGAAGTTTCCTGGCAAGGCTGGCACTTGCGCATATGCCATGTCTTGTGTGGCAGTTGAGAGCGCTTCCGCATAAGATGCAAAGTCAGCAGATTTGGCTACCACTCTGTTCAGCACCTTTGAAGTCACACATCCACAAGTTTCGCTCAAACCAACCCATCTGAACGTTGCAAAGCAGTTTGAAAGTTTGAAACCGGGCAGTGACCATCTTCAACGCACCGTGTTTTACCAATTTGCTCCTAGCCTTGAATCTCCTTGATACGTTTTGAATCAACGTGAATCAATGTTGCTCTGCTTCGCAGCATTTCGCAGCTCCCAAGGCCAAGGAACATCCAGTGTCGCGGGTCCAGCAAAATCAGCTCCCAGCCTTGGCGTCCGCAGAAAAAAAATAGGGTCAAAACCCCGGGAACACATTTCTGTTTTGATCTGTTTAAGATCTGTTTAGATCTGTTTAGCACATGTCTGTTTCTCAAAACAAACCAGTGGAAATGTCCAGTCTACTAGTCTACTGTATATGACTGGGAAGATGCAATTTCGTAAACGCAATCTTTGTATGTCGTGCTAGGCGCCACAGGGGCTATGGCGCTGACCATTGAGGTCCTGACCCGGTCCAAATGTCACTGAGATTGAAGAGTTTCCAGGAGATCGGTTCTGACGGTGGTGGATGCGCTGGCAACCCTCCGAATTTGTAGTCTTCGAAGATCTTGTTCATCGCCTGGTATAGAGCATGATGAAGAGAACTCAAGGAGTTTCAACATCTAAGGATCTGTGCATTGTTGGAAGGACAGCCTTACAGCATGTCACAACATGTCACAGCCGTTCACAGCCTATATAATCATGCATAATTCAAACTTAAATATCGGCGAAGGAAGTTTAGAAGTCAAACTTCCGACAATATGGACAGATGAAAAGCAGAGATGGGCAGAGTCAGAGAGGAGAGAAGAGTAGAAGAGAGAAGATCAGGGAAGAGAAAGAGTCAGAAGAAAGAAGATGCAGGTGCGCGAAAAGGCAGGAAAGTCGCGAAACACTGTGTTTTTCCAATGATTTGTGGCTCCGGAGGGTCGAAAAGTAGGCTCGCTAAAGCGGCGGGTGCGGAGCTTGCATTTTGGAGCATCAGATCTTGAGGTTTGCTAAGATGATTTTGCATGGCAGGTGCAGCTCTTCGTATGACCTGGCGTTACTTTTTCGTGGCAGGCGCAGTACTTTAGACAGGTGGAGTGGAAAAATCGCAAAACGCATTGGCACGAGGCCGGAAGCGCTGCACTAAACTTTCCATTTTTGAAGGAGGTCTCGCAGAATTGCTTTGTTTTTAAAGTTGTCAAGTTCAAAAATTGAAGAAGTCTCGCAGAATTGCTTCGTTTTGGATGTTGTCAAGTTCAAAAAATGAAGAAGTCTCGCAGAATTGTTTCGTTTTTGACGTTGTCAAGTTCAAACATTGAGGAAGTCTCATAGAATTGCTCCGTTTTTGATGTTGTCAAGTTCAAAACCTGAGGACGTCTCGCAGAATAGTTTCATTTTCAAGCTTGCAGATAGACAGGTAGATAGACAGACAGACAGATAGAGAGAGAGAGAGAGATAGATAGATCGATCGATAGATAGGTAGGTAGATAGATAGACAGATAGATGGATGGATGGATGGATAGATAGGTAGGTAGGTAGGTATGTAGATAATCAGGGAAAGAGAGAAAAATATAGAGAAAGAGTCAGAGAGATCAATCACCTTTCGATCCATCAGTGGCTTTGCTCTGCCATCCCTGATTCACAACAACCAACCTCTCCTATAGGTTTCCTATTTTTGAAACTTCCGCCACCACCTTGTGCGGTACTACTGGTAATATATCATAATCCTATTCTATGACTTCTATGACTTCTATGACTTCTATGGCCATGGGTGGCCATGGCTAGCCTGTGTTCCGGTTTCGAGTCGAGCAGAGGAGTTTCGCGGAGTGAATTCGGGTGGCAGCTGGGTGCAGAACACGCCAATGAGTTCACCCGCCCGTCGCACGCCGGTCGACAAGAATGAGGCCAGAGCTCCGTAGCCTTAACCGGCTACGACACATCACCGTATACCACCGTACCGGGAGTTGAAAAGACATGAAACCCCAAACTTGAGCTGAAATCCATGTTGGGGGGCCAACCTAAGCTAGATGGTATGGGACCTCACTTCATTCAATTGGCGAGGAAATTGTGGTGATCCAAGAATTCTGCTACTAATTCAGTGCACAGTCTCATCCCATCTTCTCCCCACATTTCAGCCCTCCTCTGAGACATGTTCATATCAAGCTGAATGCTGGCAGCAAATACTGCCAAACAGATGCACGTCTGGAAAACACCCTAACCTCATGTGAGAATGAAATAGATCCCAGGCAACGCTGCTGATCTTGATCTTTTATGATATTTTCACATATATTATATTATACTATATTATATTATTGTATCTTCTCATCTTCTCCAACTTTCTCCATTCTGTCCAAGCCGCTGGGTCCATAAGGCTCCCAGTCAATGATATTAATTCCATCTGGGTTTGCCACAGCTGCGCGGAATGCCTTGCCTAGTCCACTGTCCTTCCGTTCTCCTGGTCCATCTGCCAGAAAGTTTGTGGCATAGTCCAACTCCTGCACAGCTGTTTCGTGGTCGTGGTCATGGCGTAAGAAACATGTCTCCTCTTCCAATGTGCGATGCTATGCTGTAGCTATGCTATGCTGCCAAGTAATGCCAAGTATGTATTGCGATGATTTGCGATGTGTGTTCTGATTGTTGCTGTGTTCTGAAGTTCTGATCTCCTTGTAGACAGAGTATATGAGGTTGCCGCCGAGGTCAAAGAAGAAAATATCATAGTAGTTACGGGCATAGAGAATGTCGCGATACCTGGTGGAATATGGTGGAATCGGAGCCGTTCAGCTCCACAAGCTCCACATGCACGGATTGGGTGGCTATCCCTCTACGAAAATCCACCACATACACCCGTTACACCCGTTACACCCGTTACACTCCTGCATAAATCATCATAAATCCCTTCCCGTCCACCAGACTCAGATAAGTTTTCAATAGTTTTCACACTGCCAATTGCAATCTGCACGGCAACTTGATTGAGTTTGACTTGAGAGGTGCTTGCAACTTGATTGCGTGCTCCTTTCATGAGCCCAACCTGTTGCATCTTCGCAAAACTCAGGGCCATAGTGGCACAGCAAAGCTTGGTCTAAAGTGTAGATATCACTGGATAGGTTTAAGGGAGGATTTACAGGAACACCCTGTACTTGCTGGTAAAAACCATGGTTTCCTGTACGTTTTCCCTGAAACCAATCTAATTAATTATAGAACATGTGATATCCTGTCCTCACTGCATCTTTACTAGGATCACATCATTGAAGTGCGAGGCATGCGGGATAAAGTCCCGCTTTTCATGTGAACACCCCAGAAACTGAGCAAATGAGTGTCCCATGAAAAGTCACATGAAGTACAAAAAAACTGGTCTTATGTTCACTCACAGTCGTCTAGAGCAGCCCGACGGCCCGACCCCATCAATTTTGAGACCAGTCGTAAGCATACAAATCACAACAGTTCACAACCGTATGAGTCAGTCAGGTCGGGAAACTCCAGTGATGCTGAGATATGTTTTGCAGAACATTACCGAAGGTTCTGAACTCACTGAGTCACAACTTGGTCACTTTGGTTTAGAGCAGGGTTGCGTTGGATGGTATTGCTTGTGCACAAGATGATATTGCTCAGGACCACTTGCGCGGTCAAGTTTGTCTTTTTCACCTGCACGAAGCAAACAAAGTGTTCAGAGTCCTGTGTGTCCTCTACCCTATTTTCACCGTATCCACCTGGCGTGACTGCATAATCTGCATGTCTGTCTCACTGAGTGGCACGTTTTCTTGAGTCCAAGCCTTATAATATTGAACCTGAGTCCTTTGGAAGCAAAGTGCTGACATTTGTGCAGTTCTCATGGTTCTAAGCACGGCCGCAACACATGAGAACACCAAAAAGAACGAGAACACATAAAGGATCATAAAGGGCTGTGTGCGACACTCACTCTGAATTAGGCCAGGTCCGCGTCATGTTCCCAACCCAATTTAACGCTTTATGTTGATTTCAGTTGCAAGATATTTCACTGCGGCTTTTGAAAGTATCTTTTGGTGAAGGAGAGTCGGGGCCCCGGAAATGCTCAGCTTGCCACCTAGCCGGACCTAGCCTGTAGGGAAGGGATTCAGCAGGATGTAGGCAATTTGCAGACTGAGAAGTCTCTCGGCGTCTGTCGCCCGGTAAGCCTTGAACACAGTTTGCCACAGAAGTGACAACGTTTGGCTGTGGTGGGTGAGCAATAGGAAAGTCAAGTCAAATGAGTGCTTGGTGCTTTCCAAAGGTTGGTCTGTTAAACTTTAAATTAATTTAAAGAGTTGAATCGAAACTGAACCTCCTTTTAATGCAGCACTTCTGCAGCACTGATGTCATGTTGGCATATTCAGACGTCGCAGAAGTCACAACCATTCTTCTACATTCTCAGATTTGAAGAATCTGCTTGGAATCTGTCTGGTGCAATGATCGTATTTGTTGAGCTTAGCGGCATCCCAGGCTTGCTTGAAGCTCCACAATGCGTCTGCCAATGCCGGTTTTCCTGCTTCAATCACCAGAAATCCTTTGTGCCTTGGCGTCCGACTCCAACTCTCCCAGTAGTGCCCGGGGGGACGCGCGGCATGCCACATGGATCCACAGGGTTTCTTCAAAAGTTGATACATGTCGATACATTGACATGTTGAGATACATGTTTATTTATTTTATTTACTGTAGATTCACACATATTCATATGTATATGACTGTATATGTAATTATATGATCATACATAATGATCATATGTGGCATAAATGGCTTTCCCTAAACCAATGCAGCCCGCACTGCACCCTGCGTGTCCAAGTTGCTCTTCCAAGCCCATCGCTGAATTGTTCAGCCAAGTCTGCGAGTATCCATGCGTTAGAAGTGCGAACTCCATTTGGGCTTGGTAAAGCCTAAGATTTTCGAGTCTTTCCACTCCGCAAGGAGCATCAATACTTGGCTTGGATTCTTTTTTTACCACTGTCAAGAACCACTGCGTTAGAAAGTCATTGTGTGCCAAGGGAAAGCTAAGTCATGGATGCTCTAACATGCTCTAACATATTCCAACTGTGAACATCTAGACTCATGTGCTCCAAGCTTCCTGTTCTTTCTTTGATGTTGGGGGTCTGAATTGTTGTGTGCTGCTTTGCATGAGTCAATGTATGCCTTTGTATGCTGCAAAAAACTGAGTATTTATTGTGGGCTCGCGTACATGCACGAGTGCACCTCACCCATGCTCTTTTCACCACCCTCCTTTCACATCTTTCACCTGCGATGTACAAATCGCTTCTAGTCCTGCGATTTCCCTTAACGCGGCATCTCTCGGGTGTGCAGTTTTCCAACGCCTAAGGCCTCGTAGACACACAGAATCATTCAGATCATCCAGGAGGAAGTTTTATAAAATTTTGCTCGACCCCAAAACCACTCCAAACCTGGCATCGAAAAACATCACCTGAAATCCCAACATGTTCAAAGCTCTCCATATCCGGTTTGCTAAAACTTCAACTCTTGAGGCAACCCTTCATTCTCCACCAGTCACATAAATGCAACATGTTGGGTTTGCCGGGGGGGTTTGCCGTGAGTCGGAATGAGTTTGCAAGAAGGGTAACATATGTTAAGATCATGTATGTCCATCCGCAGCCGTTTAGTAGGAGGAAATTTCATGGTATTTTCAGTGTTTTTCATTGGTTTCACATTAGCATTTGCAAGATGTTTGCATGATAAGGGATGATTGTCTGAACCAGGTTCATGTTTTGCGAACAATATTTTTTCGCGGGATCCCGCGGAAAAATTAGCAGGATTTTTGAACTTGTGATTTGTTGGAAAGAGAAATAAAGTTGTGTGTTTTATTGGAACAGCATAATTAGATTTCCTTCGGAGCCATGTTGAGTTTCGATGAATTGTTCGAATGTTTGGTGCTATTGTTCGATGAATTGTTTGAACCTTATTACTCCCCCCCC
>CAMXCT020005230.1:0-20329 GCA_947184155.2 Cladocopium goreaui
AATTGCAATGGTAAACGGGAGGGAAACCTCACCTGGACCTGACTGGCACAAGTTGTACCGATGGTTAGTTAGTCAAAGCTCTGCATTCTTGCCTTACCACACCGTGTATTTGGTGACGGACAATCGTGATTTGCAATCGGACAAGGTCAAGTCTGTGCATGGACTCAGCCATTGGCCAATGGTCGCTGCGTGGTGGAAAGAACGGTTACGCTATGTCGGCCCATATGGAGAACTCACCACAGTTGTCTTTGTTCACATCTCAGCTGACACTGGTCTTCATAAGGTACACCCAACATGGGCAGGGACGTACATCCTTGATGCTTGTGTGTTCCTCTTTCCGACCATCAATTTTGCACTGATTGACAGCGATTGTGTGCCAGTGACCCTCTTTGAGATACAAGAACTTTGGCTAGCGAGCACTGACCCAACACGACCAGCTACAGCAAGCAAAGTTACAAAGAGCAAACTGTCAAGCCCCATTGCGTCATCGCACAAACGTGCGCGCTCTGTTGACACGGGAAGGGACATGCAGCAGCCTGGTCCACCATCGAAGTTATCTAGATCGCATAGTGCGGACGATCTTGCTGTCCGAAAAGCTGATCCACTACGAGCCCCTCCCCTCACCTATGGTGCCAATTTGGCAGACGAAGTTGACTATGGTGATTCGCCAGACCCGAGTCCCCGCATGTCTCGTCGGGCGACGTCCAGCAGCGATGACTCTTCCCCGGCTGGGTCAACCAAACCTATCCGGAAGGACAAAGCAAATGTGGATGAAACTGCCAGTGTGTGCAGGCCCAAAGGAGTCATCCTTGTGAGTGAGGCATACACTGAAATCAATGCGGGTCTGGTCATTGTATTAGCTTCGGGTCACGAGAGCCCTGTACCTGTCACTGCCTTGGAGGACTCGGACACGGATCCTGATGAAATAGCCCACGTTCCTACTCGTGCTTACCACAGGCATGTTGAAGCCTACCTTGCTACCACGTATCCACCTGCAGATGTTGAGCTAGCAGTTGCTAGTGGAGTACTTGGCTCTCCTCTGCTTGGCACGTCCACTCGTGTTACAGCAGATTGGTGCCATGCGTGGAGTTTGTTAGGCCAGTGGTCTGGATTAGTTACGTTTCCTGTCCCAGCCTCTGGAGTCTGGCCGCGTCATGGTCATTTACGGAAGATCCTTGATGGCTACCAAGGCAGACAACCAAACTTCCATAAATGGGCTCGGCCTGCCTACGAGCAAGGTGCCCTTCCGACCCTTAGCCTGCTGCCAGGTGAGGTCAGTGTACGAGTGCTACCAGGAGACAAGATGTACCAAGCCATGGAAATCGAGCCACATTACATGCGGCCTGTTATTCTGCATGGGTTTGGCACCAATGCCAAGAAAAGAATGCCTAGCAGTCTCGCTGACCTCGCCCAATTTGGCTGGTTGCCGTTGGCTGCAGCTTTATTTGGTACACAAGAATGGAAGCCTCAATGGCTACATCACAATTTCCTTCCAGTGGTTGGCCTGCGACTACATGCCAAAGTGCCTCCTCCCCCACTCTCCCAAGCTCAACTAATTTTGCTGTGTGGACTGTGGCAACGAAAGGAACAACCGGAACCCTCATGTACATCGCTGCAGCAAGCAGCTCCCCTGAAGTTTGGTCTCCCGTTACCTTTCAGAGAGATGGCTAAGTGGGACGTCACTGTCAATGAGCAGGCCATAGATGTTGGAGAAGTGTCCAAACAAAACTACATCGGAAGAACACCTGCTGCTGCGTTGCCCGCAGCGCTCAAGGGCTCTGACGAGTGGGCATCCTGGGTCTTCTCCCTCTCAGAAATCTGGCAAGATGACGCCCCAATGCAAGACCGACCCCTTGAAGTGCACTGCAGTGGATTAGGAGGTGGCCTACTCAGTGGCGAACACGACTATGATATTTTCCTACAAAATCATGCACAAACAAAGGTGTATGGCCCATCGTTTGCGATGACAGATAATTGGGAAGCACATGTCACCCAATTGGGCCTCACCAAAACAGTGCACGAATATGCGGTATACCAGCTACTCTCCACTGCAGAAGGATGGACAGCTTGGCGAGATTTCCTTCCTGAACATTTCTCCAATCATCAACTGCTGCTCACGAGAGCGATTCGTCTCATTGAGGCTGCGAATATCCGGCCAGCCCATGCCAGGCCACCACACCCGACCTGGACAACAGCAATTATGCAGATCTTTCGTTGTTACCATCCGCAAGGTAAACATCTTTTTCTGAAGTCATGTTTTCCTCACTTAGTCACTACAGCGGATCCAGGAGGTGTCAGGGACATCAACGTTTATGGGTTCTCGGCAGGGTCCTATACGGGCCTTGCAGGTCACGAGATCCTGAGTGAATTCGCTGCATTCCCAGGCCTCACTAAAGTTGCTGCGATTGCGACGCCGCCAGAGATGATGCGACTTCCCACTGGCGAACGCAGAGTCACTCTTGTGCACTGCCTGGAAGACCGGCTATGTGTATGGAAACCTGACGCTCTGACAGAATTCAATTATCAGGTTGTTCTTATAGAAGGGCACCCCACATGGAGTGGGCGTGCCAAACACTCATATGGCCACTTGCTCTTCATTGACCTTGATGAAGGGGTCCATGAAGTTCAAAGATTACAAATCACCACCCCTCAAGTCATTCCACACGGGGTACGGTGCGAGGGATTGCTGCGAGTACTCTCATGGGTTAGCTTTGACCTTCCTGAGCACCTCAAGACGACTCTAAGCACTCTGTTAGTAGCAGCAGGAGAGGGGAACACTGAGCTACAAACAGTACCTATTGTCGGTCGGGATATTAGGGATGGTCAGCCTGATACGGAAGCTGAACTACAATCAGCTTTGATTGCGATGATTCCCACACCGGGAGGATCTCATGATGAGGGATGGTTGCTGGTTCGCAACTTACTGGCGGAATTCCTGCGTGGTTTTTCATTAAGAACCCTCATCTTCCTACTGGACATGGTGCTTCCGCAACTAGACGCCAACGTGATCGCGGGCAGAGCGCTACACTCAGCAGCGGTGTGTTATACTGCTGGTACATGAAAAGGTGATGCCCAGCGGAACCAGCAAGAACTCTGCTCAGCGAGCAATCAAACGCATTGCCCCGAAGTTGCTAGAGCTTGTAATCGTCTCGCTACCCATTGCTCGGACCTTTTGTGGGCGACTTTTGGACCAGTATCTCAAAACAATGACTTACTTTGATCCTGCACAGGACTGGCCGAAACCCATCGAAGAACATGTGTCTATGGCCGTAGTGTGGAAAGAGCTAGCCTTCTTGGGTGACACACGCAGCCGCCATGAACTCTTAGTGTTTGCACGAGCTAACCAGTCGCACCTACCATTGGCCATGGGCATCGTACAGCATATACCTGTTCGCCGCACTGACTGATGCACTTGTCAGAATATTGAGCCGGTTCCTGACACCAGCCACGATCTTGATGGATGGGGCCCATGACAGTTATTACCGTGAGTACCTCCTTCCTCTAGCAGCCCACCGAGATGGACATGTCTTAACGGTCTCAATTGCGCTGTTGCTTGCTATTCTGACAGGTAGATCTGACTTATGTATTGCAGAGGTCTTTGGTGCTGGCAAAACGCGGTCCCTTGCAGTCTTGCTCATTGCCCTGAGTTGTGAACTCAAAGACTTTGTTGCAATCGTCTATACGAAAGAAAATGTAGCTGCCAAAGCACTTGCGGATCAACTAAGTGATCTCATGCCCCCACATCAGGAGCTTCGGTAGGCTAATTGGTCGCATGGAGGAAGGTAAAGGAGAAGCATATGCCTCCAAAATTGACGTTCGGTGCAGTGACCGTGATAGAATCATCGCGCACAAGAATGTGCTCATTGCAACCGGTGGCTCAGCCACGGCTGAAATGGCGATGCGCCATTCCACTTTTGGCCATTGGATCTCTCGCACCTGGCTTGCTTTCGTGGACGAAAGTCAACAGTATAGCAACTACCATGAGATCGCAGCTCTCGCTGCCATTCAACAACCAACTCTCACTATCTTCATTGGAGATTACAGGCAAACTCCAGGAGGGCTGTCAAAAGGCCGCGCAGCGGCTGCCAATCGACGCAAACTGTTGCAACGGCCGTTAGGGCTCAGAGCGCTTGACAAGCCAGGAGACTGTCTTCCACCAGCACGAATGGCAGCACTTGTCGCTCAGCTTTAGCCTGATGCGAGCCAAGATCCGGAGTCAGATCTCTTCAGTCTGCTGACACTTGCGAACAAGCCGCATAGTGGCCCATGGACATCCATTCCGCAAGACTACGAGCTGCCTGGTGTTTCACTGCCGAATCTCGTGCCAGCTGGATGCAAACAGCAACCTAATTGCAGCAGCTCTAGCAGTCCTATTGATTGCCACAGCACCAGGAGTTTGGAGTACCTGAGTGTACCACAACCCTTGAAGCAGCCGGGCTATGTGGTGCTCACCGGTGGGGTATCATTCTCCCTAACAGCTCGCGGGTCTTAATGCTGACCTACCAAGCTATTGTTGCAGTTCGATATCCTGAATTAGTCCTCCACGAGCCCAATCACATCTACATTGGACACTTCGTGCCACATGAGTCCACTGTGGCACAAGAAGGCTTCCGGACAGTACTGTGGAAGGCACCTAAAGATCGGGAGCGACCTCGCAGCTGCTTGTCCTCTGCAACCGTACGGCGGTGCACAACTTGCTGCTCCAACATTGGCTTTCAGTCTGCGTGGTATGGTGGGCTGAGAGTTTCCACTACTTACTCTGCCGCAGGGGCAACAGCACGCATTGCGGTCATTGTTCAAACAGGCGTTGGGTTTCTAAGTGGAGGACGTCGGATGCAACAGCAGATGAGCGCGAAGACTGCTATGGGAGAGCAACTGTAGCGCTCACAAGAGCCATTGCACATACCTATATTGTCACCTCTTGATATGGCAGGCATGATTGGCATGGCTCAGACACTAGGAGTGTACCATTATGATACTTCACACTGAAAGACCGAGACATTCAGTACCATAGCCCTACAACCTACTCCAGCGACAAAATTGCCATACTGGACTGGGGATTAGGGCACCTTTTATTCCACAAGACAAACCTCCTCTTGCTATTGCCATGATAGTGACCATCAATGGCACGCGAGCGTGGCGACGATATCGGTTGGTTGTGGCATGCAGAGACAAGCTGCGTCTACCCAGAAACTGAATGCTTGCTGTATGCCACGTACTGGTTTTGGCCCATCCTGTCTGAACTCGTTGGCTCGGCCCTTGAGAGCTCTGAGGTGAACCGGAGTCGAGCGCCGAGTGGCCCAGTTAAAGTCCTGGTCACAGATCGGCCGCATCGACGCATTACTGGGCTGGTAGACCTTACGAGTGGTGCCTCTGCCCTACTGGCATGGTTCCCGGCCAGCTGGGCCAGCAAAATTGCTCCCAAACTTCTCGAGAATGCTCCTGAGAACGCGCAGAAACCACAAGAAATTAACATCGCATGCCCGAAACGTTCCTGTGACGAGACTCCGGTGGAGGGAGCAAAGCAGTTGCTCCAGGCAGTTAAATTTGCTGCCAAAAACATGCCTGGTTTTCGCCTTGGTTTGGACGAAGACTTTCAAATGGCTGGATGTTTCCAGGAGCTCATCCGTGGATATACAACAGGGCTCGTTGAACCATACATGATGCGAGGTCTCCAACCACTGGGACCGAATCGCACTACTCTGGAAGTTATCATTCCCTCTCACGCAGGGCTCACGCCCGAGAAGTGGAAAGAAACAGCCACACTGTGCCCACTTGATTGGCCTTCCAACTACAGTCTTTTACGATTGTGGCATACCAATGTGAGCCTCCATCAAACGGAAGCGCGACTCAGGAATCAACTGTCGCACAGCCATATGTTTGCTGAGTGGACAGTGCATCTCCACAGATTTGCAGAGCGCGTCTTATTCCAGCAACCTGCAGTTTATGTAGCGGGACATGCCTTGCAAACCAACCTGCGGGAACGAAACTTCCCAGACAGGAAAGTCCGCAGGAGGGTTCTGCCGGAAGACCTGGACGAACATCAAAGGGCGATCCGAGCGCTTCTGCAGCGTGCGATTGTCCAGCAAGGAGTGAACCCAGTTTCGTTTGGGCTCACCAATGAATGGAATGACACCATTACATCAGACAAAAAGCACTATTTGGAACATTTCACGAGAGGTATGACATGATCCCCCGCCCACCCCTGTTCGCATTACGTATCCCCTTTTTGTGTCCACCCCTTCTCTTCTCTCCCTTTCCTCTCTTCTCTTTTTCACTCCACATTGTCCCTGGCAATATGTGGCATTTGCTTCATCAATAACGTTGGTGGGAGTTGGCTTAACTCTCTATTTGGTCCTCTCGTCAATTCCACTTAAGGTTCCTGTCCATACCGGTGTGTCTGTCCAAAGACGTGACAGGTGCACTGGTCGGCAGTAGGGGACACAACTCTCCCTCATTTATAGTTGTCAGGTTCATTGTGCTGAGCATACCCGGCCCCTACCTATTCATATCTCGCAAACAGTTGATAGCCACACTCATTTGTAGTTGGTGAGAGTGCCAGCTTAGGCGTAACAGACCGGGCAGTATGGTTTTCCTTTGCACAGTTGTGTCGAATGTGCTGTCCAGTCGAGAGCTTAGATCATACTAAGGTCTCTTCCACCATGAAGCCTATTGCATGAGCGCTTGCACTCGCAGCCTTTGCCTGACAATTATAGATGGGTGATGAAAATGATGTTATTATCCCCAGACTTAATATTGACGAGACTACCACTCTCCCACCCTTTCCACCAGTTAAGGTATCTGAATTCGTTTACTAATCCCTAGTTTTTGCCCTTAGCAGAGCTACCTTAGGTTTTGGTGCCTTGTATTATTGTTCCTTTGTTTGTTGATTTGTTCCCTGCCTGACGTGGCCCCCCCCTCCCCCTCGGATGGTCCTCTTTGGCGCCTTGGCCCAGGTTTTACTGGTCCCTCCCTCTGGGTATCGTTGCTTCCGGCGACGGCCTGGTTGCCTTGCCTCTGTGCGTGGAGTGTTGTGGCGCATTGTCTCCCCTCTTCATTGTGTCTCATGGCAACAAAGGCCTTGGCCCTGTGTGGGGATCTTTCCCTCTACACCATGCTTCCTGTGTTGTTGGGGTGCTGTGTGCTCCCTCACTGAGGTATTCATCATCGTATGATCCTTGGCCCCTTTTTGGACCCCGCTAAGGCACGTTCGTACCCCTTCTGGTGCGTGTGTGTCCGTTCTCTCTCTGTCCTTTGCTGCCTCCTGGCTCCTCTCCTCTCTTCTTCTGTGTGGCTTGTTGTGTGGTGTGTGTTGTGCTTTGGCCGCCCCCCTCTTTCTGCTTCCCCCCTGATGGCTGGTTTTTTGTTGGTTGGTTGCGTGTTGTTTGTTCCCTCTTTTGCCTGGATACCGAGGATACCGCTCTGCATAATAGCTCTGTCGTTTCACCCTTGCTATATGGTCTCATCTGGTAGTGACTAAGGATTTGTCCGAGGTGGGGTAGCTCTTTCACCGCCCCCCTTTTCCCCCAATTTGAATTCGTTTTGTGTTTAGATCGTTTTCTCATGTGGCTTCTTCTTTGGCTTGGTATTGGGGAGGGCCCTTCTCTTTTTGTTTCGTTTCTGCCTTTGTTCCGAGAGGGGCGGTAGATTCCCGGTAGAGCCATGGACTAGGCCGCACTGCAGTGAGCTTTACTGGCGCTGTCCAGTTGAGCTTCCTGCAGTTCAGTCTGGAGCGCCCGCGTGCAGCAAAGCCTGCCCACATGGTTCGTTGTGCGGATGTTCTGTAGTGCCCTGGCAGTTGGCCTACTCGGTGGGAGAGTGGCCTGGTCTGGAATACACTGCTAACTTACGGTGCATCTGGTCCTCTCTGCAGGCTCTTGCTGGGACGATGACGCCTAGTGACTCCTGTCTGAGAATCTGGTGCTGGTGCAGCGAACCATTTCAACCCTCATAGCATAGGGGGATGAGTTCAACTGCAATGCGAATGCAAATTTGCGTTAATGGCGGCAGTAGCATACTGGTTGTGCTCACGAACCCATGCTATGGGCAGAAGCTTCGTCTGTCTGTAGTGGCCGTATTGTGCCGGTCAGGCCTTTTCAGCCACCAATTTACCCACTGCCCATCAGGGTCTTGGGCCTTTTGCTTTATGACGGTTCCTGCGAGGGCTCACACCATTTGGCATGTCTTGCGGGCCGTCAGTTTTCTCCTCCCCACCTAGGGGGGGAAATAGATCACAATCTCTTGCGGCGGTGTATATTGACTGGAACAGACTGACTTGCGTACGCTGAACGATGCAGGATGAACAGCAGCGATGCGAGAGAGCTATATTGACAAGACGTCCGTATTGGCGGCCTATGTCGTGCTACTTCAGTCTGCCTGCAACACTGGATTTCTTATCTGTTCTCAGGTGAGACATTCTGGGCGATCATGTACTATATTCCGTGCACTGCCGCATTGGTAATTAGTTTGCATGTTTTTGAGGATGATACGGTGGCTAAGGTCACTGTATCTAAGGCAAATCGGAATGTGTTTTGTGGTTTTGTTGGGCCCTGCCCCGTTTTTTGTTGCTTCGCTGTTTTGCTTGTGGCGAAACGCAAATCTGGCTGGGGGATTTGCGGGTCGTTCTTGGTTGCGGTGGTTGTGCTGTTTTGGTTTTCCTTGTTTTTCGTGATGATTTGCCTAAGTTTTTGGACCACACGTGTCCTTGTACATTTCTGCTTTTCACTGCTTACGCAATTGTAAGGACCGAGCCTAGTGCGAATCGGCCAAACCGGAGGAAAAAAAAAAGAAGCTGCAAAATGACAGCTCTTTTTCCCAGCAGATTGGCCTCGAGTTACAATGGGCAAAACTTCGGCTCCATGCGTCTGCTTGCCAGCTCGAAAAATGGAGGAAGGTCGAAAAATGCTCTTTACACACATACAGTTGCTCTCACTTAGCCTCGGAGGCCGGCCCCTCCACTTCCTTTGCCTTGGATGGAAAGCGAAAGCATGAAAACGAAAATGGGGGAGACGCTGGGAATGATCTTACACAATCAAAAGAAGGCCACCCGGCCTCCTCAACTTCCTTGCTCTTTGCATCTAGGAGGAGTTGCAGATCTGCCTTTGACAACCCTTTGGCAGCCTGCCATTCATGAACATGAGGACACACAGCGTCCTGCACGTGAAAGTCCGCCCAGCACTCACGCAGAGGCAGAGAGGCACCTTGATTAGACGGGTCCGTTTGCGGAGGGCATTCTTTTCCATCTTCTTGGCTTCGCGGGCTGCTTTCTTCGCAGCTTCATGCTTGTGCTTCAAATCTTGGAGCTGTTCACACAGCACGGCCTCACACATAACAGACTACAGTCGTCCCCAAAATCACCCCAACACAGATTCCCAAGGATAGGATGCCCACTCAAGGTGAACTGGCATGGGGGGGCATGGATCACTGGGTGATGCCAGGCTGAATGCGATGACTACCTACCTGCCTGGCTTCACCTCTCAACTGTCCACCTGACGAACTCTAAACGACATGCGCGTGGACATGCATCAGCGCCCCGTGAACTACAAGACTGCCGCACGATCTTTTTGCAAACAAACTTGTTTTAGCCGCTCCTATTTCTGGCACCGCAAACTGAGCTGCAAAGTGGCTTCGCTCCAGTGGGCCTCCCTAGTACTTTCGGTTCCATACGGCTGCTATTTTACTACGTGACGGAAAAGCTACCTTCAACATTCTTCAACTGGGTTCAAGCAGTAACCGATTTGCACCCCGCTTGCCCCAACAAGAAACAAAATCATCTACAAAATAGTTTGCTCCGACGTGGGTCCGGAAAAGCTTCTCAAAAGCGGCTTCGCTCAAAAAGGGCGTCCTAGTAGCAACATTTATGATTTCGTTTCGTGTGGTGGCTTGATTGTTTGCTGCTAAAAGAAGGCGCATCAGCCTTTTCCAATCTCAGGTGATTGCTTGAAGTGTTTCTTGACGTTACAGAATGGGTGGGTTTTCGCGCAGGCGGTCGGCTTCCATTTGAATGATTGTATTGAATACTTTACTGCCCCTTGTTGGCCCCCCGTGCCCTTCTAGGCTTCTACTGAAGTTTTAAGCCCAGAAAGAACATGAGTTATGATTTTTTCAGTCAATCCCGTTATTAATTAATAGGATTATTTAAAACGGGATGGAGTAAGAATCTGCTTAGGAAAAGATGTGGAAAGGTGAAGTATTGAAGGCTTTCTTACTCCGCCATCGTTTCGATACCGTGAATTACATTGGTAATTGAATTAAAACATAGCACGGAGTAGCGGAGTAGCGCGGAGTAGCGACGAATTGGTAAAAGTTGCCTGGGTGGTGCTGCATTGCAATCCCCGCATTGGAGCTAGGGAACGGAGACAGCTAATACCACATGTGCACTTCAGTTTCCATTTCTGGGGCCGGAAAGGCATGTGCGGGCCCTCTCTGTTCCATTCCTATATGCTTTGCTTACCTAAACGCAGTTTTCATTTTTGTTTGTTGCACGGGTCGGCCTTCGCTGTTGATTTTGCGATAGCGGTGTCATTTTTGGTCTGCGAGACGGTCCCCAAAATGGAACCGTGAAAGTGATTTTTTTTCTGTTATTTTACAAGCTGCGCATGCGATCCCAAAAATGGGACGGTCAGGCGGTCCCATGGGACTGTGTTTAGGTTCATTTTTTGAAGTTTTTTGTATCAAGGTTGCAGAAGCGCAACGTTTTGGTCATGGCGACCGGAAGGGCAAGTAGGGAGGTCCTTTTGAGCGAAGCCGGTTTTGAGAAGCTTTTCCGGACCCAGAATTGGGTCCGTCGGAGCAAACTATTTTGTAGATGATTGTTGGGGCAAGCGGGGTGCATATCGGTTGCTGCTTGAACCCAGTTGAAGGATGTTGAAGGTAGCTTTTTATGATTTCGTTCCGTCTGGTGGCTTGATTGTTTGCTGCTAAAAGAAGGCGCATCAGCCTTTTCTAGCCTTAGGTGATTGCTTGATGTGTTTCTTGCTGTTGCGGAGTGTGCGGGTTTTCGCGCAGGCGGTCGGCTTCCATTTGAACGATTGTATTGAATACTTTACTGCCCCTTGTTGGCCCCCCGTGCCCCTCTAGACTCCTACCGAAGTTTTAAGCCCAGAAAGAACATGAATTATGATTTTTTCAGTCAATCCCGTTATTAATTAATAGGATTAATTTAAAACGGGATGGAGTAAGAATCTTCTTAGGGAAAGATGTGGAAAGGTGAAGTATTGAAGGCTTTCTTACTCCGCCATCGTTTCGATACCGTGTCAATTACATTGGGTAATTGAATTAAAACATAGCACGGAGTAGCGGAGTAGCGCGGAGTAGCGACGAATTGGTGAAAGTTGCCTGGGTGGTGCTGCATTGCAATCCCCGCATTGGAGCTAGGGAACGGAGACAGCTGATACCACATGTGCGCTTTCAGGTTCCATTTCTGGGGCCGGAAAGTCAATTGAAATCAGGCTTCGCATGTGTGGGCCTCCTCTGTAGTCTCAATTTACAGATTTGTGAGATGTTATCCTCCAGAGCTTGCTCTGTGTGATCTCGGGACTCCTGGGAGGAGCCCGAGTTTCCGCTCAGTGCTGTGTTGACAGGAAGTCATTGGTGACATGGGGCCATACAGCACACTGCAAAAGAAAATGACTTGCATTGATTGGTATGGCGGGTGCAACCAAGTAAAAAGGGAAGACGAAACACAACAAACAGATTCGCATTACAAGATTTGTGTTTTGTTAAAGTTTCTGTTGTTTTTTCTTGTTTTTTCTGTTGTGTTTTGTTGCGTTTTATTGCATGGTGACGGCCTTTAGGACTGTGTACGTGTCCTTCATCAGCATTACTTTTGAGGCCCATCTTCAACAAGAAGGAGCAATCACAATGTCTTAATTAATGGAACATGTTGCATGCCAATGGAGCGTGTGGATCAACCTCGCAAAAGCTAAGAGGCGACTGGAAGGGAAAAAAAAGGAACCATTGTTTAACCGCCGAGCTGCAGCGGCCACCGACTGGCATCAATGAGTCATCTAGCAGTCCATCGCACAGTTCCCAATGGTTGGGCATCGATGGTGGCTTTGAGGCTCATATGTTCTGGTTGCATTGCCATCTCAAAAGATAAGAGTCCTCGAGCTGATCTCTTCAAGGGCTGACTCCCTCGAAGTGGAGCCGCTTCCTCTCTGACTGTTAGCCGGAGGCCATGCATGGGTCAAGGTAGGAAGGGAGTGAAACAGGAGTTGCAAAATTCTAAACTTCAAAGTTTATGCTCCACCAGGGCAACCTTCTGGTTTGAGGAGTGAACTCGCGATTTTATCCCAGGCTTTCTTGTAGTGTCTGCAATGGTTATTGCATTGGAACAGCCCCATGGAAGGAGTAAAATCGCTAGTTACTAGTTAATTCTTTTTTGCCGAAATTTATAAACCTTCCAGCTGCTAGCATCCTCGTGGAAGGACTGAAATCGCAAGTTAATTCTTTCTTGAAGAGAACATGAATGAACGTCACATGTCTGGGTCTCACCATTCCAGACTCCCTGTGATGAGACGTGCATCCATGCTCGAAGATGCAAGGGAGAAAGAGAAGAGAACATGAATGACCATGCAATGGGTGCTGCTGCAACCCATGTCCTCCCATCCTTCTGCACTCAGCTGAGACGTCAAGCCCGCTTCCGACTCAACCAATTGAACCCTGGTTCCAGGAAGTGTACCACGTCGGTACAGCACCACAGCCAAGGCATGGGACACAAGCAGCCACAACACCATGACCAGGGCACGCTTCATTGCGGATGACCAAGTGCGAGCAAACAATTCGTGCTGCAAAGGCTGCCCGGGCCATGTCCACATGAAACTTCACGTTTCAAACCGTCCCGAACGTTCCGTGGTCCAAATGCGACTGCAACCAGAACCATCCCTCGCAAGACCATATGGTCTTGATTTAAATCTTATTGAAAGGACCTTTTCATTTCAACCGTCCCGAACGTTCCGTGGCAACTGCAACCAGTGTCCCGGACCTCCCAGAAATTTCCTGGAAACAACCTTCGAACTTCAAGGAAAACCGTACGGAACCCACCAGAACCTTGCCGAGAATTGCACAGGAACCTTTCCGAAACCTTGCAGAACCTTCCTGGGAACTGCACGGGAACCTGTCCGAAACCTACCGGAACCACCTACTGTGGGAGAATTAACTCTTGATTTAAGTCCTCCTGAAAGGAATTTTTCAAACCGTCCCGAACCACCCTTCGAGCTGCCAGCAAAACCCACCGGAACCTTGCCGGGAACTGCACGGGAACCTGTCTGCGAAACCTAGCGGAACCTTCCTGGGAACTGTACAAGAACCTACTGTGGGAGAATTAACTCTTGATTGAAGTCTTCCTGAAAGGAATTTTTCAAACCGTCCCGAACCACCCTTCGAGCTGCCAGCAAAACCCACCGGAACCTTGCCGGGAACTGCACGGGAACCTGTCTGAAACCTACCGGAACCTTCCTGGGAACTGCACAGGAACGTTTCCAAAACCTAATAAACTATTCCCCACCCAAACTTCCCAGAACCTGCCGTGGACACTATGGGGGAATTAACTCTTGATTTAAGTCTTCCTGACAACCAATCAGTCAGAGCAATGCTACCGGCCAACGTCACTCCAAACATAGGATTTAACTCTTGATTTAAGTCTTCCTAGCAAGTCATCAGCCAAAAAAGATTAATTCAAGAGTCTGAATGAATGGGTACCAAGTTTTGAAAGTAACTATCCCTGGAGTAAACTCAGGACTTAATCTTTTGGAACTCTTCTTTCTACTCCTTTTCGTCAAGGTATTGGGCGATCCATGCACGGGCAACGGTTTCGTCTTCTAACCACGTGGGGCGTGATGCCAGTTTTGCATCGGTTCCGTGTATGAGAAGACCACTGATGGACAAATTCGCTGCACTACTGCCGATTTCAAACCCAAGGGCGCAAATGTCGTCCATAGCTTGTGTCGAGAGCACGTTAAGTTTACCCAGTCACCAGATTGAATGGGAGTGAAAGTCCTCCGCCCCGTCGTCGAGCTGATCTCGTCGCGTTCTGGTATAATGCCCGTCTCAGGACCGTGCATAGACAGCTAGCCGCGGATCGATTCCCCCCGTGTACGGGGCCGCGATCGTGACGTGGTAGACGAGTCAGTGTCAAGTGCCGCGACCCGCCGAAAGGCACAGGGCGCCGGTCAAAAAAACAAAAAAAAATCATCTGCCCCGTCGTCGGCATGATTTTTGCTGGCGCGGGCCAGAATGTCCCTCGCTTCTTCTTCCCTTGCTTTAGCTTGATCTGTTCTTGGGGATGTTGGAGGGGATGGCAATTTACTTTCCGCGGGTCCGTTTTGCGCTTCCGGCAGATCGGTCGGGACATCGCAGCAGGGCTGCACTGTCCAAGCATCAAGAGCGCTGCGACTGCTCAGAGAGCTGCTGCCACTTCAGCAATGAATTAGCAGTTCAATGGTGTCACCACAGAATCATTGTGGCAGGAGTCTATCAGTGTGTGAGCATGTAATCATTTGAGATCTTTCTGAAACCCACATAAAAGGTCAGCAACAGGGCAATACGATATGAAAGGTGAGGGAGATCATCACCTAATGGGCCTGACATGTGCATCTGCACTCCAATCTCAGCAGTGCCGGAGATGTTGACCCAAGATCCATTGGCAGCTCTGTAGCCACCTAATCCCTCACTATCCTGCAGCACTGACCTGAAGGCTGACAAGCGTGACTCAGCCAAAACACTTGTAGATGCACCTGGGTCAAGGAGCCACACTGGTGAGATGCTGAGTCCATACAATTTCCGGCGCGTCTCAAACCTGCAATGATTTCTGTGCATGATCCATGCCTCTTGCAGGCGCATTGGTTCAGACTCTGAGATGGCCAAGGCAGTTTACGAGAAAACCGTTCAGCAGTTGCAGGACGGTTGGGTGAAGGGACCATTTACTTCCTCGGAGCTTGACAAGAAATACGCTGATTGTTGGATCCCTTCAAAGAGATTTGGTGTCAGGCAAGGGAACAAACAAGAGCTGTTGATGATTTTTCCGAATTTTTGATCAACGCTTCAGTAACGGCGACGGAGAAATTGCAGCTCTTTGGTTTGGATGAGGTGGTCAACACTGCACGCACCTTTTTGGGGCGCGATTTTTGATGATGGATGAAGGTTTTGACAATTTGTGGTGCGCAGAAGGTGTCAGACTTTTGCGGCCCTTGGAAGAAGATTCTTGAAAGAGCGCTTGATTTAAAAAGCGCCTACAAACAACTTGCCCGTCACCCAGCTGATGGCTGGGCATCAATCCTTGCGGTGTGGAACGCCGACACGTCTGCAGTGGAATTCTATGAGGCGATCGCCCTACCGTTTGGCCCTGTATGTGCCGTAATGGCATTCAATAGGATGGCCAAATCGCTGCGATTGATTCTTTCAGAGCTTTTTACGGTGGTGAACACTAATTTCTTTGATGACTTTTGCCAGCTTGAGTGCGAAGGGCTTTGCAACTCCGCCTGGGAGACGGCTGAGCTAGTGAGGAAGCTCCTGGGATGGCGCATCTCGATGTCCGAGGACAAGCGTTCACCCTTCTCTGAGGAGTTTAACTTGCTTGAAGCAGTCGTTGACCTGACAAAAGCCGCTTCTGGCACTATTGCTGTTCACAACAAGCCCTCCAGGATCAATGACTTGCAAAGTCTGGTAGAAAGTATTTGTGAGAGCGAGACTGTTGCGTTGTCCACGCTGGAAACTTTGAAAGGACGACTACTGTACGCGGCTGGACACACATTTGGACGCTGCTCACAGCTTGCAATTCAGCTCACATCCAGAGTCTCAAGAAGAGGACCCTTGGTGCTCATGGAGGAGCCCCTGAAAGAAGGCATCAAACAAGCTCTGTCATGCCTGATGGACGCAAAACCTAGGAAGGTATCTGCTTGGTCGGGGAGATTACCCATACTTCTCTTCACTGATGGTGCCTGTGAGGATGACGGTCAATGCGTCACTCATGGGGCAACACTTTACGATCCAGAAAACGGCACAGCTCTCATGTTTGGCGACTATGTGCCTGCCAATTGGACTGAGAAGTGGCGAGCAGAAGGTAAGAAGCAACTTATTTGCCAGGCCAAGTTGTTCCCCATCATCGTTGCCAAGAACACCTGGCGTGAGTTGCTGTATGGTAGAGCGCTTCTTTGGTTCATTGACAACAACTCTTCTCTTGCAGCGGTCATTCGCTCATATTCACCAGTCCTTGAAAACTACGAGATGTTGGTCATCAACGCTAGAATGGACGTGGAGCTACAAGCTTTACACGTGTACTCAAGAGTACCCTCAAAGTCAAACTTGAGCGATGACCCTTCCAGATTACAATTCTCAGAACTCGAAGCAAAGGGCTTCAAACGCTGCTCCCCTTTCTATGATCTCACGAGAAGATGAATTGGGTTGGAAGGCGTGCGATACGAAGGTGTCTTACGCAAACACGAAAGCGTGCCGACTCCCCAATTTATTGAAAGAAGAAAAAGGAGATCTTAATATCAAAGCGTCAGCCGTGAGTTTTCCATCTTGCATCACATCTGGATGTGCAGCTTCGTTTGCTTTGATTTGCATTATATATATTAGCTTTTTTTAAAGCCTCGTAAACAATGCTTTTAAAGCTCCAAGAGACGCGGTGAACGTAGGGGGTACGAGTGGCTAACGGACGTGGTGACGAATGTAAGGCGAACGAGTGAACGGACGAGTGCACGTGTGAGCGAACGAGTGAACGGACGTGTGCGTGCAAGTGGACGGACGTGTGCGAGTACGTGCGTGCGTTTGCACGTTCACTGGCCGCGTGCGCGCGCACGTACGAAAATAAGGTCGACTGGAGTCGACCTTATTTCTGTACGTGCAAAGCGCTACAATACTAAATCAATACTAAAGAGGCAGGGTCGTGCAAAAATAAGGTCGACTCAAGTCGACCTTATTTTCGTACGTGCGCGCGCGCGTGGCGAGTGACCGTGCAAACGCACGGACGTACGCTCACACGTTCGCTCGCACGTACGCTCACTCGTACATACATACGTTCGCACGTACGTTCACTCGCACGCATGTCGTTCACACACACGTTCATACCCCCGTTCATGTCACTCGTCACTACACGTACGCTAGATAACAAAAATATTTTTACGAGACTTTAAAAAAAGCTAATATATATATGTATATGTTACTTGAGTGTATATATATATAATTTTAATTTGCGTCAACTTTGATTTTGAAAGTTGAAAAGCACAAGCGCGACGTTGCGTAGGAAGAGAGGTGAACCAAGGTTAGACAAATCTCTTTGCAATGTGCATTTGTGACATGTCATTTTCTCTCCACTTGCTATGTTGCCGGTGATGTGAATGTTGAACCATGTTTGTCATTGCAACCAATGTGGTTGGCCCCAATGAGGGGCGCATGCGATGCAATGTGCATGAATCACCACGATGAGTGGAGACTGCAGCAATGTGCTGAAAGGATGGAATGTATCAATCTGAAATGACTCAGTCGACAAATCCTTGTGAATGCTTTTTCGCATGTGTTTTGTCTTAGTGCGTTGACTGTCTTCACTTTCTTTTCCTCATGTTTTGTCATTGAAGTGAACGACAACTGAAAGGGAATTTGCTTTCATGCATTCTTTCTGGTGAAGCAGTGAAGCAACAGTTTATTTCGTGCGGGGTGCAGCCATGACTTCAATAGTCGACTCAGTGGCTCACCTGGAGAAGAGATGCTCAGACATGGGCATGTCACAACGTGGCATTCAGCAGTTGATGCAGGGCAATCTTGACACGATGGGAAAGATTGCATTTGCGGTGGGACAGCCTGGCCATCCATTAGATCAAAATGAATTTATCAACTTTTCTCAGAACACGCTTGGCGCTATGATAAGCCAGGCTGACACTGCTGTGCTAAAGCGGCTTGTTTTTGAGGGGCATACAATGGTGCTTGGGCAGTTGAGAGAGCTTGTGAGACACCCCAATCCAGCTGCCAGCAGGAAATTACCAGCGTTGGAGCGTGAACACCGTATGACCCAACTCAAGCAACGTTTGCAAGGGGTCATTGTGGAGATGTTCAGCTTTAACGACTGACTTCAAGAGAATGGGAACTTACCATGGGAAAACGAAGAAACAGCTGTCACTGGACACGGAGAAGCTTGTGGTCAATGGTTAAGGAGAAGTCGGACATCCCAGACCAATTCCATTCAAGCGAGCTGCGGGCATTTGAAGCTCTGTGCAGACGTGGTGTGGTGATGGACTTCGCTGACATTTTGTCTTGGGAATGCCATGAACGGTACCTTCAAAAACTGACCAGCCACTTGCGTTTGGATCCGCCTCAAAATTATTGCAGGCCGACTTTGCAGCAGATCCTCAAGGCCGATCGACAGGTCTTCATGTTCCTGATCAGGGTTGGTGTTCAGTTGAAGCGATTGCCAGACAATTCACTCGACATGGACACAAAGTTGTTTGAAGCGCTGCAGTCGTACGAAGTTGGTTTTCATTTATTGCCGCTGCCCAAAACCTCTGGGAGACCTGAACATCAGACATATCAGGGAGCTCAATCTGGCAGCAACTATCAGCAGTCCAAGGGCAATTCATGGCAGAACCGCTCCCAGCCTTAGAAAGGAAAGGGGCATCAAGGTGGTGGCAAGGGAAAGAACAAAGGCGGGAAAGGAGTCCTTCCCTTGGAAGGGACAATACAAACATGGGCATGCATGGACGTAGGCTGTGCTTCAACTATCAGATCAACAAGTGTTCAGAGGCGGCAGATGGAGCAAAGTGTTCAAAGGGATGGCATCTTTGTTGCCGTAAGGGCTGCTTTGCCCCCCATGCTGAGAAAGACCACGACAAAAAGAAGTGACGCCAAGGCCGCATCAGTGCATTGGCCAGTGCTGGTGCGGACATCTCAGATTGCATGGTAATTGAAATCTTTGCAGGAGCTGCCAGAGTAACAGCTGAGCTTCGTAAGATTGGCATGATCAGCGCATTTGGCACTGACCACATTCGAAACAAGCAAGCTGCAGCGCAGGTGGTTATTGCAGACTTCACTACAGATGTTGGTGTCAACCTGTTAATGCAGTGGTTGGCAGACGAGCCTGTTGTAGGCATTTTCATTGCGCCTCCAGGTGGATCGGCTTCAAGAGCGAGGTCAATACCGCCGCTGAAGAGGAAGGCACCTGGTGACCCAAGGCCACTCAGGTCTGATAGGCATCCAAATGGACTGCCCAACCTTTTGTTTGTCGACCGTGTCAAGGTCTCGAAGGCGAACAAGTTGTACTTTTTGACGGCCAAGCTTGTCCAATGGGCCATTGAGCATGGTTGTTTATTTTCCATTGAAAATCCACAGTTCGGCTTCTTTTGGCAGACAACTTTCATCCAATCAATCATTCACTTGATGGACTTCACAACCTTTCAATCTTGTATGTATGGAAGCACACGTCCGAAGCGCACTATGTTGGGACACAATGCAGAGGAGTTTGCAGTGATAAATAAAATGTGTTGTGGCATCTCTGCAAGCCACAAACACGACAAATGGGGTATTGATGTTGAATCCAGGAAATTTGCTACAGCACTGGAGACTGCGTGCCCCATTCAGCTTGCACGGGCAATAGCTGCCCAATTTGTGGTGGCCTTGCAGAATCGAGGCATCAGAATGCCACAAGAAACTATGGATGCAGTTGGGGTGTTTCACAATGCAACGTTGTCAGCTTTGCGAGCTCAATCTGGCCTTCAACCAAAGGCAAGCAGATTGCCACCGTTGATACCGACGTTTGCGGCGAAAGTGGCGCTTTCTGGTTTTCAAAGTGATTTGCCACAGTTTCAACTACAGTGAAAGCTGCAGGCTCAACTTCAAGTGCAAGCAATCAATGCCCCAACTCTGTTGCCGAAAGCTTCCAAACTCTTGCAGGTTATGCCTTTTTTGCTGCCTCCCTCATGTCTGGAAAGGGGGGTTTTCGTCTCGGAGCAGCAGATTTGTGAAGATGATTTGAACCGCATTGTTTCAATGTGTCAGGAGCCACAAGTGACCAGACAGGGTACCTGTGAGACACAGTTATGGGGTGTCCCGTGGTCAGAAGACCAGTTCATTGAGCAGATGGTTAAGTTTGGCCATCCAACAACTGTGAAATGAGGGCTTCCAGAAGTTCTGCAGTCCACGATTGAGTTTTACAAAGAAACAAGTTTGCAGGAGCGTTTACAATACAGAGCTTGCAAGTTGGGTTTTTGGTTGTGGCGCCTTGTGGATCTCAAAGAGTCTGAGAGTGAGTTGAAGTCATCCATGGATATCGAAGTGGCTCAGATCCTCAAGGAGAAAAATCTCCTGTTGTGGGAGGAGATGCTCAGAGCTGTTGATTACC
>CAMXCT020005231.1:0-20301 GCA_947184155.2 Cladocopium goreaui
ACTACATACATTACATACATACATTACATACATACATTACATACATACATTACATACATACATTACATACATACATTACATACATACATTACTTACATACATAACATACATACATACATACATTACATTACATTACATTACATTACATTACATTACATTACATTACATTACATTACATTACATACATACATACATATATATATAAGATTATATAAGTATATATGCAAAGTAAAGTGTATATATATATAAGTTTTATATACAGATGTGTATATATATATATATACGTATATACAACTATATCATCTTTATAGCTCAGCGGCCCTTCCTGGTGCTACCTTTCTGATAATTTTCCAAATTTGTTTATCATTGTTCCATATCTGACTAGAAATACCACATATTTTTAATAATACATATTCATTTATGTATGGTTCCATTATATGTATAAACATGTTTTTGCTTTAGCGGTATTTATAGATATACAAACATCAGTAAAACGACGGTTCTATCTTTCATTTCCTGTATAGATGCCCAGCTGGGGCGTTTGGTGGACCTCCACAGGGCTGGGCCCCAGATTCAAAGGGATACCATCTCAGCAACGAGGGGCCGATTTGTTTTACCCTTTGTGATCATTGCAAGCCCATCTGGTTGGTGGTTTCAATCCCTCTGAAAAATATTAGTCAGTTGGCATCATTATTCCCAATAATTATATGGAAAGTCATAAAAGATGTTCCAAACCACCAACCAGTTGTTGAATGGAAAAGGATCTGCTCATCCATTTTGACCCCCTGTGAGGCTAGTGAATGGAAAACAAAGAGGAGATTGCGAGAATTCAATCAACCTAAAAATGATGAAACATGTGAATCCCCAAGGAAATCAAAAATTTAACCACGAAGATATATCATATTTGTCAGCAAGAAAAAACAACGTGCCGCGACACAGCAGTTGCTGTACATCCAAGGCCCAAACAAAAGTGCCCCCATCCCAGCTTGGGGTTGAACGAAACCATGGTGGATTATATCAGTCATCGGTAAGTACTGTAATATTTTCATGAGTGGCTCATATTTGTATCATATCGTCAGAGTAATAGTATGTAATAGTCGCATAGTAATCCATTGGAATACTAAGTGGTGATATTATATCCCAACAAACTATGGGGTTTTAAATGTTATCACCATCACCCTTATCATTTCAAAAAATGGAGGTTTCCTAAGTCATCGGGTTACCCCATTTCATCATACATGATAAAATAGGAATTTCCATGAACGAAAAACCACAATACAGCTTTTGGGGTACCCTCTGGTAAACTAACATAGCTATTGAAAATGGCCCAGTCGAAATATTTGATTTTCCCATTAAAAATTGTGATTTTCCATGGTTTTTTGTACGTTTACCAGAGGGTATCCCCCATTGATGGAAACCCCATGGCGCCCACCTTCCATCGTCCTCATCCTTGCGCACAATGGCGCCCTGCGTCGAAAATGTCTGACCCTTGTGAGTGACGTCTGACCCAACGAAGGTTTTTTTTTGAGTTAAGCAGATGTAAGCGTATGTGAACACATGTAAAGATATATGTATATATGTATATTAATTTAATCATATTAACAATTATATTTAAAAATATGCGCCAAAAATATGTGGGGTCACCTGTTTGCGATCACACAGCTCCAGGTAGCCCCTTGAAACCAACGGTGGCTTAGTCATTTTTAACCCACCTCACAAATACTTGCATTGTCTTTCAGGTGCTGAACGCGGAAACCATGAGACAACATCATCCATGTCCAATGCAATGATGCAATGAGATTTCACCAGTCTTTCAAAAGAACCGCCTAGAGTCCTAGAGAGTTGCTGGGCCCAAGCGGAACCTGAACCAATTTAGAATTATTTCAGAAACTCATCTTGACCACCCAGCTTACGGGTTGGTTTCCAAAAAGCCTACCCATTTCTGCTCAACTGAATGGGGGGTAGTTTAAATTTGGCTTCAAGACATAATTTATATATCTATCCCCATGTCTGACGCTGGCAGATCCCAATTCCTACCCATTCCCGCTCCCTGCTGATTTGGAATTTCACCCAGTCATGGTTCTAGAGATACCATATACCATACATATACCCTCTGGTAAACTAACATAGCTATTGAAAATGGCCCAGTCGAAATAGTTGAGTTTCCCATTTAAAATGGTGATTTTCCATATTTTTTTGTACGTTTACCAGAGAGTATATAAGGAGCACCATGGAGCACCAGGTTTCCGCGCCATCGCGCGTGCGAAGATGCCGCCGGACATCTGGAGGGACGGTTATGGCTATGCGAGTCGAAGATGGTCGAAGAAGGTGTTGGTTATATATGGGTGTGTCTGCAAATGGGGGATACCTCCAAAATGGCTATGTATAGGGAAATTAGAATCTATATTGTATATATATTTATATATAAACTATTATAAACTAATATTTAATATAAACTATCAAAATGTCCTTGTGTCTCACAACCCCGTCATGATATTGCATGACAAATGCTCGAATGGTCTTTGATTCTTTCATCACCTCACACATCACAGCTCCAATCGGAAACCACTGGATGCTTTGAGGAAACCACTGGCCATCATCGAAGCAAATGGCCCATGGCGATACCGTAGCGATATGATGCTTGTAAAATTACTGGAGGCTACAGGAGCATCATCCGGGAGCATCGCTGAAAATCTCGGGTGGCAGCCAGATCTGGGTGGAAACTTGGGGCACTTAAACCTCCACATTTTGCATCATTTTGCCATAGATTCATTTGGTAAACCAGCCATTGTGGGGGTGGTAAACCAGGTTGAAGCACCTCAAAATACCGAAAATACTATGCGATTCAGTCAAACAGCATCACCCCGAGCAGCAGCCAATCACCCAATGATGGGTGCTAGAAACCATCGTCCCTATACCTGGTAGGTTTATGGCATTAGGTTTCCCACATTTAAAGAAACACCCTGAAACCAGCTATCGTCTCAAACACAAGTGCTCGAACGAAGGCTACTGCACCATGTGCATTGCATCGTTTTGGACATTACAATGATCTGCAAAACTCATTGTTTTCCTGTGATTGCCTTGAAAGACTCCAAAAAACATCAAAAGTGTCCGCGAAAATGATTCGTCACTCTCCATGCTTAACTATATCATTTTATAGCATTTTAAAACCCAAATCATTGGATGGTGACCATCAAATGGATACCCAAATGATTGGATCCGAGCACCTTCATCCCCGCGGGACGTTCTGAAGGAGGCCCTTCCCTCAGCACGGAGAAACACACCGTTGTTTCCATGTGGACTTATGCGTTTATATAGAAAGTGTGGATTCAAATCTATGGCAGGTGTAGTATATACATATATAACACTAAACATGGTAATTGTAAGATATTGTACAGCGTGTATGTATATGTATGTGTATCATTGTGTATCAACATATCAATTCCCGCATCCCATCAACACCAACTAATGCCTTTAGCGTCATAGAAATCAAATAAAAACCTGACCTTGTCGTATTTCTCCCTTAAAGAAACATGATAAAACCACTTTTGGTGGGGGGTCGTCCCTCTGATTTCGAGGATTTTGACTCGGTTTTCCCAGCTTCTGGGGTCACAGACCAGTCTTCTTCCCAGTTGCGGACCTGCGCAAAGGGTGCCAGGGCATCCATGTTGTTCTGGCAATTGTCAATGGGAAAATATGGGGAAATGAAATGATCAAACAGTGGGTTTTTTGCTACTCCATTTTCTTAGAGACCCAAATATGGATTTGTCCAAACAGGTTGGATAATGTCAACCCTGGATTAATAAACCCTGGTTTATTAATTAGGGGGGTACTCCTCCAATAGTCATAATATGGTACTTAAATGGTACCCTCCCAATTAAACAGCCGTTTGGGGTTTACTAATCCAGGGTTGACATTATTGGAAACTCAATGATACATTTTAATGTTTTTGGACATGTTGATGACCAGCCATGGGATGGGGTACACAACTATGAGACAACCCCATAAATTTTGCAGTGAATGATTCAAACCTAAGAACCACCCAAGTTGCAAGTGGCTTACAGGTTCTATCCACTCACAAACCATGTGTGTCCATTGAGCAGTGTTCAAAAAGCCTCTGTTGTCCCTTTATTGTACTGCCTGTTTAATCCTGTCTATAGGGATTCCAATACTGGATTATGACAATCCAAAAAAAAATGGGTAGTACGAGTATAATCCATACTGTATAATCTTCAACCAGCACGGGTTTAGCAGCCACTGTTCACGTATCAATAACTTCAGGGATGGTCGAACTTGGAGTTTTCTAAACTCTAAGTTTTGAAGCAACAAAATGGGTGATATGAAAGCGAGAAGAATGGCAAAATCATGGGATATACCTGGAGAACCCCAAAAGGTGACTACCCTTTGAAAGTTTGGGCTCATGAATATTGCAGATAATAAAACCAACGACAACCCATGGATATTCAGCGTACAGAGCTGCTGAGGAAGTACCAGTTGTGACCGGCAGCAGTTGCATGTTCTAATATTATGTGTATCTGTTAAAAAACGACTTTGATGATTAATAATGATTTTCCATTGTGTATATATAATGCATATGTGTATATATATATATGTATAATTACGTATGTAATATGATGGCAATTTATGCGTATTCCCATTCTCAGACAAACCTGGTTGTAGCAAGGAACTTTGAGGGCTTGCAAGTACTGTCAAGACAAAGCACTTGCTACACCAACACCTGATGCTTGTGCAAGTGGTACGTCGCTGTGTGCACTGTTCATTTGAGTATTCTGCCAGTAAATGGTCACTGATGTCCTCCATTTATTGGGTGATTCTATCAGTGGCATGTGTAGGATGTGCCATATTTCAACCAATGACAATGAACCTGCAAAACCCCAGCGCTGAAGCCAAAAGGACCACTTGGCTCTGAAAATTGGCTCCATTAGATTATCCTTAAAATGCTAATAAATGATATTATCCTATTTATAAATGCGTATCATTGGATATCCATTGGATAATTTAAGGTATCATCCTATGTATAATGGATACCATAATATTGTATATTGTATCTATATGGACATCCATTAGATAATTTAAGGTATATCCATTAGATAATCATCCTATGTATAAATGATCATTTCGGGTAATCTCCCAATTTCACACAGAGTTTTTTCAGCGTCCCGTCCGCCTGTGGACGGCCATCGAACCAGTCGTCGCGTCCATCGCGCCAATCGGTGTCCTGTTTTTGGGCTCCAGCAATGATCAGCTCATGTGCGTAAACCTTGAAGCTAGCTACTGTATCGGGTATGTTAATATACAGTATTATACTTTATTATATTGGTAAAATATATAGTAAAATTGCAAATACGGATTCTAGTTCGATGTACTAAAAATCGCCATATGAACCATCCTGGGTATATATGGAGCATCAGGATTATCACCTCTGCAGTCACCACTCATTCCCCTCCCAAAGACCCTCTTTGGATTCCACAGTCATGGTGGATTGTCCACTGGGAATTTTAAACATGTTTTTAAAAAAACAGGACTATACGGGCCATATATGTAGTTAAAACTTGGAGACAATTGGACCATGTATGGGTGACACCAATCTATGGAAGACTCAAAGGATTGGGAACGCCCCTCATGAACCGACTCAATGAGTTTTGGCGATTTTTTTTGTGTCTTGGATGATCACCTGGTGGCGTTTCTGAAAATCCCAGGACGGCCGAATCAAAAAACTATCCATATTTGATGCGAATCATGGCTCAACCTCAATATCCTCAATCCTCCATCGGGTCCTTCCAAGGGTCTTCAGTCGGCCGCGGATGGGCTTCCTGGGCTTCCCACTTTCGTTTCCGGGGGCCTTCATTGTTGGCATGCCCATATTCCTCGGAGAGGCGACCCAGGAAAAATGGAGGCTTGAACCCAAGATGGTGAGGTACACATAAATTCCGACAGCTGATTGTAATGGTCAATTAGTCCAGTGAGACAGAAGGTAGGTCAACAAACTTCAAGTACATTGATGAACATTGGTGTAGGAATACAGGATTATACAGGTAACCTTGTCCCCATACCAGTACCCAATGACTCAGTGAACCGGGCTATTCGGCAAATTCGGCTCATAGACTGTGACAGCATGGCGGCCCAGTTTCGTTTAATTTTGCTATGGAAAACCCACTGCGTTTCCCTTGGACAATGATCTACAAATGATGGGCTTTGATGATGGGATATCCATGGATATCCCATGTCCGGAGCTGGCTGAGATAGTTTCAGCCACCATACCATTCTGTTCACAGCAAAATACTAATAACATCTACTGTACTAACGTTCATTCCATGAAATTCCATGTCTTCAACTAACATTGAAAATAATGGAAGAACCATGATGAAAATCGACTGATTCGAACGATCAAAATCATGGGCTCCCCGGCATCGCGCTGGAAGTGGAAGTGCGGAAGGTGGACCTGTCAGATCAATCTTTGGAATGATGAAAATGGCAAGGGTTTGTTGGGATAAATGTTGATAAATGTTCATGAGTATCTGGAAATGGAGCAGTTGGGTAAACTGGATGAAACTGCTAGATTCTCATAGATTCACAAGTCCTTTCAATTCCTTTCACCAGGCATGGAAGATAACCTACATGTAGATGATGTGTCCGTCTGGATCCATTTGACAATGCTGATTTCGCCCTTGCCATGCTACTGCTGTCCTGGAGTACTCGGAAATGAGGATGCAAACTGATGCAATAAAACATCTCACATAGGGATGGAAAAGCAATGAACAGCAATAAAACACTCATTGACAACATCCATCGAAATCCTTCAATTTCACATATTTTCACATTTCTAATGTGGTAAACCATGGTAAACCCAAACCATCCATAATCTTGGCGCGGGTACAAACCATCCGAAAATGGGGGTTCATTATTGGGTTTACCACATGAGTTGCACCATGGTGATCCCAACGATCCCCAAAACCCCAGCCCGCGAATGAGGACACAGAAAAATCTGCTGCAGTGAAACCATGTTTTTTCACAACCAACCACCGAATTCAGAGGATTTTTTGAAAAACGTGTTGATTCCAAAGGGATATCAACAAAGTGATTCCAACTTAAATGTGGACTGGACCAAAATGACCACCCTTAATATCAACGCCTTGGGGGTTATCCCAAATCATCCTGAATCATCCCATGTAGGGGCATACCGTATACCCGACAATAAATTTACGATTAGGGATGATGGGATGATGATATCCGTGTGGATCCCCCATGATTCGAATTTCTACATGGCAACAGTGTCCACAAAACGCAGTGCCCATCCGCATGGCGCCGACATTTTCGCGGCGTGAGACGCCTCTGAGGTTTGTGCAAGGTCGGCAGTAACTGGGAGCGCGTCTAAGTCTGTACAATCCCTTAGCAAGCCCCTCCTGGGTCTGGCAATGGAAACTCTTGGAAGATTTAAACAAAGTTAAAGACACGTCAGGTCGCAGGTGGTTTTCTTGCTGAATCTCAGATACTCTGCTGGAAACATCTTCGAACATGGCAGGATGTAGCTAGATGTGATTTCTATGTAAATTCACGGCAAACATAAAAACCAGGGAATCCACCATGTTGATGATTTTTCGAAGTGGAAATGCAGAGTAACAAAAGGCGCTGTAACCATTCATCGTGTCAAATGTGAAACAACAAAACCTGATTTGTAAGTTCAGCGGCGCCAAGCGCAAAAAGGATCAAACAGGTATTGGAAAGCGTCGCCCAGTATCATTGAAAGCAAAGTAGTCTACCAGTAGTACCGCACAAGGCGGTGGCGGAAGCTTCAAAAATAAGAAACCTATAGGAGAGGTGAGTTGCTGTGAATCATGGATGGCAGAGCGAATCCACTGATGGACCGAAAGGTGGTTGGAGTTGTGTTTTTGGAGTGGTTGCAATGGTTGCAGTGATCACCTCATCACAACTGCTGGATGTAGTGTGGCGTAGTGCAGTTGTAGTTGTAGTTGTAGTGTAGTGTAGCGGAGCTGTAGTAGTGATGTAGTGTAATTAGTGTCGTGTAGTTGCAGTTGCAGTTGTGGTGTGGTGTAATTAGTGGTGTCGTGTAGTGTGTTGCAGTCTTGTGTGCTGTAGTGTGGTATGGTGTAGTGTAGTCTAGCGTGGTGTATTGTAAAGTAGTGTAGTTGTAGTCGCAGTGCAGTGTAGTTAGTGTAGTGCAGCGCAGTCTAGCGTATTCTAGTTGTAGTTGCAGTTGGAGTTGTAGCCGTAGTGTAATGTAATGCAATGTAGTGTTGTGTAGTGTAGTGTGGTATAGTGTAGTGTAGCCTAGTGTAGGGTAGTGTGTAGTAGTTGTAGCGTTCTGCAGTGTAATGAGTGCAGTGTAGTGTAGTGTAGCGTAGCGTAGCGTAGTGTAGTGTAGTGTAGTGTAGTGTAGTGCAATGTAGTGTAGTGTAGTGTAGTGTAATGCAGTGTAGTGTAGTGTAGTATGTGTAGTGTAGTACTGTAGTGGTAGCTATAGTTGCAGTTACAACTGCAGCTGCAGTTGTAGCTGTAGCGTAATACCATGTAATCAGTGTAGTGTAGTGTTGTGTAATGTAGAGTGGTTGTAGTTGTAGTTGTATTTGTAGTTGTAGTGTGCTGCAGTGTGATTAGTGTAGCGTAGTGCAGCGCAGTTGTAAATGTAGTTGTAGTTGTGGTAGTAGTAGTTGTTGTTGTTGTTGTTGGTGTAATTGGTGTAGCGTAGTGTATTTATATAGATGTAATTAATCTAGTGTGGTGTAATAAGTGTAGTGTAATGTAGCGTAGTATATTTGTATTTGTAGTTGTAGCAGTTGTGTAGCGCAATGGTAGTTGTAGTTGTCTATCTGTCTATCTGTCTATCTACCTACCTACCGCTTTCGGACTTGGGACCAGCTTGGTAGGCAAGATTTAGCAGGAAGACTGGCCTCGCACGTGCCACAGTTCAAGAAGAAGGCTCCGTACGCGGAGCTGTGGAGTTGGCCCAGCGTTGTGACGACAGCAGCCTCATCCGAAGGGGGCGGCAAGCTCGCTGGGACCAGGTCCACGAAGGTGTCTGCATCGCTGGCTGACCCCATGTCCTTCCAGCGCTTTGCACAGCACCAGCTGGAATGGGACTTGAAAGAGAGGAGGCTTGGCTACCTTCTATTCAACAAGAATGAGGAATGGAAGGCTCGCAGGTTGAGTGCCACTGTGCTGCCTCAGGGTTTTTGGACGTTCAGATGTGGTTTCGCAAGGGATTGTGCACCTTGTCAAAAGTGAGCAAAACGTGATAAAACGTGAGGGTTTTGTAGCATGTCCAAAAACGATGGCAGGCGTGGGACATTTGACGAGGATCTGCAAAGATAAATGTTCCGTGGCAGGCGGTATGCCCCTCAGGGGTCATGCCAGGAGGCAGAGTTCCACCAAACCACTGCTCACCTTCCGCTTGTAGCTCAATGGGAGTGAGCTCAGGGACGTGTCCCCAAGCCAGCTGCGTGCAAACGGCACCAAATCATAGAATGGCTAGGGGGGGGGCAGTTGGCCGTGGGCAAGTGTTGAGAAAATGACTTTGAGGTACGGTTGAGGTGTGGCTGAGGTACGGTTGAGTCAGTGATATACGTTTGAGTATCAGTTGAGTATGCGTTGAGTATACGTTGAGTACCAGTTAAGCCGCAGCTGAGTGTGGGCTGAGCCTACGCTGAGCCTCAGTTGAGGTTCGTTTTTTTCTTTGAGTTACGGTTGAGGTTTTTTACGGTTTGGGGTCCGGTTGAGGCAAGAGTGCTTACTCAAAACCACCTCAATCTATCGTTTTTATGGTTTGAGTAGGATTTGAGTGGATTTTGAGTAGGATTTGAGTGGATTTTGAGTGAACATAGCAACTCAGATCCTACTCAAACTGACCTCGACAGTTGCCCCCGGTCCACAGACCCCCCCCTTATGCCCCTATGACCAAAGCTTCTGCATGCCTGATGGCCCAGCTACCAATCTCATGCAAAATCTCCACCAGCTCTCTATCATCCGAACAACGGTGAAGGCCACAAAAGGTGAAAAACTGTACCACATGTTCTGGCACCAGAGAAAAAGTGAAACCGAAAATTGCGCGAACTTGTGGGTGCTTCCCAAAAGGGGATTCAGCAGCAAATTCGAGGGGCACTTTGTACCTTCGAGCTGTGCCAGCACCCGGCAGACATTCGACATGCCAGTGAACTTTGTCACTTGGACCTTGACCGATCCGATTCAGGATGCCGCTCAGTTTAGCAGCGCTCCGCTCAGCGGAATATTCCCAAATGAACCCGATGAGGCCCTCAAACGGGCCATCAAGATCACCTGGCTGCCTTTCCGGAGCTAGTCAAGAACTAGCAGACCGGTTTGGGTCCACCATCTCGCACGAGCCCAGCAACTGCCGACTCAATGCCAGCTGCGTCTTCCTCCTCCAGGTCATAGCCAAATGGGGCTGAACGTGGGATAAGCACTGATGTCGAAGCTGCATCACCGGTTCGAGCAGCGGCACTGCAAGCTATCTGCAAGAGGATCTGTCCAGCTTCACGGTCCCAAGCTCCTGTCGACTCGGCCACAATGGGAACAAAGCGCACCCTTGCTGGCCGCAGAGGTGGGCAGTGTTCAAGTGAGGCTTTGGTGGCCGCATAGGCCGAGGCCGCCGCGAGGGCTGCCCCTGCTGCCTGCGCCACGATATCCTGCCGCTGTGGGGCCATGATGGCCAGGTCAAGGGCAGCAGGTGTACCGTGGAGACTGGGCAGGAAGATGTCCGCGGGGCGGCGGTTCTGAGCCACTACTTCCTCAGGTCGATGTGGCAGAAGAAGGCCCGTCGACTGGACAATTGCGGGTAAAACCATGCCTGGTCAGTTCCGCAATGTCAAGGATTGCCTGGGTTCCCAACTCCTCTGTCACCTTCTCATCCCAGGCTGGGCTGTCGGAGCTGTCCTGATAAATGCCGTCTCTGCACTGCTGAATCCAGCGGAACCACTTCTCCGGAGCGTAGCCTCCAAGTGGAGTATCGATGTAAGCCCGGAGCTCCAATTCAGCTCCCTGAAAACGCTCTGTACCCCACAGTTTTTTACACTTTTGACTTCGAAATGTGCTTCGCGCCACAACGGCATGCACTTTTTCGACAACTCAACTTCTAAACGTGCTCCGAAGCTGAGGTGTTTTGTACATTTTGACTTGGAAACGTGCTTCGCGCCACAACGGCGTGCATTTTTTCGACATCTCAACTCAACTTCCAAAAGTGGTCCGAACCTGGTGTGTTTTGTACATTATGACTTGGAAATGTGCTTCGTGCCACGTCGTGCAACTTTTCATCTCTCATCTGCCCAGCGGGCTCCGCACTCGCCGCTTTAGCGAGCCTACTTTTCGACCCTGCGGAGCCACAAATCATTGGAAAAACACAGTGTTTCGCGACTTTCCTACCTACTCGCGCACCTGGATCTTCTTTCTTCTGAGACTTTCTCTTTTTTGATCTTCTTTCTTCTTCCCTTCTCTTCGCTGGCTCTTCCCATCTCTGCTTTTCATCTGTCCATATTGTCGGAAGTTTGACTTCTAAACTTCCTTCGATAATATGTTGATATTACATATCCCTGAAACCATCAGCCAATTTCCTTTTTCACAGTGAAACCACCAGTCTCAATGTAAAGACGCCAACTTGACATGGTTGGCATCACTTCTGAAACCATCTTCCCCCACCTATAACCCATTTACCCAACGGAGGTTTACCCGGATTCCAGAGATATGATATGTAAAACTATGTCATTAGGTAAAAATCAGCATCTCTTGCAAAGTCTCCAAATCTGGGGAATGCGTATTTCGTGGTCAATCAATTTTTGTGTCCAAGATAAGGGGTGATTACTGTTGTCGTTCGCATCGAAACTGAAAAAATACCTGCAGTTGATTTAGTGAAACAAATGTAAATCTGGAGAAGCGAGTATATGTCATGGTCGAAAAATGGTACATGGTTTCTGGTGATCCTACCTTTATTAACGGCTATACAGCTATACATATCTACATTAATGGTTGATTGCAGAGGTTTATTGGTTTTTACTGTATACCAAGTATCATGGTTTATGGCTATGCAATTCCAGTAACAATGGGCATATTATACCACCATCGATTCAAATCATTTGAGTGTTCGACGGCGCATAAAATTTCGAGGTTCTCAACTTTGACTGGTATGGCTATGAAATTGCATAAGTTAACCTCCCAAACACAGATCTGTTGTTTTTTTGATGTAATTATTGATTGTAATTGTACATTTGTAAACATGTAATTTCAGAAATTAACTGCGCAATGGCTTATTCACTGATATTGACATCCAGTTTGAACACTTCTGTGGCAAATCTGCAAAGTGGCCTGGCAGTCTCCACACCATTTGCACCAGGAACTTCCGGAATGGGGCCATGATGTTTTCCACGCAACTCGCGATCTGTTCGAAAAGCGAGGCAGCGAGGCCGCAACGCACCACACTTTTGGTCCGGGGTTTGGGGATCTCAAAGGCTAGTACAAGTTGACTTTGTGAACCTATCAATCTATCAGTCTATCTATCTAAACATACATATTATTGCATACATGCAGTACATACGCTGCATACATTCCATACATTACAAATCACATTACAAATCACATTACATACGTAAATAAATACCCTCTCCCCCAGTTGTGCTTTCCCTGCGTTACGAATGGTACCGAGAGCTGCCGCTGCCCCCCAAAAAAAAAGAAAAGGACGCCAGCAGCGCCCTAATTTACCACGTTTCTGAAAATGCGGTGTTTTGAGGTTTGTTGAAAAAACCGCATTACATAAATGTGTTTGCTGTCTAGCTTTCTCATTGGGCACCAAAAACATCCTTTGTTTTTTTGCAAAAACCAAATATGATTGATTATATAGGGCTTGATCCCAAGGAGGTTCCAAAGAATAAAAAATAAAAATAAATATAAATATAAATATATATAATTATACAAAGAGTTAAATTATATATTGCTATATATATATATATGATGTTGGCATTTCACTGGTTGCGAAAAATATTAAAGAATTGGTTTACTTTTCTCAACCGGAAAGTGCAGAGGCAGTTTGTTTTCCAATCATTTCCCAGCATAGCAGTGTCCAAACGCAGTGAACTTGTCGATGGCAGTAGAAACTGCGAAAACGAAGCTTTCGTGCGAGACTTCTCTCCAAAAGTGAAAGTACACGATGGGAAAACGAAGCTTTCGTGCGAGACGTCCTTCAAATCTGAAAGTTGAAGATGCAAAAACGAAGCCGTCCCTCAATTTTCGAAAGTTGAGATTGTGAAAATGACGCCTGAACTGTCAGTTCCACTCCGGGGCCGATCCAAAAATTGCCCGGGCGCAGCCGAGACCGTCCGGGACCCGCCCGCCGGACAAGCTTCCCCCATCCATATTCCGGGACACGTTTTTTCCTGCAAAACACAGCATTTCGTGCATCCGCTAACTTTCAAAAACACATTTTGTCCGAGACTTCCCTCAAAAAGTGAAAGTGGAAGATGTGAAAACGAAGCTTTCGTGCGAGACTTCCCTCAAAAAGTGAAAGTTGAAGATGTGAAAACGAAGCTTTCGTGCGAGACATCTCTCCAAAAGTGAAAGTTGAAGATGTGAAAACAAAGCTTTCGTGCGAGACATCCCTCAAAAAGTGAAAGTTGAAGATGTGAAAACGAAGCATTCGTGGGAGACTTCCTTGATAATGATGGTTGTCATAATGGTGATTGTGATGGTGGTGATATCGTGATAGTGGTGATGTGTGTGATAATGGTGATTGTGATGATGGTGGTTGCGATAGTGGTGATATTGGGATATTGGTGAAATTGTGATAGTAGTGAAATTGTGATAGTGGTGATATTGTGATAGCGGTGATATTGTGATAGTGGTGATATTGTGATAGTGGTGGTTGTGATTTTTAAAAATCCGTTACACGGAAGTTCGACCTTCAAGCTTCCTTTGATAACCTCTGCAACTACAACTGCCTGCATTTCCCATGATGTTGCAAGGCTGTATTTTAGTTTTCTTTGGTAGAAACCACCAAATCTAAGCAATAGTGAGACAGTTGCATGAACAAATTTACATGGTGATGTCAAAACGGGCACTTGTTTAACATAGAGATTTGCTTAGCTTATGTCAATAATCGTTCTTGGGTATTGTAACACAACTGTGTATATATACATGTTACATGTTCATGTGAAGATACAGAGATTGAATTTGCTATTTGCCATGGGTCTATTTATATATATTTTTTTTTGTTATTCTGCTTTGCAAAAGAATAAGCAGTGTAGAGCCAAGGATATTGGCTCTATGGGCCAATATCTCCACCCCTACTATGCTATTCTACATGAACTTTCCAGAACCTAATGTAGCAATGCAACAGAAACAAAGCAACATTAAACAAAGGAACAATCAAGGACAAAAAGCTATGGGCCATGAGTATAAATAAGCATAAATTATCACACAAAAACATCCCGCCGGGGGGAAAACCGCGCTAGCGGTTGTTCAATTTTTGCAATTCTATGTGGCTGGCGCTGTGGCCCCGTAGCAATTTTATGATCAGATAACTGTTCAAAAATCCCGGGGATTTTCAAAGTGCATTTTAATGATGCATTGGTTTTTACAGGGGAAAATGTGTTCAGAGCGCGACGTTTTTTTATCATTCATCAGCTCCGCAGTCTTTTGCTCAAGGCGTGACCATCGCCACTGGAAAACTCTTACTCCTTGCAACAGCTTTGGGTTGACTGAGCCATTGATGCGTGTGTTCAAACTGTTATGGATAGCTTGCTTTGCAAGCTTCCACATCCCATCAATGCTACTAGTGTGCACCAACAGCGTGCTACCATCTCGTCTCCTTTTCTTCAAGCAGAAGATACCCTTACTGTAGTTACAAGAATAGTGAAGTACTTTGGTTTCTCGAGACAACTTTGGGTAGCATGGTGCGCCATCTGACACAAGACATGTCTTTTTGCCTGCATTGTCTTAGATGTTATATGAAAGAATTCAAAGCGTAGCAACAAGAAAGTCTGAGATGTTATATGAAAGAGTTCAAAGCGTAGCAGCAAGAGCGTCTTAGATGTTATATGAAAGAGTTCAAAGCGTAGCAGCAAGAAAGTCTTAGATGTTATATGAAAGAATTCAAAGCGTAGCAACAAGAAAGTCTGATATGTAATATGAAAGAGTTCAAAGCGTAGCAACAAGAAAGTCTGATATGTAATATGAAAGAATTCAAAGCGTAGCAACAAGAAAGTCTGAGATGTTGTATGAAAGAGTTCAAAGCGTAGCGGCAAGAGCGTCTTAGATGTTGTATGAACGAGTTCAAAGCGTAGCAGCAAGAAAGTCTGGGATGTTTTATGAAAGAGTTTCACAGCGTAGCAACAAGAAAGTCTTAGTTGTTCTAAATAAAACATTTCAAAGCGTGGCAGCAAGAGCGTCTTAGATGTTATATGAAAGAGTTCAAAGCGTAGCAGCAAGAAAGTCTTAGATGTTTTATGAAAGAGTTCAAAGCGTAGCAGCAAGAAAGTCTTAGATGTTTTATGAAAGAGTTCAAAGCGTAGCAACAAGAGCGTCTTAGATGTTATATGAAAGAATTCAAAGCGTAGCAACAAGAAAGTCTGATATGTAATATGAAAGAGTTCAAAGCGTTGCAGCAAACACACAGAATATTACAAACGCAAGGATCAAGAAGGTGTCAACATTGACGTTTTTACACCCCCACCCCCCCACCCCAGAGAAAAATACAACAATCAACAAAATCTGCACGACTACACGCGCGGTTTTCCCCCCGCTGGCAAAAACATCACACAACACTGTAAACATGAGGCCCTGGTGGCATCCCTCTCTCAAAAAAAAATCAAGGCCTGCTACTGTTTCATCTTTTTTCCGTGCAAAGGATGCCCAGCCCATGGCTCCTGGGTTCCCTCTTAACCAGCGGATAGAATAAATCTTGGAAATCCAAAACAGTAGTGTGGAAATGTTAAGAACCTAGGGGATGGCGCCATCCAAAGTCAGGATTTTAAAAAAATGCGATCTTAATACAAAACAATAAAGGAAATCAGCCCCTTGTGAGCCCCTTGTGATATCACACGTGTTGGGAAAGCTATAGAATCTATGCCATCCATTCTCATCCCGGAGTATTATGTGTATATAATGTAATAATATATATATATGTATATATATATGTATATATATATTATGTATATATATGTGTGGACAGAGATTTCATGAGTTTTTTCAGTGTAGATATGTGTGTATATGAGTTTATACATATTGTATTTCTGACATCTGATAGATAAAGAACAATATTTGACATTATCTTACCATGACATCTTGTGCTTCTCTGTTTCCAAGCAGGTGAGATACCCAAACTTCGGCCGAAAAATTGCAAAAGCGCTCAGCCAATCAACTCGTATTCGGGAACCTTAGTCGCAGTGATTGATGTCAGATCTGCCAAAACCATGCTCCACATTGGAAAGCTTTTCTGACTAAACGTTGTCACGGCGTCTTGCGATCTATTTTAAACAACGTTGATCGCAGTATAGTTAAAAGTACGCATTGAATCCAATTTTATCTAGTGATGTAATATATATATATGTGCCATAATCCAATTCAATCACATTGAATCTAATCACTAAAAACAAAGTATATATCATCTGGTTGGTGGTGCAATAACCATCTTGAAAAATATGAGTTCTTCAATGGGTTTCGGATGACATCCCATATATGAAATGGAAAATAAAAATCATGTTCCAAACCACCAACCAGTCATTGGATGTATTTTGCACATTTTCTCTGGTGATTTATATCCGTGACCTCTTGGGGACGGGGATTTTTGGGGGGGGTCCTGACATTCGTTAAACATGTCCAAGGCTCTAGGCTGGTGTAGACCATTTATATATATAATGTACTGTACAAGTATTGACATAATAATAATATATTAAACATGAATATATATTATAATTATTTATAATTATCATTATATATTGCACAGAATAATAAATCACACCAATAATGTACTCGTCCCAAAGATTCATGGCAGGTCAGTGAGGCTCCATTCTCCCCAATTCCATAGACATCCCAGAGCGAAACTGCCCAATGTCCTGTTATTGTCATGTTTTCTCACTGGCAGATGATGGTACCCTCCTTTGTCGAACGTGGCTAATTAACTGGAAATTCCCCATAAATGGAGGTTTCGGTGGGAAATTCATGTAAAAAAATGGGGAATATTTAATGTTTGGGGATTGTCCATTGCCACAATTGTGTTCAATTTGTCCCAAAGCATAAAAGTTGCTGATCCGTCTATTCTTGTAGGGCATGATGGTGAGGAATGTCGGGCACGATTTTTTTGCGGGACAAACCCCAAAATCAGCCCAACGCCTACAAATGACAATTTCCAGGATCAGAACAGCATGGTCAATTCCCAGTTTTGGGGTTTCCTGAGACGTTGTTTTTTAGGGGCAAAGATGGTTCCTCCCTTGTCCCAAGCACCCGGTTATCGAAGAAAGAAAAAACACTCAGCCTCCCATCTCCAAGTGCAACTGGGTCACTGCTAAAGCAGCAAAAGTCTATGTCTCAGATCGATTGAAAAACCATCTGCGTTGCGCTTCTGTGAGGTGCGCCCTAAAGGATCCCTCGGCAGTCCCCAGTGCTTCCCCCGTGCACTACGCCGACTCGACGCGACAAGTCGAGTTGTTTCTGCAACTTTGGGATGTTTTCTGAACGGCATCCGGGCAACATCATTTATTCATTCTGCTATGATTTAAAAAAACAATTACCCTCTGGTTATTTAACATAGCCATGGAAAATGGTCCATTTATAGATGGTTTACCTATTAAACATGGTGATTTTCCATGGCTATTATATCCAACTATCATCAATTATCCCATCCAATATTGATGGCCAGTTTGTATATCATCCATTGGATGGACCTCCTGGCTAGTTGGACCGAGCCACCGGTCAGGGAACTGCCTCCATTTCTAGGCAAACAGAAGTTCATTCCTGGAGGTTTCCTAGTGGAAATCAAACAGAAATCATCAATGTTAATAGGATTTTCAATCCATTTTTTAATAGGAAACCATTTTATGGATGATAGAACCATTTATGTACCATTTTTTTAATAGAAATCAATTCCATTTTAATAGGATTTTCAATTCTAAACCATCCATTTTGAAGATCCCCATTAAAAAAAATAAACCATTTATGGAAGCTCCAGAACCATCGAGTCCGCGAAGCCAGAGCTTCAGGATCTATATAATGTCAGGTTTGGATCCCCCAAGAATGTTTAGAGTTTGGATGAGAACATGATGATAAAGTGACTACTTGGTGGCTCATCCCACTTAGCAAGTGGGTTATAACCCCAGTTATAAGTGGATTAACCCTACTTATCCCATTTATAACTGGGGTTATAACCCACTTACTAAGTGGGATGAGCCACCAAGTAGTGATTGAAACTGTCAAGTAAAATAAGAGTCCCATCTTTTTCAACACTTTTAATGCATTGTGGTACCCCATGTTTGGAACAAACCTATAGGGCCATAGAGCGACCTCGCACCTGTTCGCGAAACAAGTGGAATGCGCAAAGAAGTGGATCTGAAGAAATATATGGTTTTTCAACAGCACTTTGATCACCTCAAAACCATCAAACCCAAATAGAGATGTTCTTCTAAACTTACCTGTGTTCTTCGATATTGTTCCCTTTACTCGATCAGTTGCCTCCGTTCCGGAAGCGGACTTTGGGAGTTGTGCGAGTTACACTCGGGGACTGCCAGGCGCATTCAGAAACTTCCGGGTCGGGGGCCCTCGTGCAAGTTCAAGCGCGGGGTCGTGGCTTTACATCCTGCGGTCAAGGATAATCATGGCGATAATCATGGCTCCTCTGTTTTCATTGTGGGAAAGGGAAACTCAGAAAATACCGATTTGACTCAGTTGATCTCAGTTTATCATGGCTATGGGGTGCATTGTCACTACTTAAAAAGGTATATAGATAAAATTAATCATTTCCAGGGACATTGACTGTGGGTAGCCCAGATTCTGGCCAATGGCAATCAGGAAGTTGTGACATGTTGAAATGCTTTTTCATGACTCATGAACTAATTATAGAACTTAGTGTCTGAGGATGGGACACTCCAGGAGTACGGCCGCTCATAGCTTCTATGCTTGTGTCAATCACAACTGTCCATTCTCAGACACACACAGGTTTGGAGGTTTCCATAAATGGGGGCTACCCCACAATGGATGGTTTATAATGAAAGATCTATTACAGTAATAGGGATGATGTGAGGGTACCCCCATTTTAGGAAAACCTCCGTATATGGCGTTGCAAAAGCGGTATCTGGCTTGTGAAGCTGAAATCGGACCATGAGATGATATGAGATGGGGCGGTTGCGAATCATTTCTAGTGAGTCATCATCATCATAATCATCATCATCATAATATTATTATTATTGTTATTGTTATTGATATTGTTATTATAATATTATATATATACATATTACTGTAATACAAATTAATACATCATATTATATTATATATACAGTATATAATACAATTCACCCAGAACAATACGAGGGCAGCAATCAGTGGTTAGTCCTGGGCACCAGGTGATTGGCTCGAAAAGCAGATTGGATCCGGCTCAAAGATGGGTTGTTTATGGATAGCGTATGGTTCAAATGATTGAAAATCTATGAACTCTCCACCATTGATATAAAATTATGGCTAGCAAAATGAATTCATCAACCCCCCCATCTACCCTAAACCCTACTTGGATCTACTTGGTTCATTCCTGTGGTCCAAGGCATGTCTTTGGAGCATGGGACCATTCCAGATAGGCTGTGTCCTATTTCATGAACAGAAATGGGGAAATCGGTTCATAAAATTAACAAACACTCTGACCCATACGGCCCATACGGGTACTAGTTTGATGAAAAATCTAATTTGAGAACTCAAGAAACGGAAGACACGATACACATCCCTCAGGACATATTCTTCGGTTCTTGATCTTCATTTTAGAGTCCCATCTTAGAAGTACATATCCTAAAATCGAGGTGGCTACCCCAAACCCTGGGTTTCCCTATAAAAAATGACCTCTGATAACCTCATCTCCCAATGTCCTGCCTTCCCCGCCTTCAGTTTGCTGGAAGTCACGGTACTGTGCATAGATGTCCTCCAACAAGGAAGAAATGTGGCGCCTCGTTGCTCCAAAAAACCGCCAAAATGGATGCTGGGAATCAGGGGGTCCCCCCAGAATATATTTTCCATTGGGGAAATATAAAATACATAATTAACATCCTTCAACAAATCCAGACATATTACAAC
>CAMXCT020005232.1:0-20291 GCA_947184155.2 Cladocopium goreaui
TTCCCGGCACAGAGTCTTGGCAGCTCGGCTCAGCTGGATTATAGATTCAATCTAAACATGAGAATACCATGAATACCATGCTGAAAATGATGGATTTGAGGGTGATGCTCTGGTCCGCCTTTGACTTTTGGCCCTGCAAAAATAGAATGTTTCCCGGCATCAGCCAAAACAGCCGCAGCATCCCGGTTGTTCTTCCCCTGTCTTGTCAATCCACTGGTTGGTTGCCAAAACCTGGGGCAGATCTCATGGATCCCATCATGAAAAATGCCACGCTTTCCTATTTGTCCATACTTTTTCCAGTCAGTTCCATTAACTTTAAGGGTCATATCCGGGGACAAATTGGGCAGGGAAAGATGCCCACATGGGAAATTATAAATATCATATATATATATATATATCGTATATATATATATATATATCGTATATATATATATAAAGTATAGGCTATTCACCTGGGATGCTCCCACAGTTGGAGAAAAACATGTGTTTGACCCTGGCTACACATACGATTCATCGATTATCATAGGAGGGTTGCAAGGCTGTGCCACGTTTTTGTTGGCTACAACAGACCCAAACATTTGCAGTTTGAAGCCCTGCGATACTGTTGATTTAAATCCACGATTTGCCCGCTAAATCGCAATACTTGTCGGTGGAAACTTGGAAACTTCAATCTGCATTCTCGCTGGTTCAAACTCAACATTTGCTGTGCATATCTTCATTCTTGTTGGTAAATGGTAAGGACCAAAGATCTGTCGCTTGCACTCCTGTAACATACAGAACATGTTCAGCCAATCTTTTACGAAGGATCCATGGCCCCAAGAGGACCATCCGTTGACATGGTTGTGGTTGCTTCATAGGGATTCCCAGCCCCCGGATGATCCTATTGGGTCCTATTGGCTAATATAGCACTTAACAAATTTTCAGCCAAACACACCGTTTATATCCATTTATCAATTACAAACACACATTTCATCACATTTCTGGATCATATCCCCCTATTAAACCATTGTTAAACCCATCTTAAAATCCACTGAAATCCCTGCTGGAATTCATCGCCAAGGGTGTCGAATGCAGGATACAGCCCAGCCTCACGTGCTCGTGGACGCACATTGGGATCTCTTTGGAGAAGCTGTTTCACCTTGAGAGGTGGACCAACGGAAACCTCTTGGGGACGCCGGGCTTTGGCCCGCCCTGCGATCATTTAGTTCGTTGATTTTCCATAGTTAGGCTGAATTTCCACGATAAGAGGAATTGTCCAATGGACATGGGGATTTTACCACAAAACATGGTGACTTAATCTGCCAAAACGTGGGAATTAGATCTGGCAAAATGATGCAGAATGATCAAACAAGTGGCGCCAACAAACGGGAAATTACCAAGACACGTGGGGAATTGACCGGCAAGACGGCAAGACTTGGACATGTCGAACAAAAATGGATTCAAGGAGCAACAAACATGCGAAACAGGCAATTTTGGGATGGGTCAAAACCTATTATTATCATATTTGCGGGGAATAAACATCCATTAACCAACTTACTTTCGGGTTTTTTAGGGTACCAACCGCTACCAGGGTTTCGATGGTCGGGGCACCAGCTCTGTGACTTCAGGGGACTTCCTGAACCATCTCCTGCGAACCAGGCAATGGACCATGGATCATGGTGAAACATCATGGACAAGTTGATTCTCAGTCTAAAGAACATCAACCAGTTGTAACTTAAGTACATGATTTAACTGTATAGTATAAAATTGTATAAATGTGTGTATATATATATATCGAAAAATAATCTGTGTACTACATATATATAATATGAAATTTAGTGTGTATATATTTATATACACTACGCGATCATGGTGGTGATTCGTCCTGAATTCCTGAAGTTGTCCATGTTTGGACATAGAATTACAACATATTACAAGACGAAAACTTACTTATAAACCACTTAGTTTGTCTGAACACAAGGACCCCAAAATTCACTGTGAATATCTGGGAATCATCATTGCCAGCAGCGATCCCACTGTGGGTATCCAGTTGGATCACTGAAAGCCATCAATCCCAACCAGCTACCAGACCCCTTCCAAGCCCGTCCTCTCATCATAGGGCACTTCCCATTCCGGATTCTCCAAACCTTGGAGTGATCGGGATGTCACAACGAAAGTCACTGGTTATAGTTTTGAAATTTAAAGCCACGACCAAAACCGCCAAACCGAAATTTTGGTTGTTGGGAACCGCAATGTGTTGACACAATGAACCTGACTGTATCTTATTGTTGTGTTTTTGGTGGGGTTGGTTTTAAGTCATTGATAACTATCGATTGCTATAAAGAACCACTTATGAACCTCCCAAACATTTTGACCTTAGCATCATCCAGGCAGGCGTTTTAACCATAAGTAACCGAAACATGAGTGACATATGTGGAGCAGAACTTGAAACTTCACTATCCACAAAAACGATTTCTTGTTCCTTCTCATGACATACTTTAGCATCTAAACATATTGCGCCTGCTTGTCGCGGTTCAGTCCCGTGTCTTTCCTCTTTCGCTGATGGTAACATCCGATCCAAGATTGAATTCAAAATCTAAGTTTCAGAACACAGCAAGATATGTCTGATCTCCCACCAAACATCATGATTTCGTACCAAGTTTTTAAGGACCATCAGTTGTGGCCACCAGGTGTCGGGAAATACCCGAGATCTCCATCGAATTCCTGGGTCATCCCTGTTGGCTGAAAAAACCAATAAGGGTCATCAACCCAAACACAACAAATGCACATGGTCTGGATCATACCCCTCTAAAACTAGACGACGGATGGCCCGAGAGCGTAGAGGAGCAGAGTCTTCTGTTGTTAGTATGGAGACACTATATTACAAGGTAATATATTAAAGATGTATTGTAGGCAGACGAGAAGAGTAGTATCAAGACAATATATGACTAGTACAAGACAATAGTTTGCATCGTATTTTTGTAAAGTTTTCCATACACAGAACGTTTTACAGACAGACGCTTTTGCACACAGAGACTTTTACACACAGAGACTTTTACACACAGAGACTTTTACACACAGACGCTTTTACACACAGACGATTTTGCACACAAACACTTTTACACACAAACACTTTTACACACAGAGACTTTTATCATGACAATATATGACTAGTACAAGACAATAGTTTGCATCGTATTTTTGTAAAGTTTTTCATACACAGAACTTTTTACAGACAGACGCTTTTGCACACAGAGACTTTTACACACAGAGACTTTTACACACAGACGCTTTTACACACAGACGATTTTGCACACAGAGACTTTTACACACAAACACTTTTAGACACAGGGACTTTTACACACACAGACGCTTTTACACACAGAAGCTTTTACACACAGAAGCTTTTACAGACAGACGCTTTTACACACAGACGCTTTTACACACAGACGCTTTTACACACAGACGCTTTTTACACACAGGCTCTTTTACACACAGACGCTTTTACACACAGACGCTTTTACACACAGACGCTTTTACACACAGACGCTTTTACACACAGACGCTTTTACACACAGACGCTTTTACACACAGCCGCTTTTACACACAGACGCTTTTACACACAGACGCTTTTACACACAGACGCTTTTACACACAGACGCTTTTACACATAGACGCTTTTACACACAGACGCTTTTACACACAGACGCTTTTACACACAGACGCTTTTACACACAGACGCTTTTGCACACAGAGACTTTTACACACAGACGATTTTACACACAGGCGCTTTTACACACAGACGCTTTTACACACAGACGCTTTTACACACAGACGCTTTTACACACAGAGGCTTTTACACACAGAGACTTTTACACACAGAGGCTTTTACCCGCAGACGATTTTACACACAAACACTTTTACACACAGAGACTTTTACACACAGGGAATTTTATACATAGAGATTTTTACACACAGACGCTCTTACACAGACGATTTTACACACAAACACTTTTACACACAGAGACTTTTACACACAGGGGCTTTTACACATAGAGATTTTTACACACAGACGCTTTTACACACAGAAGCTTTTACACACAGACGCTTTTGTGCACAGACGCTTTTACACACAGACGCTTTTACACACAGACGCTTTTACACACAGACGCTTTTACACACAGAAGCTTGTACACACAGACACTTTTACATACAAACACTTTTACACACAGAAGCTTTTAACACAGACGCTTTTACACACAGACGCCTTTACACACAGATGTTTTTACACACAGACGCTTTGACACACAGACGCATTTACACACAGACGCTTTTACACACAGACGCTTTTACACACAGACGCTTTTACACACAGACGCCTTTACACACAGAGGCTTTTACACACAAACACTTTTACACACAAACACTTTTTTACACACAGAGGCTTTTACACACAGACGCTTTTACACACAGACGCTTTTACACACAGACGATTTTACACACAGACGCTTTTACACACAGACGATTTTACACACAGACGCTTTTACACACAGACGCTTTTACACACAGACTCCTTTACACACAGACGCTTTTACACACAGACGCTTTTACACACAGAAGCTTTTACACACAGACTCCTTTACACACAGAGGCTTTTACACACAGAGGCTTTTACACACAGAAGCTTTTACACACAGGCGCTTTTACACACAGACGCTTTTACACACAGACGCTTTTACACACAGACGCTTTTACACACAGACACTTTTACACACAGACGCTTTTACACACAGATGCTTTTACACACAGACGCTTTTTACACACAGGCGCTTTTACACACAGACAAGTCCGGCACAAGTAAAATCGCAATTTTACCTCAGTTTTTGACGATCGACCCTCATTTCGTGCGAAAGGGTTGCTCCGGCACAAGTAAAATCGCAATTTTTCCTCAGTTTTTGACGATCGACCCTCATTTCGTGCGAAAGGGTTGCTCGGGGACAAGTAAAATCGCAATTTTTCCTTAGTTTTTGCGCATCGACCCTCGTGCGAAAGGGTTGCTCCGGCACAAGTAAAATCGCAACTTTTTCTCAGTTTTTGACGATCGACCCTCAGTTCTTGCGAAAGGGTTGCTCCAGGACAAGTAAAATCGCAATTTTTCCTCAGTTTTTGACGATCGACCCTCATTTCATGCGAAAGGGTTGACGTTTCGTGACTCCCCGCCGGCACCACCCTCGGCCTAAAGAGAGAAAGATAAAGAAGGCGAGAGAGAGAAAAGGGAGAGAGAAAGGAGAGAGAGAAAGGAGAGAGGAAAGAGGAGAGAGAGAGATAGAGAGAGAGAGAGAAGATGTGAGTATGTGAAGATGTGAGTGCGAGAGAGAGAAAGTGAAGATGTGAGTATGTGAAGATGTGAAGATGAGCAGATGTGAAGATGAGAAGATGTGAAGATGAGCAGATGTGAAGATGAGCAGATGTGAAGATGAGAAGGTGTGAAGATGAGAAGATGTGAAGATGAGAAGGTGTGAGAGAAGGTGTGAAGATGAGAAGATGAGATACAGACCCCCACTATTGGAAGAACCCTGCGCTCAGACGCTCTCGGGAAAAAGGTTAGAACCATCTTAAACTCCTGGCTGGTGGATCATGATATTAAAGCCATGTGAAAATCCTTGAAAAAAAAACGGACCGGGGCTCAGCTTCGCCAGGTGACACGCTTGCATCTCTTCTTCACTCATGTGCCCTTTTGCATTCTGCCAGGGTTCCATACCTGGGCTTAAAAAAATGGATGATATAAACATGTTTGTATATATATATATACATGAATGTATGCATATGTATAGACAAACTAATGTACCACAATTATATATATTACATATACAGTACATTTATATACATACATATATACATACATATGGGCAAATTACCTTATTTTTTAGCTCATCGACCTCGTCGCTTGAGTCTCTCGGTGGCTGTAACAGTTCGGCTCGTTAGATCCAGTTTGCAAATGAATAACGTGCCTCGTTATTTGGAATTCAATTAGGCTACCTCGCGGGCAGTTGTTTTTTTACTTCTTGGGCAGGTGACGACCTCCTTCAAGTGATGACTGCAAGGTGATGACTTCCTTCGACTGATCCCCGCAGGCACATACTTTGTAAGTGCACCGCCATCACGAGACGACGAGGAGAAAAGAAGAAAAGGAAGAAGGAGAAGGAGAACGAGAAGACCCGCCTGACAAACAATATCTTGAAACCGTCACCTGGGAGAGGTACCCTGGAAAAAAAAAAACTGTTTGGACTCTGGGACTCTCCTCTTTTTTTGGGCATCTTCCAAAGCTCTTACCTTCGTTACAACCATTCCGAAAACGGCACCTCGGCGCTGGGCTCGTTAAATCTACAAAGCCTACCGGCCCTACAGCTGGGCTCGCTCTAATTTGGTCGATAAATGTGTATGTATGTATACATATATATATATATGCATATTATATGTATTTATTATATATATATATATGTGTAAGCCATGTCCCAGGATCCTCACAGTCCCCCCATGGTATGGTCCCCCCCTATCTGGCTGTATATGTCTACCCAAAACCTGTTTACGTGCTGCCTATAGCACACCTGACATATGATTTATCACTCATTGTATGCAAATTGTATACTAAGAGCGTACCTATGCATATTTAAAAGACACCTTTACCTATACATATACATATATTTACAATATATATATACATATGTCTATATATATATATATAGAGATACACGTACATATATTTAATATATAATATAAAAATATAATATATTTATTGAAAAAACAAATAAACACATACATACACATACATACGTACCATACCATGCCATACCATACATTACATACCAGGTGGGGTTGCCAGCCCTTGGCCCACCAGGAGGCAACAAAAAAACAAAGCCTTGACATGACACCAAATCATAGCACCTGGTGTGGTGTCCCTTGGTGCCAGCACGTGCTTGCCATTCGGACTTTGTTTTCGCAATGGAAATCACAGCCATGTCCTTGCCACTTTTTTCCTCTTAACTCACCAGGCAAAGAGTGACTTTGTTCCTGGTGAACTTTCCTGCAGCCACCCACATAAGACTCAAATCTTTCAGGAGCAGCAGTCACCATAGCAGCCTCCGCAGCTTTTAAAACACCTGCTTGTCCAGCAAGCTTTTGGGCTAAGCACCTGCCAGAACTCTCAAGAAATTATGTGCTGCAGAAACTTCACAGCTGCCTTGCAGCTGTTGTTTTACAGCACCTGCCAGAATCCATTTGAAGAAACCAGGTCCGGCATAAACTTTGAAACTGCAACCCGTCAACACCTTGCACCTTGCAGCTGCAGTTTACAGAACCAATGTCCTTACTCGGGTCAACACCAATGCCCTTACACCTTGCTGTCATCACACTGCACCATGTCCTTACACCGGTCAAAACCTTACACCTTGGGGTCAATTATCTGTGGGAAAACAAACGGGATCGCTTGGGGACCCTTAACCACCTTATGGTTGAGCAGGATGGGTCACACACATCCAAAGGTGGAGATAGCAACTAGTTGCAACTAGTGACTTGCGACCAGTTAGAAGGGACTATAATAAACATATAATATAGTATAAAGAGCCAACTGAAATTGGCCGATACGAGCAAGAAATGAGTACAGGTCAAAATGGCCGTACTCAAACAAATGATAAACAAATTGGTCTATTGTGTTTTTACCCAGATCCAATTGGATAAATGTGGGGGACCCCGTGCTACCCTGCTGTTCACATACCAAGCATGTTGTCAAATCGATGGTCGATCGGCCATGACTTGGGTACACCCCAATGCTGCAACAGGTGAAGGTTGGTGCGGAACCAGTATATACTAAACCGAGTGAACTGGAAATGCAGGCGGTCACAGTTGCACGGTGGGGGGCTATACCAATGGATAATTCATTCAACAAGACTCCAAACCAAACCTGAGGATTTCAAAGCAGGATGTTTAAGTTTAACCAGCAGAAATGGAGCTGTGAACCAATGACAAACAATGAAACGTTATAACGATTTCAAAAAACGGTCATGATTTCATATAATTTCCTCATGTTTCCTCAACTTGATAACTTGGATCTCATCCCAGTTCCCAAACCATTTCAGCACAGATGCAAACCGCGCACATGTAGAGAGTCATTCCAACACTCCAAAGGTCGCACTTCCTGTGAGGTCAGCCGTGAAAACTCGAGCGTTCGATGAGCCACGGGGGATTCTCCAACAAGCCATGTTTGATCATGTTTGATACCCGGCTACCCATGGCTTCCATTAATTTCTGCCACAAAGTCGCTGAATCCGAGCTGGCTGCTGGTGTCTGATTCATTTTCGTTGGTGTATTGCCACCTTTCGTGACATCTGTTACAGTCCCTATGTTTATTGCAGGCTTACTGACATGTCCGTATCTCTGAAATGTTGGTTTGTCCGAGAATGGTGCACGCCCGATTCCAACGGATCATATTTCCACCATCACAACACTTGTCAAGCTGACCCAAAAACAAACAGATCATGCACCATTAAAAATAGATACTCATTGCACTTATATGTTGTTCAGACAGTAAATCAGTAAATGTCTATGTTCCAACGTTATTTTTCGCGTTTTCCCTATCATACCCATGAGTCCTATCTTGATTCCCCCTTGAACCCAGTGACTCATCGTAGTCGCCCAAGAAGAGCTCAGGTGCAATGGTCGTCAAGGTGCCGACAGTCTCCGGTCACGCGGTCACGGGTGAAGACTAGGGTGATTTCTCCGTTTCACATAGATCAAGGATAATCATCATGGTTATTATATAATCATATATTGTTATTGTTATCCCATGGGAATCGCTGAAAATAGTCATTGAAGGGAATTCTCAGTGGTTCGTAACATTAACATAAATATAATGCATAAATTATAATAAACTATATAACTAATTGCATGAATATAATGACCCATATTGGGTCCGTCCACATCTAATTGGGTTTTCAAAACAAGTTTGGGAATCAAGTGGATGCCACATAAATTCAAACTGGCTCATCAAGGGGTGAACAATTATCCATAACATGCCATGAATAGGGTAGTAATCAAATTGAGTGGCGAATAAATGCTAATAATGACCCATTCGTCTAACTGGGGGTACATCCCACATATCATTATTGTTGTAGTATGGTTGTTAACCACTTTGTAACTGTCCAAGAAAGCTCGTGACCCTGGAAATGGAGACTGTCGGAAGATTGTTTTGGGGCGTGAGAAAAGGAAAACATGTTTCAGGAAACCATGTCCCTGTACTTGTAGGATCTTGTGGGTGGGGTCCCGTGTGTCTTTCCCCCTTCATCCGGTCTTGGGAACTTAGATTCAAAACAATTATATAAAACCTATACACAATTGTGGATGCCCCAAATGAAAAATGATTATGTATATGGAAGAATATTATTGATATTCCATTTGAATCCACTTGGATCCATTTGGTCCCTATGAAAAAAAGAACGCTGGAGACCCTAAAACCTAGGCCCTTGCATCTGGCCAGAAGGCTCGAACTCTGCTAACCTGCTGATTTCATTGGAATGTTTCCTAAGTCATGGGGGTACCCCAAGTTATGGATTTTTCATGTTAGGATTCTCATGGATTTTCCATTAACCATCTAGCTATTGGGGTATGGACCCCCCCAACTTTCTTAGTGACACCTCTACGGTCCTCCAAGGGCTTCTGCCTGCGTTCTCTCCCAGATGTTAGAAAAAAAATCGGGGGTTTTCCCTGCAGGAAACCACAGTTTTCACGGACCTCATTCAGGATGGGTGTGACCTTCAGATTGGCTGAGACGCCCAAATCAATCAGGACCAGTTGAGACTCCCTTTCGTCAGGCCTTGGCAGGGAATCTCTGCGCAGGAAATCAATGGCTACAGCGGCTACAGTATGGGAAAGATCCTCCATTGATGATTTCTGCCCATCCACTTTCAGGGGATTATTACCCTGTAACTTGATAACTGTATATAAGTGTATCATGCCATAAACAGAGAAAAGGATAGAAAAACCATACCCAGTACCTCCAAGGGCTCCTAGGGGCCTGTCTCATATGCAACTGGGCCCTTGCATCTGGTTCCACAGGAACCATGCATGTGGCGAGGAACCATACATAGGAACCATGACAGAAACTATGATTCCTTTTGATGACGGCCTAATTCAAACCCTGAGGCAACCAAAATCATGCGGCTGACAAGCGCGCAAAGCTCTTCTCACAGTTCCACCCTTTTTCTCACGGTTCCAGCTCCTTTTCTCACAATTCCACCCAATTTCTTCATGGTTTCCCAACTGTTCCGGCCCGACTGCTTATTATATATATATATGTATGGAGAAGTTGATCCCAAAGCGTTCAGGACATTTCATCATCAAGTCCTTACAAATATTGAATCTACAGGTACGGTAACTAGACGCCTTGTGAGTAACAAATCATACTACAGATTTAGGCTATTAAATATTTGAGGCTTATAAATCTTATATAGATTATTATAGTTATTACTACCTCATTGTATGTTAATATCATTACAAAACATGATTTTCACTGATTTGTAACTCGAAAAACATTGAATGCTCATATAATATATATATACATAATAATATACATATATATACATAAATATATATATATATTTGTTCGGTGGTTTGTTTCGCTCGTCTCAGTAATCAACAAATCGTTATCGTGACCAGAACCACTGCATCCCGGCTGCGTGGTGCGCATAAAATTTTCCGGTTTGATGTCCTGCAGCATGAGCTGTTCAACCAAAAACGGGCCATGGATACCCCGGTCGCAAATCGCCAGAATGAATTGAATGAATTATATAAAACATGCATGAAAATGACATGGGATATTGGGGTAGCCTATGTTCAAACAAACTGGGTTGTGAACCTTATCTCTAAAGCTATGGTAATCTATGGTATAAGAAAGCAACTTGAAGAAATGGATTTACATGGATTTCCGCTAAAGTATCTTGGTTTGCCTGAGGTTGGCATTGTGGTACCGCCCAACATGCACAATGGCACAATCAATTCCCACCCTGCAGCCATGTCCCGGTGGACGATCTTGTGGTAATGAAGATAGGCCAGTCCCGAAAAGATCTGATATGCATAGCGTGCCAAACGATGATCCCTTGGTATCGCGATCTGGTGTCTGGCGATCTGGGGAAACATGAAAACATCATGTTCAAATGTTCAATATGTTTGTTTGACAGATTGCCACGGGAAAAGCCCAGTCATGAATCCAAATGACAGACCCACATTGGAGGTTCCATATGGTTCCATTTTTGGAATTCAGCGCCAGTGTGGATTTGGGCGCGATTGGTTTCCTAGTCATGAAACATGAAGGTCTGCTTTTGGGAGACGAGTCAAATCCCACCCGAACAGGAAATGGGTGTGCTTTCAAGCCATCCTAAAAAATATTGTGCATTGCAGTCATCATCGTCATCATCTATGGTACTGGTGGAGGTGAAACCAAAACCTCACTGACATACTTGAACACCACCACAGGATATCACAGGAGTGTTTGTTTGGAGGGTCTCTTTCAAGTCTAAGTCTCAAACCAGGTTCGTTCGCCTACCATGCTTCATGATGTGTCATGCTTCCTGAGAAATGTTTGAGTAGTATACAAATAAATCAAAAATGCACTGGATTTATAATGCCATGTACTTTATGAACTGGTGTGTGTATGTGTGTAAAACATCATAAAACTACTGTAACCCTTCCTGCAGCTCTGGGGCGGAATGCCGACCACCCAGAAGCCACTCTGCTGGTGGGACGGAGCATGAACATACCATGGATGAACAGCACTCAAAAAAGGCGATTTACTATAATTTACTCTAGGCAACTAGCCACCCAAACCCAAACAAACAATTGTTTATTTGACCAACAAAATTGGTGGCAGGGTGTGACAGGTTTCTCTACATGTCCTCTGTCAAACAGCAACCTTTTGGCTTGGCGAGGTACTGTAGTACTACGCGCAACCCCCCCTTTCGCCCACACAATATTTGCACGGTTTCCAAGTACATTGAAGAGGGATATTGACTTCAAGATGTTTCGACAGAGTTTCTCGGAAATCATCAAATCCCCACCTCGTTAAACTTTATATTCAAGGTAATTTTCTAGGGAATCATTAAATACTCATTAAATCCCCATCCCGATCCCCGTTAAACTGTATATTCAAAGTAATATTCATGATGATGATGATGATGATGGTGATGGTGCTGGTGATGGCGATGATGATGATGATGATGATGATGATGATGATGATGATGGTGATGGTGATGGTGATGATGATGATGATGATGATGATGATGGTGATGGTGATGGTGATGGTGATGGTGATGGTGATGCTGCTGATGATGATGATGATGATGATGGTGGTGGTGGTGGTGGCGGTGGTGTAACATTGAATGAACAGGTTGCTAAGCTGTGCGCTGCAAGATGAAAGCCGTGATCATGGACATGTGCATTTTGTCCCACAACACACAGTGTTTTTCCATGTTTGGACACGTGGTGGACGTCGGCGCTTCTCAGCCACAAGTGATGTTTGGATATGCCACTAATTGGGACGTCCCCATCTCACAGGTGTGTCAAGTGACAGTAAGTATTGCTGAACATCTGGCCGTATCTGGGGTACTGATTGAAAACCTGGCCGCAGCCATCTCCAAACCGTTGGTCGCTTGATGTCAGTTGGGATCTGATAAAGAAGTTGGAACATCCCCCCAGCCTCGTCACGTCGGAAGTTGTTCTTCAAGATCTCACCCGTCAAATCACCACCTGACCAAACCACCAGCACATCGTCGGACCCCAAGTGGATTGACCACATCCTGCTCCATGTATGGAATATTTACTTACATTTGCCCTAATAATCGCCCAAATGAATGTAGGTAAATATACCATACATGGAGCATATGGGTATGCAGATTTGAAAGTCAGAAGGCTAACATCTACTGGGAGTAGAATGTGTAGTGGGTATCTGGGTTCACCTGTGCGGTATGCGGTATGCCTCAGAAAATCAGCCATTGCAGGAGTACATCGAAAAGGGTAATCTTCGTTGAGATGAGACGCCACCACAACTTCTGGATGATGGAATTATAACGTGGAACGAAATTTGGTGGATTCAATGACCCTGGAGTGTCTGTTTTCGCTTCCGAATCCAAGGAGTTTAATATATATATATATAGATTACCTTTCTTCAATCCATGATTGTATCCAACAAAATCTGAACTTTTAGGACTGTCCATCAAGTAAAGGGCCAAACTTTGTTACCCAGGTGTTCTCAGAGTGATTCCGATGTAACCTGGGTAGAGCTCCATCACAAGCCAGAAGGCGGTTTCCTCAGCTCGCAGCGCTTGCCTTTGCTTTGACGCATCTGAACATGGAATTTCAAGATAGTTCAACTGGCATTGATTCGAGGATTTAAACGTTTTTTTTTTCCGGAGGAATCATAACATTTTGCGGAGCCGTTCTACTGCTTGGTGGACCCGATTACCATGAGGGAGTACGATTGTTAATCACTGCTGAAACAGCTGGGATTGAACTTGAAAGATGATAAGGTTTCGGCCACCGCTCATCTGAAACACCAGACATCACCAAACGGTCAGTTGACAGGTATATTCATGAAAGGTGTTATGCCACCTATCAATAAAGGTGACCCTCCTCTGGGTGAATACACCTCTGCCACCAAAGATCTGAAATGTCACCAAAGCAACCACTAAAACGCGAAGAACTGGATCTTGAACCGTCTGGGATCCCCTGATATGTTTCCCTGTTATCCATTTTTATTATCATGATATTCAATTACAAATTAAGCATTATAATTATATAATATTATATACCGTGTCTACCGTGTCAGCCTTGGTTGGGATTGCTTTGGTACACCACGTCCAAAATGATGGTTTCCAATGGGTTTTAAGACTGAAATGGTCTAATGTTGGATGATTTGGGATACCCCTATGACATAGGACACCCCAAAATAGGTGTCCTAAAGTTGGCAACTTCACTGGTTCGGCCATATACCATTCGTTTTTTTTTCTGTTCATCTTTCTTCAGCCACATGGCCATGTGCCCAAACACAATCATCTCTCTCTCTCTCTCTCGCTCTGGTACTGTCCAAAACAATGTTTCAGAAGGCTCTCCGAAAATTTGGCGAATCCAAATGAATCCAATTTATCCACGATTCTGTAGCTTTAAACAACTAACTCATTTTCGCCCTTGTGTTCACCATAAATCAAAGATAACCTGCTGAGAATCATCTCGATAGGCGGTGAGGAGTCGAACCACGTTGGGATGTTTCAGCTGACGAGCCTCGACCAAGAGGCGCCCATTGAGAGAGGGTATAGTATGGTATAATTAGTAACTTTAGGAACCCCATTTTATATATTTTTATCATTTGTTTGGTGCCACTGTTGTCGGATTTGACACCTATCGATCTGTTGATCTGGGGTCATTTTAAGACAAACTGAATGGCTCAACGGGTACCAAGGGATTCGCGAGATAGGTCGTAATTTTGTACCCAAGAGGAGTCCAGACGTTTGTTGCTGTGCGAAAATGGTGCTTTTCTTTAAACTTTAAACCCAAACAAAAATGAAACCATTGGTTTTAGGAGTTACTGTAAAAAGAATTCAGTTGTGGTTTGAACACCCTCTCGATTCTGGTGCCTTCTTTTCTCGAAGTTTCAAACAAACCTATTTGAGATTATTTGAGACATGTGGGATATTCACAAGGGTTTAGAAACGCCCCCTGCCGTAATTGTATCTGGTTCCTGTGGGGTCTTCTGGATAAGCCAAGCCATGTGCACGTCTGAGTCTAAATACTTTCTGGGGCCAAAGTCTCCGGCTCCATAGAAGTATTGCTTTCCAGGGACTCAAGCAAAAGAGATTTATTGCAGAAAACAATAACAAAGCAAGAACCAGTAACTTGGCCAATGACGATCACAGTCAGAATAGCATATGTTCCAACAAAACACAAAAAAGCAAACCAAACCTCGCAAACTGGATGCAAAGGTGTTCACTAACTGTCTTTGAATCATATGTGGTGGCCGGTTTTTGTATGTGTCTCCTAGGTACTGATCACCATGTTTAACGATAATGTGCAATAAATACCCATCATGAAGCATGATGACGTATCCTGCATTGTTACTAATTGACCAACATAATTAGAAACTAAATCATCATTAATGCGGTATATTATCTAGTATTAATCCAATAATCTCATATAATCCCATCTTACTTATAATCCCATGTTGATTATCATGAATTAACCATCATTGATCACCATCGACCACTATTCATCACGACAATCGCAATGTTTCACAAGATGTCAGTATTTGTTCATTGTTAACCACTATGTTCCATTGTTAAACATGATAATTTCACATAGCCATGGGAAATGGCTGTGTAGACAATATACCTATATACCTTCTGGTAAAGCACAGGTGTTTATATAATGTTTTTGATAGCTAACTCATCGATCCACGTGGTTGTGTTCCATAATGTTATTTCACATATTCATTCATGGGATAACACTATACTATATATATATATTGTATGGATGTCTATAAATGACCATTTACATTCATGTACCCTCCCATTAGTTTATAAAACATGTCGATTCTCCATAGCAAAGTACAAGAAATTACAGTCCCGCCTGATCCAGCTCAATCTGGAAAACCTCAGGTTCACCCCTGGTTTCTTTTCCGGGAAACAACCTGGGAAAAACCACCAAAACCAATTGGTAAATATACCAATTAGCGGGTATAAGAATGCGGCAGGATTATATATGGGATTGTATGGGATATGCTATGCATATCATCATTAGGCATTTATTACTATTGGGTTTACCGTTTACCATTGTTTACCACATTATGGGATAGAAAAACATGTCCAATATGTCCAACACGATTGATCAAAAGTGGAGATTCCACCCAAACTGGGAATGTCAATGGCGTCTGTAAGTGAGCTGTGGCCCTGGTTCAGCTGAACTATTTAAGCAACGTTGGGATGTGTGCGTTGCACAATTACCATCCTTATTTCTTTGTCTTCATGCTGTTTGGCACATGTCTACTGTATCATGTCCAGGTCATCAAAGTCTGCACGCCAACCTGATCCATAGAGGTGCTAATCCGAAAAAGGGGTTTAATCCTAATAAGTCGTAAACTCTTCACAACCCCTGAAAATCAAAAACTTGGGAATCTCCAGCCTCCTGGGTTTGTTGGCAGTTTGTTGGCAGTTTGTTGGCGGCTGTAGTTTTGGTGGCGCGCATGGTCTCCTCAATGACCCTAAATCTGTGAAATTTCTGACTTTTTCGGGGGTTGTGGTTTGGCGAGCTGTGAGGTAGGCCCCACAACGCCCCAAAAAGGCAAACTTGGTGAATTTCCAGCTTTTGGGTGTTATGGTTGGCAACTGTGGTTATACACTGGATTCCTCATTTCCCTGCATCTATGAATATCTAATAATATCTATTTCATTTGCGTCCGGAACACAGTGACACAGGTACCAGTAACAACCCCCGAAGACGTAAATCACGGGAATTTCAACTTTTGGGGATTGCGCGAAGCAAAACCAAAACACGGGTGATCTGAAAGATTGCAAAAACAAATCCAAACACCACACTCACAAAAGAAAACCCAAGAAAACTTCTTCAAATCAGCATGCTGGTCATCATCCTTTCCAGGCGTTGTGGCTTTTAATCCGTATATAATCCGTAAAGACCATTGTTTTTTAGTCCAACTCAAGCAGTGGTGCATGTTCAATTTGCTGGGTGCATTAAAAAATATAGCAGTTATTTTATGTGGTGCATCTGCTAATATATATATATGTATATATATAATAGTCAAAATGCTCAAGGTACTATTATAACAAGAACTTTAAAAGAAGTGATTACTATATCAAATGCTATATTAATATGTAAGCAAAATAATCTAAAACAAAATTTAAGTTTGCATGATATTTTAAATATAGCTACTATAGGAGATTTAGTTGTATATGTTGTTATTCTAATAAGACCATATAATCCGAAACTTTGTAATCCGCAATCTGGCTCAGGATTACGGATTACATTTGATGAGGCCAATTCAAATTTAAGTGCAAACTCTCACAAAACACAAAGTAAGAAACAGTCCTTCTCCAGACTCAACTATGCATGGGTTCAGGTGAAAGTATAACTTTCCAAGACTTTGGACTAAACAATTTAACTAGTCATGTTTGATGTCAAAATATGGCAAAACTATCCAATCTTGTTCGACCACTGGGTAACCCTATATAATCTATATGAGGTAAGAACCAGGACGAGACTATATAATCTATATGAGGTAACCCTATATAAAGGCGAAAGACTAGATACCCTCTGGTTATTTAACATAGCCATGGAAAATGACCCATTTATAGATGGTTTACCTATTAAGAATGGTGATTTTCCATGGCTATGTTAAATAATCAGAGGGTATATGAGGTAAGACACATTCCTTCGCCTTTTTCAAGGCGAAGCTTAAGTGAGTTGGACGCCTTTTCTGTCGACGACAAAGACGACAGTCGACGACCCGCCTCGGGGTCGGTCTTTTCCAAATCAACGGATTTGATGGCACAAATGTGGCCGTCCTGTGGACGTTATACTGGTTGGTGGTGCAATAACCATCTTGAAAATATGAAAGTCAATGGGAATGATTATCCCATCTATTATGGAAAATAAAAAATGTTTAAAACTACCAGCCAGTATATATATAGATATATAATATATATATATTATAATGATGAAAGGTCACATGGCTCTGTTTCATGGTCAACGTTGGGGATATTTGCTGGGATGATGGCATAAAACACGGGATACAATAGGGATTCATCAAATGATGGGATAGCCTCCACTAACTGTGGAAAATGCTCCGTCTATAGATCGTGTACCTCTTAAAACTGGTGGTTTGCCCTAGGATGATGATAGGTCCTCCAAAGAAAACACATCATTGTTTTAATCACGTTGTGAAGAAGTCAAAACACCCATGATCAAAGACCCAATTCCAAGTGATGTATATAGATATACAGTAATCTAAAGATTCCAGCTGGCATGTTGTTTATTGCCATTGTTCCAGCTCAGTTCTATGGCTTAAACATTGCACCCAAACTTGTCCACATCTGTCCATCTATGAGCCTGAACCAATGCCCGGCCAGGGCCAGGTGCTCAGGTAAGATCAAAATAATGGGGGTTATGTACCCCTTAGAATAGTGTATGTTTTCATATGTGGTCCTATATAACTGTGAATGGGGAATGCTACCCACTTTCCCATCCCCCCTGAGATTAAACACTCCCTAAATGGTCCCAATATGTCCCAATTCTATATGTGGAAATCCTCTACGAAATCATGGTTTCTGGGGGGGTCTTTAATATTAGGGGGAAGGGATTAGTCATAAATTTAAATTGGGGTCCCGTACCCATTTCAGGACAAGCCTGAATATCTATTGTTGGTTGCTATACCCTGCTGTAATCAAACATGGCAAGGGAAAATGGTCCATTTACAAGCAATCCTTGATTCCCGAAGGGTATCCCATGATTTCCAAATATATCCCAATTAATTGCAATTTTATGCTAATCACAAGCGAATACCCAAAAACGATTCCAGTAACTCAGGGGTACCTCCGGAATCTTTTCTTAATGTACCAGCCATTCAATAGCCCATTCATGATTCTTGATGATTGGTTGTGTTTTGGCTGAATTATAGCAATTCATAAATCTAACAATAGCTGTTATCATACGGCCACTTGGGGATGATTCCCCTCACATTCATCATTCCAGTTTTCTTTTTTGGACGTGAGGTCATGATCAAATTCATCCAGATGACTATATATTATATATACATGTCACCGTATGTATATATTATAAGTATAATATGAGAGATAGATTAGATATACCATGATTTCAATGATTTCCCATTAGTCCCGATTAGATCCCATGTCCCTCCCTGAATCCATGGTCCTGCTTGCGCTGCGCACGAAAGACTTCACCGAAACCACCCACGCCTAAGGACTCCAAGAGATCGAAGTCTTCCTGCCACAAAGGTTCACCAGAATTTTGGGAATTGAAAATGAGACAAATTGATGGGGAAGTTCCACAAGAAACATGGGGGGGGGATTTCACCAGCAATTCGATTTTCATGAGGCAAAATGGAGATTTAACCATCAAAACGAAGGATTCAACCCATCAAGAATAACTGTTTGTTGGTTAAGTGGGGATGCAACCATGAGTAAGTAGGAAGACATACGGATTTTTGCCAATCATAATAGAAATATCATATCAGAGATATCTATTGCATACATTTTGAACCAACAACAACATGCTATTGCCTCGAAAATCAAGGACATGGCCGCACTGGGGATCAACCAAAAGTGATAGTGACGTCATTTGCGGTACGAAACACAAACAACCCCAGTCTTACCATATCGTGCCTATCTTTGATAAACGTTGACTTGAAATAGATAGGGGCTGATGATTTGCTTTGTCCTTTTTGAATGGTTTGCCAGAGTACTGATGGAACAACCCGCCTAAATTTTACCAAATATTCTTTAATGGTCAACTTCAGCCCAGCCATCAATGGGCACTTTGCGAGTCACATGCGAAACATCGGTGGCCTGCCGAACCGGTGAAAAAAACAATTCATGAGGATCTTAACACATCATGGATAGAACAAATCACTTTTCGGCACATAATCTAAACAATGCACTAGAAATATCTAGAAATCAAATGTTAGCAGAACATGCTGTTGAATGGACCCAGCGTTTACTGTAACTTCAATCCCAAAACATATCCAACTGAAGTATTGAACCAACAAACATTTTGGGAGGCATAAAATAGTTGACCCACTGCCATAGAATCACGGTCTAGTATGTCGTGTAAATATAGTCAATTGATGTCAATTGGGGTCTTGGTTCATCCATTGTATTACCCTCTGGTAATTTAACAAAACTATTGGAAATCACCATTTTTAATGGGTAAATCAACTATTTCTATGGCCATTTTCAATAGTTTTTTGTATGTTTACCAGAGGCTACCAATGATATCCCATGATACATGGAATCGAATCGGAAGTTTCCCCATCGAATCGGTGGGCTTGGTCCACGATAGTACAACCGTCAAACCCGCACGAAACTTCCATTCAACTTTAAACCATCATTGTTGATGGTGAATGATGGTTAAATCCTTCCAAAAAAATCCAAAATCTCACCCATTCATCTCGTCTGAAAATCTCCAGCTGCGACCAAAGCCGGGCGGCGCAAACGCGCCCATGGTGGTGGGATATCACAGAACCT
>CAMXCT020005233.1:0-20289 GCA_947184155.2 Cladocopium goreaui
AAACCAGCTCTCTTCCAGCCGTCAAGGCTCACAAACGGCGCCTCCGCCACAGCAAAACAGCAGGGCCCTGAAGGACGGACCGAGCCTCCGGGCAACGGCCCCCACTGCCTAACGTTGCTTTCTCAACCTACAAGAAAACTAGCTCTCTGAGCTGTCTTCCAGCCGCCTGCCTAACGTTGCTTTCTGAATCGACAAGAAAACTAGCTCTCTGACCTGTCTTCCAGCCGCCTGCCTAACGTTGCTTTCTGAATCGACAAGAAAACTAGCTCTCTGACCTGTCTTCCAGCCGCCTGCCTAACGTTGCTTTCTGAATCGACAAGAAAACTAGCTCTCTGACCCGTCTTCCAGCCGCTTGTTGCTTCCTGGCTTCTTGTTTCTTGCTTCTCTGACCTGTCTTCCAGCCGCTTGTTGCTTCCTGGCTTCTTGTTTCTTGCTTCTTGCCGCTTGTTGCCTGTAATTGCTTCTTGCCTCCGGGCAACGGCTCCCAAACTAGCTCTCTTCCAGCCGTCAAGGCTCACAAACGGCGCCTCCGCCACGCCCAAACAGCAGGGCCCTGAAGGACGGACCGAGCCTCCGGGCAACGGCTCCCAGTGCCTAACGTTGCTTTCTGAACCTACAAGAAAACTAGCTCTCTTCCAGCCGTCAAGGCTCACAAACGGCGCCCTCGCCACGGCAAAACAGCAGCGCCCTGAAGGACGGACCGAGGCTCCGGGCAACGGCTCCCAAACTAGCTCTCTTCCAGCCGTCAAGGCTCACAAACGGCGCCTCCGCCACGCCCAAACAGCAGGGCCCTGAAAGACGGACCGAGCCTCCGGGCAACGGCTCCCACTGCCTAACGTTGCTTTCTGAACCTACAAGAAAACTAGCTCTCTTCCAGTCGTCAAGGCTCACAAACGGCGCCCTCGCCACAGCAAAACAGCAGGGCCCTGAAGGACGGACCGAGCCTCCGGGCAACGGCTCCCAAACTAGCTCTCTTCCAGCCGTCAAGGCTCACAAACGTGGCCTCCGCCACGCCCAAACAGCAGGGCCCTGAAGGACGGACCGAGCCTCCGGGCAACGGCTCCCAGTGCCTAACGTTGCTTTCTGAACCGACAAGAAAACTAGCTCTCTTCCAGCCGTCAAGGCTCACAAACGGCGCCCTCGCCACAGCCAAACAGCAGCGCCCTGAAGGACGGACCGAGCCTCCGGGCAACGGCTCCCAAACTAGCTCTCTTCCAGCCGTCAAGGCTCACAAACGGCGCCTCCGCCACGCCCAAACAGCAGGGCCCTGAAGGACGGACCGAGCCTCCGGGCAACGGCTCCCAGTGCCTAACGTTGCTTTCTGAACCGACAAGAAAACTAGCTCTCTTCCAGCCGTCAAGGCTCACAAACGGCGCCCTCGCCACAGCAAAACAGCAGGGCCCTGAAGGACGGACCGAGCCTCCGGGCAACGGCTCCCAAACTAGCTCTCTTCCAGCCGTCAAGGCTCACAAACGGCGCCTCCGCCACGCCCCAACAGCAGGGCCCTGAAGGACGGACCGAGCCTCCGGGCAACGGCTCCCACTGCCTAACGTTGCTTTCTGAACCGACAAGAAAACTAGCTCTCTTCCAGCCGTCAAGGCTCACAAACGGCGCCCTCGCCACAGCAAAACAGCAGGGCCCTGAAGGACGGACCGAGCCTCCGGGCAACAGCCCCCAGTGCCTAACGTTGCTTTCTCAACCTACAAGAAAACTAGCTCTCTGAGCTGTCTTCCAGCCGCCTGCCTAACGTTGCTTTCTGAATCGACAAGAAAACTAGCTCTCTGACCTGTCTTCCAGCCGCTTGTTGCTCCCTGGCTTCTTGTTTCTTGCTTCTCTGACCTGTCTTCCAGCCGCCTGCCTAACGTTGCTTTCTGAATCGACAAGAAAACTAGCTCTCTGACCTGTCTTCCAGCCGCTTGTTGCTTCCTGGCTTCTTGTTTCTTGCTTCTTGCCGCTTGTTGCCTGTAATTGCTTCTTGCTTCTTGCTTCTTCTTTCTTGTTTTCTTCCTTCTTGCCCTTGCTGTTTGTAATGACTTCTCTGACCTGTCTTCCAGCCGCTTGTTGCTTCCTGGCTTCTTGTTTCTTGCTTCTTGCCGCTTGTTGCCTGTAATTGCTTCTTGCTTCTTGCTTCTTCTTTCATGTTTTCTTGCTTCTTGCCCTTGCTGCTTGTAATGACTTCTTGGCCCTTGCTGCTGGTAATTCCTCCTCTGACGCGCTCCCCCTGCTGTCGGCAGGGGTCGACGGATTTTAGATGTTCTGCTTGAAAGCCACATATTGTGACTAGTTTCAAAGAAACATATAGACGGTCCAATCAGTATCATTTTTTTGGTGTTTGAGGATGTTGAAAACCGTATTCTATCTACTCCAGGATGATTGTAATTGTATAACAAATCCTCCCTCCAACTAACATAGGCACTGCCAAACAGGCTGAAAATTACTGTCCTGGCCTTCCTCCGAATGCGATTCTCGGGGTCTATGTTGCTTTGGGGATGCATTCATAAATACAAATTTATAAGATGAATGTAAGTAGCAATTTAACTGGAAGTGGACAATCAATTCCTCCCTACAGTGGCCCTACTCCCCTCTTCCGGGCTGCAGGGCAGGGTTGACTGCGACGTGGCAGGACATTTCGTTGCAACGGCTTCCAGCAGATGCCGCTGTCAAAGACGTAGCCACTTGGACACCAGATTGGTGAGCAGAACCTCCCAAGCCTTGAAGAGATAGAGACACTGGAAACCCAGAGGGCTCAATGACCGTCCCAGTTCAGTCTACCAATAATGAGGGCCTGTAAATAATCATAATATGCCATATTAACCATAATAATAATCATCTATCATCATTGATCGCCTTGCCAGTCAGCCTAAACTTGAGGCTGGCGAACACTTGCGGGTCTTTTGCAACGAATGCACGTGGCAATGGGCCAAGAAGATTGGCACCAGCTACGAAAAAGCCAAAGAATTGAGGCGCCCGAAGTCGCCAAATCCGAAAAGCGAATCCGCATTCGGAATCCGCCACTAGAAGATACAAGCGACATCAAGCGACTGCGTTTGACTTGACCAATTGATATCAATTGATCATGTCCTCTCAACTCATTCAACTCATTGCCGCAGGTCATTTGTACCAGCTAATTGGGATTTCAATGGGTAAGATTCCCTGTAGGATCTACCAATTGAAAATGGGGTTCAGCATGCATCAGTAGGTTTGGCCGGCTTAGCCACTACCTTGATTGGGCTTTATACAGCGTCACAATGCCACCTTAACTTGTTAATTAGAATTTAAAAAGGTTGAACAAGTCCAGATAAAGAAAAACATGACCATTGAGTGAATAGCCTACAACCGAAGATGATGCTTTAAATCCCATTTAGGACATTTACTTCAACCCCAACCAGGTAACCTGGTAATCCCAATGCCATCAACCATCCCCCTTGGGTTTTCATCCCACAATGAATACCACAGTGATGGCTTGGGCGCCCCCAGTGGCCCCAGTCATTTCCCATGGAGGTTCGGCAGCGATGAAGCCTTGGCCGAAGACTTCGCACAGAGCTACAACGCGGAGACCTTCAGCCAAGCGCTGCGGGCGCGGGGCGTCGTACGGCGAGGGACGGCGTCCTGCAGATGGGAGGCGATGGTTCCGCCGGAGAATGATTGACCGACATTTACACAGACTAATCCCATCCCCCTATAGATGGTCCATGATGGTCCCAAATATGTGGTTTCATTCACTACAAAACCACGCATGGTGTTTAATATTAGGGGGAAGGGATCCTGCCGCCCAGCACCAGGTGCAGCTGGAAGATGGGACTTGGGGTCCTTATGAGGAGGACGTTGCTTGTCTCAGATGGACCTGAGAGATCTGAGAGGATTTCTCCAAGGGGACCTTCAAATCACCATGGGGATTGAGCACTAAGAAAAGGGAGCTAAAACATAGTAAAACACGTTAAACCATCACGCAGATGATTCCAATTCATTTTCAAATTGTCAAACTTCTGGGTTTTTCAAATTGATAGAGGGAGGCCTGATTTTGGAGGAGTTGTAGTGGACACCTCACCTGCCAACCTCAGCCTCAAAGCTTCACCCAAACACTGGTTGCGGGTGGTTATGCCCCCCCGTATAGTTGCAAGATGTTGCAAAGCAAAAAGCACCCAGGTGGCTTTCTCTGAACAACTTCTGGCCCCGGAACAAGATTACCATCGGAGTTTCATGTAGTTTCTCTACTAGAACAGCCAGAAATTGAGGTATTTGGGGTCCATTTCTTTTCAGACAGGGCCATTTGAGCCAACTCCCAGTCATCGCCGTCATCGCCTACGCCATGGCTTCAGGCTTCGGCTTCCATTGAGTCAGCACACCAGCTGGGGCAGCCGGAATTGGAACTCAGACTGGGGCCACGAGGCGAGGTTACAGATGGATCTGATGGTATCAAAATGACAGACTGGAATTAATTGTAGGTAGGTGCTGGAGATAGTATAGAGATGTTTTTGAAGTTGCTGAATGTATAAAGTTGCTAGATGTTGATGGATGGTGATGTTCTTCCAATGTCGGAAGCACATGGGATGCTGCCAGGTTGGCAGTATACGATCGATCTCCAGAACCAGGCCAGCAACACCGTTCGGGAAATGGCCGTTTGGGTGGGAAGCATTGGGCATGGTAAACACCCTTTGGTCAACACAAATGGTGATACTATAGTATAATATAGTATAATGGGATATGTTAGTGAAATATTAGTTAATTAATATTAGTGGGATATGAATGGAATGTTAACGGAATTTTGGTTATTGCCCTGCGCTAATCAAACATGTGGGCCATTTTCCCTATCTGAAATTGTCAGAGGGTAGTACCGCTTTGAATTAACACACACCATCCAGCAGCAAACAGTCCAAGCACCATGAATCACCTCTTGAACATTTCACGATTTGTATATGTTGACCATTGTTTTGACACACGTATAGCATACCACCTGGTAAATCATGGTGTTTACCCGGCAGGTGCAGCGAAATGACAAGACCAAGAAATCACGTCCGGGGACTCAGCCAACACGTGAAATAAGATGGAAATTCATCATTTGATTTCCATAGGTCGTCCATAGGCAAGGTTATCTAATGTTATCTAATGGACATCCCATTAACTGGTGTGTCACTAGTTCAGTCCAGCTTCGGATTCTGGTGGCAATTCCTATGGTTCAAAAAAAAAGATCATAACATGTTTTGGGTCGAGCCCTGCTACATCCAACTGGGATGATGTGACCACCACATGGATCCAAACGGTTTGTTAATGGATGTTAATGGTATGGCTCATCAATGTTTATCATTGGGCTTGCCACATCAAGATGGGCTATTTGCTGGTGTCCAAGGTCCCATTCGAAGGACGGAGGTTGCTACCTCTCCGGTTTCACCCGAAGGGGTGGCCGGTGGCGTCCACATCTCAGAGAAAAACGCCGTCCCCATGCTTCAAAACATTCTACAACAACTAAAACGGAATTACCTGATTGCTAAGATCTTGACCACATGATTGAGATTGCTAAGGGTTTTTGAATTGCGAATTCACAGATTTTGTGGATGTCTAGCAGCCACTAGGCCCGCCTCACAGAAGATGAACTGGCAGAAGCCATACGTTATTTCGCCGCTTGGTCTTGCCGCAGGTTACCTGAAAACGAACATGGGTTTGGCCAAACATTGATAAAACACGGGTGGGGTATGGATTACTGTATACCTATCCAAATCCTGATCTTCTTATAGTATAGGGAAATTGAATGAAGGGAAATTGAATGAAACTTATAATAAATCATTATGCCATTTATTTGGCCATGGGATTTTGGTGTGCACTGTGTCTACACGAACCCAGATAAAATCTGCAGATTTGCGGATCGTTGAGGTGCTATTTTCCCCTAAAAGGTCCTTAGCCATCGCCGGGACATCATATGCATATCATTAAGATCTACGGGGGATAGAAGTACTATTCATGAATGTAAACGAGATATGACATGGATTGTGATGTACGTTACTATATCATCTATAACTTTGAAATCCAAGCCCAGATGCTCCATGTATGGAATATTAACCTACATTTGGGCCATTTTTGGGGTAAATGTAGGTAAATATTCCATACATGGAGCATCTGGGAAGGATCATAGCTGGCATTCCCACAGCGCCAGGTGGGTTTGTGCACTCTGCCTTCGAAAGCGACTTTGTCTCCGGCGCCACCACCATCACGGCCAAGCGGGAGCATATCCGGTGTCAGCGGGAAGAAATGGGGAGACGTTTCTGGTCCTGGCATAAGGATCCAGGATAGAAATATATAGGGTAAATATGGTTAAACAAACTAAATATATCTAAAATATTATATTGTTGTTTGTTTTTTTGTTAATTATTTCTGCTTGGATATTTGATCATACAGATAGCATAAACATGGACATATCAGATATCGATTGAATTGGAAAGCTGCAATATCAACGCATCAGGAGCAGCGCTACACCCAGTGCGTGACCTCACCAGCCGCCGTCATTGATCATGACATTGGAACCCTATGTGAGCACATGTGATCCTTAGCAGCTAAGGCCATGAAAGTGTTGAACAATTCACAAAAATGAACATAGATGACATATGATAATCATTGATCTATATTCCATTCAATTCCGTTTGAACTGCCCCTGTACATGGTGTACAGTGTACAGGTTTGCACTTGCGGAGCCGCATCTGTATATTTTTCTTCGGCTGAAGCAAGGTCTCACCTCCTTCTGGCACCTAAGTACCATTAATGTTTAAGCTGAACTACTGAAAATGGCTGAAGACTATATTTGTGACTGACCGATGCTGAAGATGATTTGGAGACACTGGAGACACACTGCTTTCATGTAATTCAAGACCTATGCTGCCTACACATTCCTTGCACCAAACCGGGCCATTGCAGGTTTTTGCCGCAGAAACCGAGAGAGCTAGGATGGCATATCACGCCCTGACTTGAAACAACTTGTTAGACAAAGAAACAAAGAAACTTGCAACCAGATATCGCTTCTCGATTGTTTCTTTTGTGCATCGCTTTTTGTCCACACTCGCCATGGATCCTTATACCCTCGAGTCACAGGACGGGCTGCAGGGGGCAGACTTCACACCTGTTATTCAACATTATTCAACTATTGCATGACCTTGGCAAAACGATCCAAATTAGAGATATGGAAGATAACATTCATCGAGCAAATTCGCTATTCACATCTAGGGTGTTTGGATGGTATATAGGATTACGCTATGTTTGCAGGAGCACCCCCTGGTAGTGACGGACACCAGAGAGGCACATGGGAAAAGACATTTGCCAGTCATAAGTCATAACAAGTACTGTAATACCCCCAAGGTTGGAGTATGTTTTATTTGAGCTTGTGGGAGCACGGACAAGGTAACACATGATACCACCTCACTCAAGTGGTAGTGCAGTGCCCAACATGGACAGGCTTTTGAACCCGCGACTCCGCCGCAGATCGCATCTTTGAAAAAGATCGGACTTGCGGCAGTTCCGTGAAGCATTTAGAGTACAGTGTGGTATCTATGTTTGAAGCTATGCGTGGTCAATTGCCATTTGGGAAGGAGGAACAGAGCTTGGGTATCGTCAGCTAAGCTATTGTCTAAAAAGGACAGTCTTGAGTCAAACACTACTTCTTTAATGTGGTTATTACTGTACTGTTAATAAAGGCGCACAGGTGGACCAGGTGGACCAGGTGGACCTCTTTGCAGCTTGAGGTTTTGGCGACCGCTTGCGCTGCGGTTTTTGTGATGTTGGATGCAGGTGCCCCCGAAGCGACACTTGGTCAGCACACATCGCCATGCCGCAGGCCTTGGAATCCTTGGGTCCATCGATTAGCTGAGGAGCGGAAGGTCCAGCGCAGAGTTCCAAACTGTACAACTACAGGAGATGGGGGGAAGGAGATGAAGATATTGGGAAGGAGGTGACGAATTCATGGCCATGGAACATTTAATTTACTCCCATTGTGCTCCACACTTCCTTTTCTCATGTCGAGACCGGTGGTTTTCCTGCAGACTGTCAGAGCAGGGGCTCAGATCAGCACGGATCAGTGAGCTTTGGGCTTTGACAGGTCTCGCTGCACAGACTGCACAGGAGGACTTTCAACATCCGTTTTCCATTTGGCAGAGTGCGGAGCATACAGGCGACAAGCTTTCTCGGAATCTGGGCCAGTAATGCCTCTACTATTTGAAGGCGTATGGCGTGTGATTTCATAGTGACACATTGTTTTACCTCGCCTCTATCTAATTGTGATAGGTTTGGAAACTTTTTGTACCGTAAATATGTCGATTGTGTCCCAAAATGCCCGAGAGATGTTCCCAGACCTATGACATCCGATGACCGTGTGAAACAGCAATCAGTTGGGCGGCAGCCAAGGAAACCCGTCGGCTACTTCAAGTCTGATTTTTCCTTCTCAGGCTGGGGAAGGTTTTTGGCAAAGCAATATACAGTAGTTATAGCAGCTAGCACATATTAATATATTGAAACTCTATTCTGGTGAAGAAAAACCAGAGATGAGATTTTGAGATAGGATATGATAGGATTTCAATGGAACATATATCGATGATAGGACCAGCCCCAAGATCCCCAAGTGACCAGCCATGGACGTGACTTCACCAGGGCCTGAAGTGGTGATCAGCAACGTCCAGGGCCAAGTCATCGAGGGCTTTGGTGGCGCTTTCACCGAGTCCAGTGCAGCGGTTTACAAGACCGCTGGGGCTGGGAGACGATGCGGATGAGGGGCCCAGGGGTCCTCCCTTTAAAGGGGTCATTTGTAACATTGATTCTAAAAAGTGTGATTCTGATTATATTATAATATATATCTCTCTCTCTCTCTCTCTCCCTCTCTCTACGCAATGTTTAACCACATGTCTTCAAGATCTTGAACGGGGCTTTGAGCCGGGCTGCGAAGGAAACTCTCCAACGACCAGAGGGATCAGTTTATTGAAGATTACTTCTCTGTTAATGGTCTTGGCTGCTTGGTCTGCAAAATGGTGAGCTTGACGCTGGCGGACAGTGTTCCCACTTCCGGAATGCAAAATGAACCGCAGCATCAACGTGCCTTGCAACAAAATAGCACCAACAGTTGGACAACATGGGAATATGTTGAATTTGGATCCCTTTGACCTTTCAATTAACTCGTTTCAAACACATTCTTTCAAAGGAGCTAAATGAGGCAGAATGAATGAACTCTCTTTGGCCCATGCCAACAGTAATTCCTCTTGCAAGTAAACTTGCAAAGCAATCCTGGCAACTTCAGGATCACTAAGACATGTTTAATTAGCTGGTTTAGCCCTCCTGCAAGACATGAGAAGAAATGCAGAAAGGTACATTGCCTCAGGCTGAAGTCTTGGGGAATATCTCAGCTGCAGGTTACACGCTGGGCCGAACGCATATTAACAGCTGCGATTTTTCAATTTCCAGCTACTCCTTTGACGATCATGATGGTGATGCCTCTTGCCTGCAGAGTGGTTTTCAGGAGCTGCAATGATGGAATTTGCAAACCTGAATGTAAACGTCAATCCTCCTTTCTTTCGCCCTCTCCACCATGGTCAGGAAAAAATAGATGAAAGTCGATATCCATTGAATCTGCTTAAAATGCGTAATTGTCCCAAATTTTCTGCGCTGCTTGCTTCAGGTGGGCCTGACAATGTTCGACACATCCTTGGAACATGATAAAGAGGAGTTGCTTCCCCTCATTTGGGCAGCACAATACATGATCAGGACCCTGGGCTGCTTAGCTGCTGAGTCTTCAGGTGAGCTTCAGGAGCTATCCTGAAAGCTGAAATCCATATACATATATTGTTCATTCTAAGATCAGCTAATCAGCTAAGACTTCAAAATCTTCAAGTGCTTCAAATGTCCAATTTCAATCTGACATAATCTGACCATATCTGACCATCTCTGACCTCATATTTTTCCGTGTGGCAGAGACTCCATGGATCTCCATGGATCTCCTGCGTGTCGCAGGGCGCAGGGTTCGGGACGCGAACTGAAGATGTTGGCTTCGCCCTGGAGTCCGCCGGCGTGGATGAAGGACCAGTCCTGGAACCCAGGAGCCCCAGCCACTCAGCTTTGGATGATGGGATGTGCTAAGGCTAGGGTCAAGATAACAAAGGCAAAACGGTAAACTATACGTGTATATATATATATATATACACATATAATATGTACATGTATATACGTATATATATATATATACTTTGTATATATATATATATGTATATATGTATATATATATGTGTGTATATATGTATATACATGCACGTACGGGAGGTATACGAATTCTACAAATTAAGTGAAGGTTATCGGTTATTGTTTTGAACATGTGAACCCACCAATTTGTCGTGGGCATCCATTTGTTCCCATCTTTGCTGGCCAGGTGATGGACCATTCTGGCAAGCCATGTTTGAAGCATGGCATGGAGCAAGTTTGGGCCAACTACATCGCCAAATGGATTCAGTCCTATCGGGTGCGCCACAGCCAAACCTAAGCCGCCACAGCGATCAAAAGCAGGAAAAAAAGGGGACACTGTAGTTGAGACATGGGAATCCGATCTTTCTGGTGGTTTCTAGCATGAATTGACACAGACTGTCCTTGTGTCAGGCGCATGGAGTACCCATTTGGGGCATGACGGTGCAAAACGAGCCGTTGAACAACGCCTCGTGGGAAGCCTGTCGCTTGACACCGTGCAGCCTGGGATGGTCAAAAGGCAGCTGGAAGGATAATATACATGATATACCTGTAAAATCAATGAAAATCATGTGAATGATTGTAAATGTATTTTAAAACACATGGATATATATAATTATATATATATATGTATATATATATATATGTATATATATATAATTATATATATATATATGTATATATATATGTATATATATAGTATATATATATGTGTGAGAGAGAGATAGAAAAAAACAGATAAATACACACACTAATATATGCCCATAGGATTCATGTATGCTATATATGGTAACATTTACCATCAATATACCCCAAATGTTAGCATATATACCATACATGGATCCTCTGGGATGCATACATGTATATATATATATAATATACATGCATATTCAAGGGTTGCTTCGCTTCCAGCCCAGGAAGCCATGGGCTAAGGCTTGATGTCTTCAAAGGAAGAAGCGGACTTTGTGGCGAATCATTTGGGTCCAGTGATCCGCGAGCTGGTTCCGGATCTTGGGCATTTGGTTGCCGGTTTTACTATGTTTTAACTATATATGGATTGGTTTAAGGGAACATCTTCACCGGAAACCATCGGTTTTTCATGGTTTTTCCCTCTATCATGGGGCTTTCCGGGTATTCAAAAAATCCTTGCAATCAATCCATTGACTATATGATTTGAATGTTCAACAATAGGAACGGGATGATGATCCCCAATGACTCAATGACATTCAATGACCAACAATTATGACCAATAGTTATGTTTGAGAAAGGTTGGAACCACCAATCAGTGGCTAAACCTTGAACATCAGAAAAAGATACGCACTGAGGATGTGCAGATTTTCATCTATGACCACAACAAAGATCAAGTGGCCAATTATGCCCTGGACGTCCTCGCAAATTCAGACGCTTGGACAACGCAAGGGATGTCAGGTCTTCCAGGTATTTGAAAGTGTATGATGACATGAAAACTCAAATGACAACCTGAGAACCGTCTTGATTTTGTTTAATGAATATATATATATATATACGTAAATAGTACTAATACCATAAAAAACAAAAATAAACAGGCACACACACATATACATACGTTACATACATACATACATACATACATACATACATACATGCATACATGCATACATGCATACATGCATACATGCATACATGCATACATGCATACATGCATACATGCATACATGCATACATGCATACATGCATACATGCATACATGCATACATGCATACATGCATCCATCCATCCATCCATCCATATATATATACATACATAAATCAATTAAACACATTAAAAACATTAAAAACATTAAAAACAACAGCCTCTTGGGGGATTAATGTGTTTAATGTTTTTAAATCATTTAAAAACATTAACACCTTAACAACGCTAAAAACATTAAAACTAGTCCGAACAAAATGGCACCTAAAGGTCTCTCTTACATATATATATAATATATATATATCATGTTTTATCAGTTTGACACTGTCATAGAATTGGATGATGGGAAAATTTACAGGAAAGCCCTATATTTGATGGTAATTTTACCATGGTTTCCGGTTAAGATTTTCCCTTAAACCAACCCAATGACACTGGTCACAGGTGGCCCAAAGTTGAGCCCAGGTTGCTGGGCAGTACGTTGCTGGGGTCGCCTACCACTGGTACTCGGGCGATGGCTGGGATCAACTGGATCGATTGCAGGCGAAGGGGGAACCCCCGTTTTGGCCACGGGAAAAAGATGTAAAAACAACGGGACTTAGTGGGACTTACCCATGTAAAACACATCAAATCATGAGGAAATTTGGGATTTAACCATGATTTAACTGATTTAACCATGAAAAGTTGAAATGACATGGGGTTTAAGCATCAAAATTTGAGATAAATTGGGAATTTACCCCTCTGGTAACTCAATAAAGCTACGGAAAATAGGAAAATCATCAAACTCAATCGACCATATTCCATAGCCATGTTAAATTACCAGAGGGTAGGCCATATTGGAGGATGGCCATAAACTATACAGATACATGCCATGGCACATTTGAATATATTTGATCTTTTTTTTGATTCACTCCTGTGCATAGAATGTGCAATATCAACTGGGACAATTGAATATCAGACAATTAAGGTATCAAAGTTTCACGTGCCTAAGTGTACCATTTCATACAGGACGGAAAATATACCATACCAAGATTCTTGGGGGGAGTTTACATACCATTGGGTTAACCATTGGGTTAACCATTGGGTTAACCATTGGGTTAACCACTGTTTAGCACATCTCAGAAACTGCTGACCGTTGAACTTGGAATGTCCCGTCCAGATCCGTCCAGGCAGAGTTGAAGCGTACAGATCTGAAGTTATTAGCCAGTGAGGCAACCTGGGAGGCCTGAAACTGTGAAGTTTGGGGAAGGGCTGCTTATATATATATATATGTGATTGAATATGATTGGTTCATTTGTACTTTTCCTATCAATATCTAGTATATAGATATATATAGTTATATATATATACACAATAGAATTTAATAAGAAATGGTTTGTTGGTAATTTTCCGTGACTATACTCTATAGACATGGCATGACATGGCCAGACGTTCGCATAGTTCCCGTCACCAGCCCGTCGCCAGGCGTACCGCTGGAGGAAAGGGACCGTCCTATCCCAAGGTGATTGGGATTTTGGACAAGGCTATGCCCATGACATCATTGGAGACCTCAATCGTGGAGCAGTTGGATGGCTGGACTGACAGATGTCAAGTTGTGGCAGTTGTGGCGTCTGTCTTGGGCCGCCTTAAAATGTGACCGTTGATCACGGCGTGCAGGACTGGAATTTGATTTTGGATGAGAAGGATGGCCCAAATCACGTGAACAATGTTTGTGATGCAGCCATTCAGGCGTGATCATTGAACAAAAGTTATTTTTCTGGCAGAACTGGGCCGGACTGGTTGCATCTGCTTTCATGCCATACACGTAAACTAGTTTGTAAAGCCACAATTTAGATCTGATTGCCCTCGCTGGGGAAGTCACTTTCCCTTTGCTCGGATCAGAGCTGGTGACCGTGCCAGGTGGACTTGTCAAAGAAGGAAGTCTACAAACACCCTCAGTACTACTATATTGGCTCGGGCACCAAAAAAATCAAAAAACTGCAGGAACCAGTTTCAAGTATTTTCAAGTTACAAGATGATACAACATGAATTGATACAAGTACTTGCCGGAGATGCTGTGTGGAGCTACTGAATTTTACCCGCGTTTTCGCTGCATAAGTGTTTGTTATAGAAAGTAAGGGTGCAGCACTGGAATTTGATGGCCCTTGTAGTGGCAGGCAAGTTCACGGATCTGTATTTTTTTTGGGGGCATAACCAAGTAGATGATTTTATTCAATAATTTTATTCTTTGGCTAATTTATATATTATAGCCATGGGCCAATTTGAACACCATTTTTCATGGGCAAGTCATCGTGAAATGGAGCAGCTACTACCATGGCTACATGGCTACTGGACGTCCACGTCCGCGCCATCCACGTCCGCGCAGATCCACCTAGGTCATTTCTCCAAGTTCATCCACCCTGGGTCTGTCCATTTGGACAGTGAAGTACTTCGCAGCGGTGCCGTCAAAGGTGGGACGAAAAAAGTGGTGCTGGGGCTGGTAAACCTCCACTGGCCATGTGTTTTTTCATGATGTTCTGGAGATGTTCTGGCCTGATTGGGTGAAAAGATGTGTATATCGGTTTAAGTTTGAGCATAGCTACCCAAAGATTGATAGTTTTATCAATGTTTATCATCATTTTCCCAGATAACCTTTGCCAAGTCGGGTTTGTCCATGTTTGTCCCCTTTTCAGACACGTGGTCCATGTCCAAGTGTCCAAGTGGCAATGCTTCATCACCGGGGTGCCCAGTTGGTCCACGACCCTATGGTACCTGCACCGGCGACGACGGATTGGAAGCCACGGCTGCGAGGCAGCCGGATGGTCAGGCGCGAAGGTTGGGGAGGTAGACCAGGTAGACCAGGTAGACCAGGTAGACCAGGTAGACCAGGTAGACCAGGTAGAATCAGACTGTGATGGCTCTTGTCACTGATCCTTTTGGGCGCTTGCTTCATGAATTACCCCTTCCACTTCGGTTCATGTCAGGTCGTTGTCGTCAGAGGCTGAGTTTGGTGTGTAGCCATACTGAGTCGGTCGTTGATTTTTGCCCGTGCTTGGCTCACGTCATTGAGGTGGTGCTCAACTGCAGCCCCAACGATGTGGTGCCAAAGCTCAAAGATGGCTTGGGACGTCTTATGGGGGCCCTGCGATGCCCTGCGGGGCCTCATGTAAAGGATTCAGGATTTATTTGTAATTCTATTGTTAACTTATTGGGCAGTCTTGTTGTGACATCTATGAACATGGCGATGAACAACCCCCCCATTTGTCAAAATGGTTGCATGAAGCTCCAATTGAATCCAATTGAACATATTGTGCTTTTTCTTTGCACGGTTTGCTGGAAGATATCCCTCGGCGCACTAGGTCTTCAAGTTGAAGTATGCCGATTTGGCCGCGCAGCTGAAGATTCCAGCAAATGGCATCCAGACCTATATTTTCCAGGACGCATTGAGGCCTCCTGGTCACTTAGTCACCGTCCCCAGGTGTCAAATAAAATTCAAGCAACAAAGCTGGGTTTCGCAGACAAGAAAAAACTGGTGTAGATGTAGACCTTGCCAGCCCACCAAAATAACAGAAGTAACTTCAGCTTCCTTGGCAAAGTCCTGCAGGAGGTGACAGATGTTTGAATCCCGTGAGGCCCGTGAGTTGCGCAGCTGCCACCTTTAAGGTGGCAGAGCCTTTATTTTTTTTGCCGAAGGCAGGCCATGAAGCAAAACTGCATGCTGAGGGGTTGTGCTTTCTTCTTGGCGCACCAGATTCCAGGTGCCAGGACATTCCATATGTAATTAATTAAGCTATTTGGCGGGCTTCCAGTTATTCAACAGGATACACATGGTTGCCTGTTGTGCCTCAGCACGTCGTGCGAATGTGGCTTAGGTTTCGTGATCATCAACAAGTAGGGGAGATCATGTGTCCATGTTTGACCATAGAAAACGGCAACCATGTTCTGGAAATGCCGGAAGCTTTCGATGGGCCGTCGGCTGCCCGAACATCAGGCCTAAAGGTGATGTTTGCAGGCGCTGTGGCCATTTGTCGCCGCCCATGACTGGATCGTAGCCTTCCCTGGACACCAGGGACGGAGCAGTGCAAGACAACTCCAGTGACTGGAAGTGCCTTTGAAGCGCGTGCGTACGTACCCACTTCTCACTGAACGCTTTGAAAAGGCCGGGCAACGCTGTATTCTCAGACCTCGTGGTAGTAAATGGCAGCCAGCAGCTAGGACAAAGGTTGGATATTGGAAGTGGAACACAGAAACAACGACATACAGCTTTGCCCTGGCGAGTCTAGCCGAGAGGTAAAAAAAAAGCCTTGCACAGTTGCCTTTGATACCTTTGAATCATGTACAATTGGACTGCACAATTACAGCCCTCAGTTGGTAGCAAGCCTTCCCTTGCTAAGGCGACATGCTGCACTGAGCGACCACATGCGAGATCATGCGAGTACAGATCACCAGATTCTGAATGCGCTAATTTGTAACGACTGGTGACTGGTGTTTTTCTGCAAGAGCAGTTAGGCTGGCGCATGCACTGGACGCAAGAATAACAAGTTTTTTGCATGTTGAGATGTTTTTGTGGGGGGCTGATGGGTACACACGATGGTCGCGGTTGCAATAGTCACAGAGCAAAAACAGCATTATTGACATATAAACCTGATCTCTTCATCGCATATAGGGATTACATGGCCGGTCAAGCCAATGTATAGGGACAGTGGCAGCCTCTGACAGGCAGAGAACCAGTCACTCAGAGAGAAGCTTTTACGGCTTGGTCATTCTCCGGCAGAATTGCAAGGCACGGCATCACAAAACATCATTGAAGAGGCTAGTGATAGTATTGTGGGAAAGCCAATCATAAGCCTACCATTTGGGATTGTTGGAAAACCACCCATTTGTGTTGATTTTACCACCATTTCAATGGTTTTGGGGATGGTTTATTTTTGAGTTTACCATGGTTTACCAGATTAAAATATATTAAAATTACAGACACTGCCGTTGTTTTGGGCCTGGGGCTTGGTCCATCTTGGTCCCGAGGATTGACAGCCCAAAGCAAGTCACCACGCGCCGTGGGGCACTCAGTGTGCTGCGGCAAGTGACGAAGGCACGAAGGCTGGCAACAGCCACAGCACTTGATGTGTTGAACATGATCATTTTATGATCAATATATATATATAATATATATATATATAAATATCTCTCATAAATGATGTTATGATCATGTTATGAAGATTTGTTGTTTGGAACTTGTAGATCTTGTGGCCTTCTCAGAGATCCCAGTGTTCATTGCAGCTGCATGGCTCCGGGTGTCCCATGAATGCCATGGGCGGCGAGATGACCTCCTTGGAGTCTTCCTTTGAGAAGCTGGCGCAGACTCGGGCAAATCAACCAGTGAATTTGGAGACACCGGAGGCAACATGCCATGTGGATCCATGTGGTGCAAAGATGTGCTTAAAGCAGGTACCATAAATATCATAAATCAGCTGACTGTTTTTAAAAAAAATAGTCAGGTGCTATTAAATAGATTGATGGAATACACTTAGCAGAGCTTGCAATGCCTTTTTTGGAAGTGCTACAAGCAGAGAAAGCTGCAGTGCAGACTTACTGGATCAGTTGTGCCATGAGGCTTCAATGTTGCCCTCAGAGGTAGGAAAAGTAAGCCTGCCCGCAGAAAATCCTGAAGGAATTTCGGTCCCTCGCAAACGAAGAGCCGGCTGGAAATAGGGGATGGGATGCTGAGGGCATCAGTGGATTCTACATGTTTATGTTGTTATTTTTGTTATATTGCCATAATTATTCGGGCCTATTATCATTAGTAGTAGTAGTATTTGTTTGCCCTGTGTTGGGTCTTGCAATATGAAAACTGGCGCATTGATGTGAAAACATGTGAATCTTGTCCCTGAAACAGCTTGCCTTTTCAATTGCTATTGTTCCTACCCTTAGATATCCTCCCTGTAGCAGTGGCCACAAGCATTTAACCTCTTTGTTTCATGGGTCCTCACCAACACTGGACAGCCAAGGCCATATTCAGATCAATCATTGATCAACTGATTGAACAGCATGTGACGGAGCTGTCAGAAGCTCGATCTTGGGCCGCATGGTTGCACCATGCAGCAAGCAAGGCCTCTTGCTTGGTTGATGATATTCCTCACCAAGGATCAAGTATATGCATATAGAAATATAATATATGATAATATGTGTATATATATATATAATTGCCAAAGTGTCCGACTTCTTCATGGGCCATGTTATTGTTGCTGTTTGTGTTGTTGCTGCTGTTGTCGGATACTGTTGTGGGATAAGTTGCCGGGTAAGTTGTCGGGAACCCTACCCAGTCTCTGGAGGGCGCTTTTTCCTGCCGGGGTACACTGTCATCAAGTGGATCGCTGCATGCCAGTGTAGCTTCAGCAAACTTGTTGAAGTCAGGGGAATTCTCCAAGAACCATAATCAACGGGGTAAATTTGCTGAGAGCTAATACTAACAACTCAACTGGATTTAGCTTATTTGTTTTATCATTTAGAGAGCAAATTTCCAACCCGGTTTATTTGTATCAATTAATTGGCGTGCGATGCTCACTAAATTTTACCTTGATCTTTGCATGTTTCGGGCATTTTCCAACAGATTTTGCATAGAATATGGCATGAATATGGATCTCAGTTCCCAAATGGACCCAGTCCCCAATTGGTCCCTTACAGTAATTGCCAGTTGGATGGTTCCACTCTGATCCCAAAAATGACCAGCCTTTTAGAGTCCAACTTGCCCAAACTTCATCCCAGGGGCTTAGAATGTCAGCGTAAGACTTCAAATTTCCACCGAATTCCAGCCCATATTTTTGCAGTTTTTTTCTAGCTCAACTATTCCATAGACTCTATAGACCGAAGTGCCCTTAAAGTCATCATCCCAATTTCTATCCCAGGCTGAAGTCCTGCAGTCCGAGAACGCCACCCTCCGGACGCAGTTCCTGGAGCCCATGGGGAGCTGCAGCACAGAGGACTCGGTCACCGTCAAGGGCACCAACAGCTGCGGCGGCGGAGGTTCCGACTGGCGCCCCAAGCGGCACAGCGTGTGTCGACGCCGGGGGCCCGAGGTCCACGCGAGTCAAATTCTGAGTGCTTTGGAAAGCGGCGCCTTGGATGCCTTGGGTGCCGAATGGCGGAATGCCGATGCCAGGATGATGCCATGATGCCATGATGATACCTAGACCCCTTCAAGTACCCACCTCATAAACTTGGTTTTTTATCCAAGAAGTGTAGTGTTTTGTTTTTTTCAAATTTTTGAGGGTATTTGGAGGGTGTAGGTAGATAATGGTAGATACACTATGGATGGATGTGAATTTGGCAGTGCAAAACGTACCTTTGAGGCAGGCTTGGTCTGGAGGCAATGTAGAGAGAGAGAGAGAGGATAGATGATATTGATATAGATGGGCAATATAGAGATAGAATGAGATAGATGGGATAGGATTTCTGTTGAGATATATCATATTTGTTCAAGATGTGGTGGATCATTTCGAGCCAGGCTCCAGGGTTCGTTTTTTCCCCTAGGGGCACGGTGCGATCTGAGGTGATGCTGCGGAACTGATGCGGAGCGGAACCAATACTTCAAAGCTTTCGTTACAGCAGAGTTTCCAACTCTTGCAGAGTCAGTCTTTGGAATTTCCTACTCAAATAGGTCTTCGTAGTTGGCTTCAATCCAACACCTTTGAGCTTTTGATCGCTGTGGCACTGTTCTTAAATGTGCCCTGGACGCATGTTCAGTCTGCACATGGTACTTTTTTTATTTGTTTTTCATTCGTGTTCTATTTCAAGGCCTATAACTTTGTGATAATTATCTATGGTCTATGGTTGCCGGCCCGTGAGTTCCAAAAGACTCATTTTACTGTTACTAGTGAGACTGTTCTAAGATGTAAAGCTGAAGATACTTGCAGTAAACAAGTCGTATACTTAAGACTATTTGAGTAGATTTGAGTAGAAACCTGGCGTTCTTCAGCTCAAGCAACTAACAGACTGTTAAACGTTGCAAACCCCCGATAACGACGATATTCTATTCATCGTCATGAGTACATTCATATTTCTTTGACTGCTGCTGTTCTGAAAAACCACACGCCAGACGGGAGGTTTGTCAATTCAGTGGATTTAGATTTATCTAAGGTACTCCTACCATTTGCAGGAAACCACTCTTTTTTGCTCCCAGTTTCATGCAAATTGCCTTCCAACTGGCTCCAACTGATCTAGGATTGGGTTGTTTTATAACATCATGGGTCTCACACATTTTAAATCATTTTAATATTGGTAGAGAATAGCAAACACCCCCAAATTTACCATTTTTATGGGTGCAGACCATCAAAAATATGGGTGAGGTGGTTATTCATGGTGAACATCCCTGGTGCCCCGGTTTTCCCAGGTTCTTTGGATTGCCATCGAAGTGCAGATCTTTGGCTCCCTGGTGGGTGCGGATCTTGGTGT
>CAMXCT020005234.1:0-20236 GCA_947184155.2 Cladocopium goreaui
CATGTTTGCCATCACATTTGAATGAGTCTAACACTTCGAGTTCTTTGAAGTTTCCTGCAATAGTCCAACTTTTCTTCATTGGTTGACCGTTGTTTCCAAGAACGCCCAACATACAACCATCAAAGTGATGAGTAGTCATGGATCGTTCTATGAGGAATTTTCTAACCATCGGCCATCTCCAATATTTGCAATTCTTGGACAGTTCAAATGCTATCAAGGTTCGTTCATCATAAACTTCATCCACAAGTTTGACAAAAGATTTGAACAACTTGGTAAACTGTTTTTGTTGCTCTTTGATTCTTTCTTGACCCTCAACGGTAAGGCCATTCACATTCCCCCATGGGCTACCTCCAACACAAGGCAACGATGCATAAAGTATCAAAGTGCCGTCATTGAAATCATTTCTGAAATCTTGGACTTGGGAGGCTAGCCGTTGCCGACAGCTGTTAGTGGTACCATCTTCTTTTTCGGTAACCCTAATGCAGTGGCAATCTTCATTGGACTTTCTTGGGGTACTAAGTTTCGAATCATCAGAGCAGCAAAATTCGATCAACATTCTGGGCTTAAAAGACTTTTGGGAGCCCCCCTGATTCCCGGCAGCGGTTGCTAGTTTTGGCACCTTAGTGGAGTTCGGCGCCGCGGTGTGGCGGGCTGCTGCTTCTTCCACCTTTGTCGGGCCAATGCCAATGAGATGAATGGCATGCAACCAAAGGGCTGGTCGGGTAAAAGGTTTTGTAAGAATGTCTGCAACTTGGAAACTGGTTCCTACGTTGAGAAGATCGAACTGTTTACATTCAAATTGTTGTTTCAACCATTTGAAGTTGATGTTTTGTGTTTTGTTCATGTGTCTCATGGATGCTGATGAACCGGTGGACATGACTGTGATAGTAGCCTGATTGTCCTCCATAAATTTGACTTGATAAAATTCAGGGAAACTGGCCTTGAGGGAGTTGATGTCCGCAGCACTACAACCTGTATCGACATTCCCATTACGGATTTCATCAATTTCGGGGTCGATCCTAGTGAACACGGCATCTTCTTGGGGCTTCGCGGCATCGCGAGCTGGTTTGCCCTGCAGCTTCTTGAAAAGATTCAACTGCTCGAATAGGGCCAGCATTGGAATGCCCTCAGCTCTCATGCTGTGATTTGCGGCAACTACCTCAGCCTCAGTTGAAGATATGGCAACAACCGTTTGTTTCTTACTGAATGCATTTAAGGGGTAATACGTGTTGGGGCCTACAAGCACAATGGCACTGCCAGTGGTACTCTTGCTATCATGTTCGCCTGCATGATCTGCATCGGCAAAAAGCCAGAGTTGGCATTCATCAAAGGCATCCCCAATGAAACCCTCTAGGAAATGGTGCTTTGTACAATGAATGTATGACACCAATCTGTGCAAGGCAACATCGCATTCTATGGAACATTTTGTCACTCTAGATGCTAAGCTTTGTGTGGCACGCAACAAGTCGAACCTTGCCATTCTTGCGGCAAATAGTATCTTCATCAAGATCTTGCTGGCCACTGGCTGGAGTTTGCCAGGCTTTTCATCTTCACTGAGTGTGGGCCGTGCGATGCCAGCATCTGTAAATGGTGTTGGCACCTCTTTCAAGGACGATGGGCTGACTTTTGCACACAGGACCCCAGGAAATCACTCATGTCATACCTCACTAAGTTCACGGGCTTGGCCATGACGCCAGCTTTTGTCTTCACAGCGTGATCAACCCCCCTGAACTTAGAGGCCTTGGCTTCCTTTTTCGCCTCGCGTTTGTCGCGATGTGGTCCTGGTCTGGCTTTACTTGCCATTGCAAACTGCTTGAATTTGTCAGGTCCGTCCTGTCCATAACAGAAAACTGTTTTTCCTGTCCAGAATTCGTTTGTTTGATTGCTAGATGTTTTCCAATCATCTGTGTAAACATCATAGCCCCCCTGATTGTTTCCCGTCGGTGATGCTAGGACAACTTTTCAATGTTACCTTTTTGTCAAAGAAAGTTATGCGACTTGAATTTTGACAAGTTACATCTCCCCCCTCATCAACCGGCTGGTACAATCTTTTTCGGGGTTGAATGTGGTGTCTGATCCATGCCATGTTGGTTTCATCATGCTCCCACCAGTCTTGTGTTCTGTGTTGTGCGGCTGCTGACTTCTTGGCTTCAAAGGCGAATGCGAAAGGGTGTGCCTGCGAAGGCAACCGGATGTTTTGAAATTCACGGTGCATACAGCCAAAGTAGCGGTCATATGGCTCAGGATCACCAATGTTCACTGCAGCCTTGACGCTTGCCCATGCCTTTTCCAGATTGGCGGTGGGGCCAGCCATCTTGAAGTCATCGACATACACAACCAAAAGACAGTTGAGCTCTTGATGATGAAAAATTGAATGCCAAATGTCCGGTAAAATTTGCTTCCAACCCTGTTTTACCACACGGCTATTGAGATGATTTTCCCAAATACCCCCGCTATCAGGATGACCATAAAGGGCAAGTAACATAGGAACCATGGGTTGCCAGTACTTTTTCTCCCAATCTTTGGGCCATCTGTTGCGTGGAAGTGACAACCATGTGGGCACCCCTGTGAAGAGGGCTTGTATGTAGGCTTGGATTGCATCTGCCTGCTGTTTGGAGAATCCGGGCTGACTACCGAAAGCATCTAGCAGCTTTGCTGCTTCCATGGATGCTGGGGAAGAGCCTAACTCGTTGAAGAGTGCGTGATCGGAATTCTCGTCCCTGACATTGTTCCCTTGAAAAACCGTCCTACCCTTGAACTTCCGGCGAGGGTCTGATTCAGGCAATTCAGAACCCTTCTCATAGCAAGCCTCAAAGATTCGACCTAGGTGCACAGTCTGGCCATTGCGACGAGCCTCAGCTACTATGTCGCGGCATTCACGAACACGCTTCTCATCCCAAACACCCTTATTACGGAGATTATCCCACTCCTTATCAAGGGCAGCCTTTGCCTTGGGGTTGCTGGCAATCTCATCTTTTGATACAAGCCTAGCAACTGAAGCGAAAAGCTCGAGTGCGACCTTGAACTCAAGTTCCTTGATCTTCTCTCGGACGAGCTCTCTAATTCGAGGCCGGTGCTCAATTGTGGCAGGCGCGGCAACTTTTGGCATTGCCGGCACGGAAAACTTTTGGGAAGTGGCTGGAATAATTTCCCAAACATTGCCTACGAGCTTTGCAGTTGCAGGAGGGCGTTGAGTTGCCTCAAGCCGGGCCGGTGAAGACTTCTTCTTTTTGCCCTTGCTGCCAGACGAAGATGCTGGCTTTTCCTCCTGCTCCTTGGCTGCTTTCTTTGCTTCTTCCTCGATGATCAACTTCCTATCTTGGGGTCCTAACATCTTCCACAATTCTGAGTCGATCCCCTCCGGACGCTTTGAACCTTTATAGTTACGTACGATCCGGTGACCATCCCAATGATGTCCGTCTGGAATTATTTCACCTTTAGGGGTCAATTTGAGATCTGGAAATACGGGCGCTTCGGGTGCATCAGGCTCGACATCGCTGTCGGCTGGTAGAGGCGTACCTGGCTCGTATTCATACTCATCTTGTGGCGGATGCAACCTGGACTCAAGAGGCACAGCTTTGGGTGTCTGCGGAATAACCTGGTCCTCGAGGCGATCGGCTTTGGGTGCTTTCGAGTCAATCAGAGCTTTCAAAGGAAAGATGAAACCCTCGGATGGCAATTCCAACCTCTTTGTTCTTTGGATTGTCAGTGCACCCCAGTTGACATGATAATCTGCAGCTTCCAACTTGGCAACTAAGTATTCACCCTTCCAATCATGACCTGGTTGGATGTAATACCCAAGGAAAATTCCTTCGTTTGCTGTTGGGGAGAGCTTACCTGATGTGTTATCCAACCTCTTGGGGTTATTCCAGAATAACACTTTGGCACCAAATGGAATGTGCATTGCAGGGAACTCTTCACCAAACCTGAGTTGCCATGGGGATTCACTGCCGTCAAGCTGGGGGCTTGCGTTGATCGCGGTCGCATGATGCTGCATGGCCAGTGGCCACATCTTCAAAGGAAGTCCTGATTGCAACAAGTTGCTCCGGGCACCTTCCAACATCTGACGAACTTCGCGCTCAGCAAAAGACTTTGATGAATCTACATATTCAATGGAGGTTTGGTGTCTGTAACCCAAATCCTTGATGGCCCTGATCAATTCTGGGGAATTGTCAGTGTACACAACTTGAACATCATCCTTTGATCCAATGAAGTGGTTCAAACCATCAACACAGCTTTGTGAGTCCTTGGACTGGCTAGGGTAGACATACCGATATTGGGTGTGCAGATCTTTCAACACCAATGCGACTTGCTCCCCCCTGAAACCCTCTTCTACGTTTTTCTTGATGATGACATGATCCCCAATGACATGGTCACCGAACACTTCAGTTTCGATTCTCTTCTGACCACCTTTCTTTCGTGCCTGAGGTGCCATCATCCTTGCTCGTTGGCAGGTTCTGCAAAAGGGGTTCTTGGGGAAATGCGTGTACTGATGTTGGGTACTTGCAGCCTCGGCCAACAGATCCTCAGTCTTGCGGCTTCGGACGTACTCCTGCTGAGCGTCATCCTCCACCAGCTCATCCAATTGCTCTTCATCTTGGGCTTCGTCCCGTTTGGCTTTTGAGCTCGACCGTGAGGTCGGCATTGCAAACAACTTTCTGAGGTGCTTATCCTTTTGAAATTGATCTTTGGGATAAACCTTGCAACTATCATCCAAAACTGGGACATGACCTTCGATCTTGAGCTGGACGACCTTGTCATCTGGACGGACTAGGATTGGTTTGCCATTGGCAGGCCATACGAAACTGTAACCCTGATCTACGCATCTCGTTCCTACGGAGAGCACAGCTGGGGTATGATCAAGTACATACGGATGCACGGGATCCGGCAATGCGGACAACTTGACATCAGCAACCTCGTTTGCCTCGGTCGAACCGTTGGCTGTGACTAAGGAAATCGGGTGCTCGGCTGCACGGCAGTTCTTGGCACTGACATCCCTCAGCATTCCTTTGGACACAAGATCGGATTCACTACCTGAGTCGACAAGCCAACTAACGCCGGCCTTTGGCGCAGCTGTGGCAATTGACGGGAAACGACCAATGTCTCTAAGAGCTTTGGGACCGCTGATGAACCTGCACTCTTTGCATGTGATGTCACGTGTGTCCTCATTCCAACAACAAAACCCACAACTAGGTGCAACATCTGAATCATGAAGTTTCACAGTTTCTTGAAGCTGTCTTGCACGAACCTGAGCCTCATGTTGTTCAACCTTGGATGAAACTGGAACATCTTCAGCTGTCTTGTACACCTTAGTGAACTCTCTTGGACGGTGCTTGACTGGGACTTGACGACCAACTGCTTTCACCTCGATCACATGTGGGGCCTTTCGGAATCTAAGACGCTTCATGCTGACACTTGACTCATCAGAGCACGAAGTTGCCTTCGGCTGTTTTCGGACGATGCATGCAAACTTCTGGATCAGGCATGGAGCGGCTGTGGAATCCTTGCTCTTCTTCTTGGGAGCGGGTGAATTGGCCCTTTTGGTGTCTTTGGTGGCGGCAGCGGCTTTGTCATCATGCTTATAAAAACATTTGTCACCACGTCTGCACTTTCCCTGGGCATGATAGATACATGGGGTTTTGGCCATTTCTTCCTTGGACATCTTCTTCCCCTTATCATCTTTATTGCCCCTTGATGGTGAACGTGTTTTGGTTCTTCTGGGTGATTGAGTTCGAGATTTGTCATCTTTGACATGCTTGAATGGACACTTCTTCCCCTTATCACAGGTACCCTTTTGGAACTTATAGCAAATCTTGTCACCTTTGCCACCTCGTTCCTGCGATCTACCACGACTTGGAGAGCCCTTTCGGCCACCGCGACCATCGCCTTTGGCAGGTGCGGCCTTTGTGTCCTTGATCCCAGCCTTGTTCTTCTCCGCGATGCGGTTCCTGTTCTCCCTCAATCGTTCACGATCGATCAAGTTCTTCATGGATTGGTGAAGAAAACTATAAGACTTTTCATGGGATTTCTCATGAGCACGGTCAAACATCTCAATGTCATACTTCAGCAACTGACTTGGTCGGATCTGCCTCAATAAGATGTCCCTTAACACAGCATCATCGGGGGTGACAGCCATGCCAGCTAGGGTAGCATCCCATTTGTTGATGAATCTTCGGAGATCCTGGACAGTATCGCCTACTTTGACAACACCCAAAAGATCTTCTACTCTGTAAAGGCTACCTGCTTCTTCTGATGTCTTGAAGTAGTCCTCAAACATGAGCAGAACATACCTTCCCCTGACCTGGATGCCTTTTCGGGATTGCTGCTCCTTGAAATTCAAGATCCTAGTTGCGAGGTCCCCTCCGGCTGAGCGCGTGAGCGCTGCTGATAACTTTGTATCCAGCGTGAGGAACTTTCCAGGATCTTGGAGTTTCTTCTCCAACTGCTCTCTGGTGCACTCTTGATCGTACACCTCATTGAGCCAGAGCCACGCCTCATCCGGGCGATCTGAACAGCTTTTCACTTCATCCCTGACATGATTCTTCCAAGTCCTATACGACTCCGGAGCGGGCATGTTGTTCAGCTTGATGAGTTCGGCCTCCTTAGTTTTTGGCTTATCCTTTTCTTCCCTTTGGGTTAAGGCTTTCACCAATTCAATAAGATCTGAGGGACCCATCACTTGCTGTTGCTTGGTTACGCTCTTAGGGGAGTCATTTGGGGGAGTTTTGATAGCTTCAGTGGGAGTGAAAAACCCTGACTGCGTTGGCAATTGGGGCTGGTCGTTGCCGACAGCCGGCTTTTGCTTGGGACTGCCACCTTTGAGCAGCTCATCCAACTTGGCCTTTGCTTCCTGTGCCAACACTGCAGGCGTTTTCAACTCATGAATCGGCTCATCACTGCCTCTGGCAGCCTGTGCATCGGATGCTTTGGGAGTGGCAATATTGAAGTGGGGCACGCTAGTGGTAGCGGCCGGCTCGGCATTCTGGACGGATGCTTTCGGAACGGAGGCATGCTGCGCTTTGGCAACATGCTTTAACTGCTCCTGAAGGTCATCGATTTGGTCCTGAAGGCTAAGGTTCTGAGCCGCTGCCTCGTTGATCTTGTCGGCCATCTCCTTCTTGTAGTTCTCGAATTCGGTCCTCAAACTGATGAACCTGGCCTGATCAATTGCAGCCTGATCTTCATATTGCTTCTTTGTGGCAGCTATGGCATTCTTTGCATGTTCAACTGTCTGTGCATAGGAAGCTTCAAATTCACTAGTGATACGTTGCCTTTCCTCTGCAATTTTCTGATCATGCTTTGTGTTTGCCTCTGCCTTTACATCCTCTATTCTTTTGTCATGCGATGCCTGAGCCTGATTCAACCTGACCTCCATCTCATCGCCTCGTTTCCTCTCCTCGTTGACGGCACTAATGGCCTTACCTTCAACCTCCTGCAGCCTTTGCTCATACTCCTGCTCTTGCATTACGAGTCTACTTGACCATTCGTTTCGAATTGAGTCAACTACTCCATGCATTATCTGAAGGTGCCTCTGTTCAGCTTCCCTCATGACTTGCAGGGTATTCCCACTAGTGATCTGGGACAGGTTGTTTTGTATGAAGGTAAAGTACGCTACAACGGGTTGGAACATTGTCTCATTGTCCATCGGCTCGGGGTTGCCCCCGGCCACATTCGGCACAGCGATAGCCGATGGACCTGACCCTGGAACGGCGAGAGGATGGTCAATTGGGGTCCCCATAGCAAAGTAGTGAGACTACGGCTGATAACCTGTATTTTACCAGGTCAACCGACAATGGGGTAAAACTACACAAACCGTTAAGCGGCTGGCACTGTTTTGAACCAACGCTACAGGATAGTACGATGACCTATATGATACATGGTTTTACTGCAGGAGTTTTTACAAAAAGATAGCAAAAGTGACAAGACAAGAAACTTGTCGGCCGACCGAGTTGAGCATCCGGACCTGTACCCCAAGGTCTGACCACACGCCAAAGCAATAGAGACCTGCTAGGCTAGGCTTTCCACAACTGAGCAAACCTCAAAAGCATTTAGAAGCACCGCAATTTCACCGAGGATGCATGACAATCTTCCGGTTCTGAAAAACATTTCGCAGTACCTCTATGTCCGGCTCAACAGGCTCGTTCGTAATAGGCCTCATTGGGATCGGGGGAAGCCTCCTGCTGGCAACAGCTGGCAACTGCTGGCAAAAGAGTGTCACGATGTGTCACGTATCTTCAACCTTTGAAATCCTTTGAACCTCCAAACTGGAAATCTCAGATTCAAACGATGCTGCTTCCCAAGCATCTAAAGACCCAGGCTCCTGGCATGAGTTTCGAGCGATTAAGCACGCCAAACAGCCCAAGAACAGGCTCAAACTTTTTGATACTTTTTGTATCCTTTTGTCTTGTTGTGCCCTGTTCCAATTCCTGGTCTTTTGGTGTTCGCTGATTCCGGCAAATGGCATCATTACCAACGCATGGCTCAGACTTTTTAAGCAAAGATGATCAAAGATGTGTGTGTGTGAGCAGACGCTTGGAGCATGTCTGCTTGCACAATGTCTACTTGCACATCATCAGGTGCTTGTACAAAAGAGGCTTACACTCGGACTCATCGATTCTGAACACATTTGCCCGAAGCGCGCTTACAGCCAGCAAATTCGTAGGAAGTACACACTCACTCTGCATGAACGGGAAACTCAACAAGAACCTTTGCCTTGGGACCCAAAGAGACCCAATGACCCAAGGTGAAAAGACGCGAAAAGATGCGCAAAAGCAAGGGCCTGGAATGGCCTGGAGATGCTTGGAAACTACAAGCATCTACAAGCTAGTTGGGGAACTGTTTGAGACATTTTGAGACGCTGAAACCAGCACGTTACGTTTGAACCTGCTTGCTGCTTGTGTGCTTTCCAGTTGTCGCTGCCTCAAGATTCCACTTCAAACATCTTTGGAAGGCATCTTCTTAGGTTGTTTTTGTTGCACAAATCGGTTGTAGAAGATTGCTGTTGCATCGATTTGCACCACCCAAACACAGGACACAAACAAGTCCTCGATGGGTGAGCCAATGCCAGAGCCATGTCTTCCAATCGAACCACAGGCTCTGACAGATTGATTTCTCATTCACTTAGGAAAGAAGACGTCTCTGTTCGATTTTTCCGCTATTGTAGACCGGATTGCAGCAGGCAGGATCCAAGGACAAGCTGACTGAGGACCTCTGAGGACCAACTCGACTCAGTGATGCAGTGATGTTCTCTGAAGAATTCCATCTCCGGTTTGAAAAGCGTCCCCAAGGCCTCCATCACTTGGAGTTGCCGTGGCTTCGGCTCTCCTGCGGGTGTCGGTGGTCGTTCAATGCTTAATTCTGACAGCTGAAAATAGCAATCAAGACAAGTGATGACAAGTGTACTCTTGGAAATCCTAGGGGCGCTTGTTCTTGGAAGTTCGGCTGTTGCGAGTATGGGGGACTGCCGGCACCAAAGCGATTCTGACCTGCACAAAACAGGTAATATAACAGGGCTGATCCATTTCCACGCTCACAAATGGTTCAGAATCATTCAGAATCTATCCACTCTACAATGTGACTCATCAAAGTTACAACAGGAGCACGCTGAAAATGCAAAGAGCGGCAACATGTTTCTTGGACGGCAAAGATCATGTTCAAACAATCCGTCTGAACATGTCAGAAATAATCAGAAATAAATAGCAAGTCTTCAAGGTCATCTCAAATCTGAGTCATTCCAGCTCCAAACGCCAGGCTCTCAACACTTCCGCGACCATAACCGCGACCATAACGACTTGGGCGCAAACCATGCATCGCAGCGTTCTGCATACCGTCTCTCATTGCAGAACTGCAGGCATACCCACATTGAAACAAAACACATTTGGAACTGATTAAATCATGTGGCCAACCAAGCTAGCAACAAAAAGGGAACAACACATACAAAACGCTGGGCTGGAACAGTGTCACAAACAAAGTGATGCGAGCAGGTACACTCTAGGTTGTGAAGAAAGGTCTGGGTTTCAAGACTCAACGTCTGTGGGCTTGACGGCTTGCTGGACAGTTTCTTTGAATCGTCTTGTGTGAAAAATCTGAATGGATTTTGCTACCCAAAAGTCTTGAACTGCTGACGTTACTCTCTCACATGTAAAATGTCCAACAGTGAAGTGTTTTTTGTATTTTGTTATCAGTATCGAACGAAGCCTAGACTAAAAACCTGGACTAACAATCGAAAAGACTGTTTCACGCAGCTTTATCATCCGAGGTCCTGCCAGCAGATCAAATAGGCACAGTGCCCCACTTGCCTGGAAAAGTCTCTGGGCGAGTGCCCTACTTGGTGCGGGTATGATGCACTGGGATCACTGGGTGCAAAGTGGACAGGACCTGCAGGACCTCAGCAATGGCACCGAATCCTACGGAATCCGACTGAGATCCCTCATGACTAATATGACATGGTCCATCCAGCTGTCGGCAACAAGGCACTCTGCAATTCCCCTCCAAAAAAACAAGGTGGGCCAGAGAACCCAAAAGCAAGACGGCACACAGCACGATTTTTTTGAAAATCTTGTGGTGTGTGCTCTGCACGAAATCGACGTAAGATCTTTACTGAAACATCGTGCGCGCTGATGGTATCAGGGGCCGCAATTCACCACAGCATGCTGTGTCAGCTACGTCTACATTCTTCTAGTCGCTATTTCTGCTAATGTAATTAACTCTATCCCATCTTTTTAGCCGCTATAATTCCTGCGTTCTCGTTTAGTTTGCTTCGCCGCAGAGGGAGCGAGGACGAAGCGTCGACGGACAGAACACCGTGCAAAATGAAAACTAAACGACGGAGGGAGCTGACCAAAAGAGCATGAAAACGAAGATATGAAGGTGATAGGTGGTGAATGATAGTGAAAAATGAGACATGATGAAAAATGGGTAAAGACTTCTCTGTACAAAAGATTCTTTGCATAAATGCTTCTGTATGTAAAAGCTCCTCTGTGTTAAGATTTTGTTTGTGTAAAACTTCTGTGTGCAAAAGCTTCTCTGTGTAAGAGACTTCTCTGTGTCAAAGCCTCTGAGTGTACAAGCTTCTCTGTGTAAAAGTTCCTCTGGGTAAAAGCTCCTCGGTGAAAAAGCTGCTCTGTGTAAAAGGCTTCTCTGTGTAAAAGCCTCTGTGTGTGTGTGCAAGCTTCTCTGTGTCAAGATTTCTTTGTGTAAAGATTTCTCTGCGTAAAAACTACTCTGTGTAAACGCTTCTGTGTGAAAAAGCTTTCCTGTGTAAACGCCTCCGTGCGTAAAGACTCCTCTGTGTAAACCTGTCTGTGTGTAAAAGCTCCATTGTGTAAAGGCTTGTGTAAAAGCTTCTGTGTGTACAAGTTTCTGTGTGTAAAAGTTTCTGTGTGTAAAGCTTCTGTGTGTAAAGGTTTCTGTGTGTAAAAGCTTCTGTGTATTAAAAAAACCCTATGTAAAAGCTTCTGTGTAAAAAAGCTCCCCTTTGTCCTGTGTGTACAAGCTTCGCTGCGTAAAAGCTGCTCTATGTATATAAAAGTTCTGTGCGCCGTAAAGTCTTCTGTTTGTATAAAACCTCCTGTGTGTGAACGCGTCTGTGTGTACAAGATTCTGTGTGCAAAAGCCGTGCTGTCTCGGTCCCTCCCACCGAAGATCTCCCCAAGCTATTTCCACGCTTTCCTCCCAGCAAAGCTCTCCCCAAACTATTTCCACGGTTTCCCCTCCGTCCAGCATGCTGTCTCGCTCCCTCCCGGCGAAGCTTTCCGCAAGCTATTTGCACTGTTCCCTCTCCGTCCCGCATGCTGGCTCGCTTCCTCCCAGCAAAGCTCTCCGCAAGCTATTTCCAACGTTTCCTGTCCGTCCAGCATGTCTCGCTCCCTGCCAGCGAAGCTCTCCACACGCTATTTGCACGTTATTTCCTCTCCGTCCAGCATGCTGTCGCGCTCCTTCCCAGCGAAGCTCAATGCAAGCTATTGCCACTGTTTTGTGTCCCGTCCAGCATGCTGTCTCGCTCCCTCCCAGCGAAGCTCTCCGCAAGCTATATTTGCACGGTTTCCTCTCCGTCCAGCGTGCTGTCTCGCTCCCTCCCAGCGAAGTTTCCCCAAGCTATTTCCACGGCTTCATCCCGTCCAGCATCCGGTCTCGCTCCCTCCCACAGCGAAATTTCCCCAAGCTATTTCCACGGCTTCATCCCGTCCAGCGTCCGGTCTCGCTCCCTCCCAGCGCAGTTTCCCCAAGCTATTTCCACGGCTTCATCCCGTCCAGCATCCGGTCTCGCTCCTTCCCAGCGAAGTTTCCCCAAGCTATTTTCCACGGTTTCCCGTCCAGCATACTGTCTCGCTCCCTCCCAGCGAAGTTTCCCCAAGCTATTTCCACGACTTCATCCCGTCCAGCATCGGTCTCGCTCCCTCCCAGCGAAGTTTCCCCAAGCTATTTCCACGGCTTCATCCCGTCCAGCATCCGGTCTCGCTCCCTCCCAGCGAAGTTTCCTCAAGCTATTTCCACGGCTTCATCCCGTCCAGCATCCGGTCTCGCTCCGTCCCAGCGAAGTTTCCCCAAGCTATTTCCACGGCTTCATCCCGTCCAGCATCCAGTCTCGCTCCCTCCCAGCGAAGTTTCCCCACGCTATTTCCACGGTTTTGTCCCGTCCAGCATCCGGTCTCGCTCCCTCCCAGCGCAATTTCCCCAAGCTATTTCCACGGCTTCATCCCGTCCAGCATCCGGTCTCGATCCCTCCCAGCGAAGTTTCCCCAAGCTATTTTCCACGGTTTTGTCCCGTCCAGCATCCGGTCTCGCTCCCTCCCAGCGAAGTTTCCCCAAGCTATTTCCCCAAGCTATTTCCACGGCTTCATCCCGTCGAGCATCCGGTCTCGCTCCCTCCCCGCGCAGTTTCCCCAAGCTATTTCCACGGCTTCATCCCGTCGAGCATCCGGTCTCGCTCCCTCCCATGCAGCGAAGTTTCCCCAAGCGATTTCCACGGCTTCATCCCGTCCAGCATCCGGTCTCGCTCCCTCCCAGCGAAGTTTCCCCAAGCTATTTCCACGGCTTCATCCCGTTCAGCATCCGGTCTCGCTCCCTCCCAGCGAAGTTTCCCCAAGCTATTTCCACGGCTTCATCCCGTCCAGCATCCGGTCTCGCTCCCTCCCAGCGAAGTTTCCCCAAGCTATTTCCCCAAGCTAATCCCTTCCTCCTAATACTAAACGTCCCCCTAATACTAAAAACAGGCATCCATCTCCAATTTCCGAAAATTTCAGTTTGGCCAATTTGACTTTTAATTGATCCCCTTTAAAAAACAATTCAAAAATCAACCTACCATGTGTGGGTTCTCCCCCCTAATACTAAAAACTAATTCATCCCGGGGTGTTTAGTATTAGGGGGGCTAGTCCTACTCCCCAAATCCAAGCTGCCTGGCTGGTCTAGCTGCCTGCATGTTTTGCTGACACCACGCTGTCTGGCTGTCTGAAAGCCACCCCTCATGCCTTGCTGCCTGCAAGGTCTTTCTGAGCTGGCTGGAGTCTTGAATTTTGAAGATCCCATAAACACCTATGTTAAGGGTTTCCCTTAATTTTAGGGGGTTTAAAAAAAAATCAAGACTCCAGCCACTGTACTTCCTGGCTGTACTTCCTGGCTGTACTTCTTGGCTGTCTAGCTGCCTACGCATCCTTAGCTGGCTGCCTTTCTGTCTGAGCTGGCTAGAATCTTTAATTTATAATTGAATCCCAGAAATTTAATTGATTATGGTTATGTTGTAAAGGTTTTAGGAGTAATTAATGAATAACAATCCCCATTAAAGATTCTAGCCAGCTTTCCATGCCGCTTGCCTGGAGCTCACTGTCTGGCTGAGCTCCATGCTTTGCCAGGTTCTGTCTGAGGGCTGGCTGGAATCTTGAATTTATATTTCCCATTAAAACAACAGCAACTATTGGTAATTATTTAGAAGGTGACCCATGTAATTAAGAAATTACTTTACTAATTATTCAAGATTCCAGCCTGCCCCTCTGTCTCCTTGCTCCTCTGGCTGTCTAGCTGTCTCGGCAGCAAAGCATCAACCAGCTGAAAGGAGGACCTGCCTGTCTGGCTTTACTGATCCAGCTGCCTTTCACGACTGCCATCCAGTCCTGCCAACTCTCTGTCTGCTCTTTGTGCCTGTCTACGTCTGCCTGCATAGACAGCCAGCTGTCCTGGGAGAGTGCTGTCGAGATAAAGATGGAGGGGTTTGTGTTGGTGTATATATATATATATATATTTGTTTTTTTATTTATTTATTTGTCAATGTCAAGTAATTAATTAAAATAGGAGGTGGATGTAGGAGGAGATATGTGTATAACTAATGGGATGAAAGTAAAAATGGATTTACTGGGGGTTCTAAATTCTTTGCTGTCTGTAGGAGTGAGAATATTGCTGCCTAGCTGCTTGTCGCAGCTCCATACAACACACCTTCTTCCCCAGCAGGTGCATTTCTGTCTGTATGTCTTGCAAGGCTGCCAAAGCTGCCTGCAAGAGCTGCGTCTGCTGTGCCTTGGCTGCACAACTGGTTCCACCAAAAAAAATGCTAAAACAGCTACCTGTTGTGCTAATCGCTGCCTGATGATTGGAGATCTGACTTGCCTGGCTGTAAATCACTGGCTACCTAGTGAAAGATGGATGGCTTTTTCAATCTGGCACGCTGGCTCGCGGAAACTCACCCCTCAAGCTGTGTGCCAAAAGCTCACAGCACTTGCTGCTATAGTAGAATATCCAATATCTCAATGTCTATATCTTTCTAATTATCTATCTATCCATAGACCTATCTCTCTAATTTGCTATCTAATTCATGTATCTATCTATCAATGGCAAATGAAGGTTGGATGCTCCACTTCGCTGGCTGCTGGACAGCTCCTGCAAAAGGCTATGCTGAGTGCCTGCACTGTCTGAGCTGGGTTTGGACCATGCCTATGACAATGGCTGACTGTGCTGTGGCACAGAGCCTTCCAATTAGGGAGATCACATGAATAGACTGTCTGGCCTTTCTGAGATAGCAAAAAAAATTGGAAGGCTCTGTCTCGCTTGAGGTGCACTCTTGGCTCCTCTTTCTGGCCGTGTTCTGACTTTCTTTTCTGCCACTGTGACTGCCTCACTTACTTTTCTTCTCTGCTGCTTCTCTGCCCAGCGCAGCATCTTGGCTGGGTTGCAAGCCAAACAGCCTGTCTTGCTATACTTGCACTTGCTGCAACCAAACTGCTCGTCCCAGCCTAGCTGCAGCTTGGTCTGTGCCACCTTGCCCTTTTTTTTCGTCTTCCCTGCTTCTTCTGCCTTGCTGCTGTCTGGAGGAGGCTGCTCTGGAGGAGGCAAGGAGGCAGCTCAGCTTCTGGCTGCTTCTCTGCTGCTTTCTTGGCCTCCAAAGCCTTTGCTGCCTTGTCTAAAGACTTCTGCTTCAGCACTGCTTCTTGCCAGGACTGAAGCTTCTGGCTCAGCTCCCCAACTGTCTGCCATGTGGACTGACTACATCCTAGGAACTCTCTGGCTTGTCTTTCCATGTACTGAAGGCACCAGAGGCCACAACTGAAACCGTCTGACTGGTGGAAACGGTTGCATGGCACTGGCAGCTCTGTCTCTGTCTGCAAACAGACTTGCAGCACTGTGCTAGCTGCTGCTTTGGCTGTTTCTGGCTGCATCTTGAGTGTGTCGAAGTACTGGACCTCTGGCTGTTCTTCTTTGCTGCTGCCTGCCTTGCTCAAAGAAAGCAGTGTCCAGTGCTGTGGAGCTGAGCTGTGGATTGGTACCAGCAGCAAAGTCTTGCTGTCTGCCAGGAAGTCTTCCATGGCTTTGCAAACTGCACCTGTCTCTGCTGCTAGCTTGCTTTGAGCTGGGGTTACCCATCGCACTGCGCTGCCTGGCTTCAGTCTGCTGCTAATCTCTCTCCAGCCTGCCAAGAGCTGATCATCTGTCACCAGCTGGCCGAACTGGTAGAGATCCACTTGCTGCATCCAATCTGCCTGCAAAGACTGCCTGGCTGCATCCTTGAGCTGCTGTGGAGCCATTGTCTGCCTGGCTGTCTTTGGCAGCAAAGGGCATTCTAGATCTGCCTTGCAAATCCACTGGCTGCCCTTGCTCGGTATCTGGCAGAGGAGCTGGCTGCCCTTTGCTTTCTCCACTGTCACGACCAAGCCTTGCCAGGCTGCCTTTGCTGTCTCTCCAACAACTCTGCCTATGGCACCATTCCACTCTGACTCCTCTTCCTCTGCTTTCTCTGCTGCCTCTGCTGTCTTGATTGCTGCTGTCTTCTTGCTCTGCTTTTTCTTCCTTTTCTGCAAGTGACTGTACTTGAGCTTGGCACTGGGCTTCAACTTTTTGCCTGCTGTCTTGCTGCTGACTGGTCTGACTTGCTCCAATGCCTGCCTCTGTGCTTTGGAGCCCGCTTTCTGCCTCCACTTCTCAACAAGCTCTTTCTTGGCCTTCTTTCCTTTCTTCCTTCCTCTGGCTTTATCCTTTCTCTTCTGCGAGGCTACTTGGCTGACTGCATGCATCCATGGAGTGCTTGGCCTGGCAGAAGGTGTAACTAATTAGCCATGGAGTGGTTTCTTCAAAGATTGGAACCTAGAAGATAAGGACTTTAGAAAGGGAAATGCAAGGAGGTGAAGTAGTTTTTAGTATTAAGGTCTGGTGCTTAGTATTAGGGAGAACCTGCCTGGAGCTAGCCTGGCAGCACAGAAGCAGAAGTTTTAGTAAAGACTTTAGAAAGGGAAATGCAAGGAGGTGAAGTAGTTTTTAGTATTAAGGTCTGGTGCTTAGTATTAGGGAGAACCTGCCTGGAGCTAGGCCTGGCAGCACAGAAGCAGCAGTTTTAGTAAAGACTTTAGAAAGGGAAATGGAAGGAGGTGAAGTAGTTTTTAGTATTAAGGTCTGGTGCTTAGTATTAGGGAGAACCTGCCTGGAGCTAGCCTGGCAGCACAGAAGCAGCAGTTTTAGTAAGGACTTTAGAAAGGGAGATGGAAGGAGGTGAAGTAGTTTTTAGTATTAAGGTCTGGTGCTTAGTATTAGGGAGAACCTGCCTGGAGCTAGCCTGGCAGCACAGAAGCAGAAGTTTTAGTAAAGTCTTTAGAAAGGGAAATGGAAGGAGGTGAAGTAATTAGTTTTTAGTATTAAGGTCTGGTGCTTAGTATTAGGGAGAACCTGCCTGGAGCTAGCCTGGCAGCACAGAAGCAGCTGTTTTAATTAGTAAGGACTTTAGAAAGGGAAATGGAAGGAGGTGAGGTAGTTTTTAATATTAAGGTCTGGTGCTTACTATTAGGGAGAACCTGCCTGGAGCTAGCTTGGCAGCACAGAAGCAGCAGTTTTAGTAAGGACTTTAGAAAGGGAAATGCCAGCGGGTGAAGTAGTTTTTAGTATTAAGGTCTGGTGCTTAGTATTAGGGAGAACCTGCCTGGAGCTAGCCTGGCAGCACAGAAGCAGCAGTTTTAGTAAGGGCTTTAGAAAGGGAAATGGAAGGAGGTGAAGTAGTTTTTAGTATTAAGGTCTGGTGCTTAGTATTAGGGAGAACCTGCCTGGAGCTAGGCTGGCAGCACAGAAGCAGCAGTTTTAGTAAGGACTTTAGAAAGGGAAATGGAAGGGGGTGAAGTAGTTTTTAAAATTAAGGTCTGGTGCTTAGTATTAGGGAGAACCTGCCTGGAGCTAGCCTGGCAGCACAGAAGCAGAAGTTTTAGTAAAGTCTTTAGAAAGGGAAATGGAAGGAGGTGAAGTAGTTTTTAGTATTAAGGTCTGGTGCTTAGTATTAGGGAGAGCCTGCCTGGAGCTAGCCTGGCAGCACAGAAGCAGAAGTTTTAGTAAAGACTTTAGAACGGGAAATGGAAGGGGGTGAAGTAGTTTTTAGTATTAAGGTCTGGTGCTTTGTATTAGGGAGAAAACCTGCCTGGAGCTAGGCTGGCAGCACAGAAGCAGCAGTTTTAGTAAAGACTTTAGAAAGGGAAATGGAAGGAGGTGAAGTAGTTTTTAGTATTAAGGTCTGGTGCTTAGTATTAGGGAGAACCTGCCTGGAGCTAGCCTGGCAGCACAGAAGCAGAAGTTTTAGTAAAGTCTTTAGAAAGGGAAATGGAAGGAGGTGAAGTAATTAGTTTTTAGTATTAAGGTCTGGTGCTTAGTATTAGGGAGAACCTGCCTGGAGCTAGGCTGGCAGCACAGAAGCAGCAGTTTTAGTAAGGACTTTAGAAAAGGAAATGGAAGGGGGTGAAGTAGTTTTTAGTATTAAGGTCTGGTGCTTAGTATTAGGGAGAACCTGCCTGGAGCTAGGCTGGCAGCACAGAAGCAGCAGTTTTAGTAAAGTCTTTAGAAAGGGAAATGGAAGGAGGTGAAGTAGTTTTTAGTATTAAGGTCTGGTGCTTAGTATTAGGGAGAACCTGCCTGGAGCTAGGCTGGCAGCACAGAAGCAGCAGTTTTAGTAAGGACTTTAGCTTGGGAAATGGAAGGAGGTGAAGTAGTTTTTAGTATTAAGGTCTGGTGCTTAGTATTAGGGAGAACCTGCCTGGAGCTAGGCTGGCAGCACAGAAGCAGAAGTTTTAGTAAAGACTTTAGAAAGGGAAATGGAAGGAGGTGAAGTAGTTTTTAGTATTAAGGTCTGGTGCTTAGTATTAGGGAGAACCTGCCTGGAGCTAAGATGAAATAGGTGAAGTCAGTAATTAATCAGCTGTCTCCCTGCCTCACTGTTGGATGCTGCAGCAACTCTTCCACTGCCAGCTGTTCTGCCTGGCTCATCGCAAAATCCGCTGGCATGTCAACGAAAAAGCCTGTCTGCACTCCATGCTGGCTGGAGAACAGGTAAGAGCCTTCATACTCTGGCTGTGGCTGCTGGCCCTTCTCTTCCTCTGTGAAAGGCACTGGCTTGCCTGACTTCACATACTTTGCTCTGTCTGAGAGCATGTGTGGAGCCATCTTGCTGTTGCCTTCTGGAAAGTCCTTTGCCCATGGCTGTGCACTGACTGGCTGCAGGTCGCCTGCCTCGTCTGGCCTGTAGTGGAGCCAGCCTCCACTTCTCGCTCCCCTTAAGACTGTCTCGCTGGTTTCATTGAGCTGCTGCATCCTCTGGTGCATCACTCTGGCTGCCTCGAGGATCTCTGCAAGACCTGTCTTGTAGGTTGGTGTAACACCTTCCTGTCTGGCTTTCTCTCTGAGCATGTCCCTCAGGTCATTGTGGTATCTGCTAAGGGCTGCTTTAGCTGGCTGAGCAAGCGCTATGTCTGTGAGCTGTGTGAGGCCTGTTGTGCCTGCCCCCACACAGCATCTGAGTCTCTGTGTTATGAAGGCTGCCTCGCTGCCTGCCTCAGTCCATCCTCCTACAAAGGCATCTATGAGGTCTACAGCCTGTCTGTGCTCCTTGGCTTCCAGTGCCTGCTGGAAAGCGTATATGACTGAGTCAACAACTGCACTGGGCTGACTCCAGACCAACACTTCGTCTCCTTGGAAAAGCTCTGGCCTTTCCTGTCTCAGCTGTCTCCACTGACGCATGAGCACACCTGAAACCTTCTGTCCTGCCTCTCTGCGCACTGTTTGACCCTGGTATTCATATTGCTCTGTCTCCAGCCAGTGCCCTGACTCGCTGATGTTTTCCAATCTGCAGTGGCTGCCATAGACCAGCAAAATGGAAGGCATCACTCGACCCACTGGCTTCTTGTCTGGCTGAAAGTATTCTTCTACCGCCTGCCTGGCGACAAAAGAAACTCGCCATCTAGGCGCCTGCCCTGGACTTCTGGCTGCTGTCTCAACAGGCTGCTCTGGCTCTCCAAGCTCCTCTTCTGCTGCAACCATCTGTTGCTCTGCTGCTTCTCCAGCTGCTTCCTCCTTCAACTGCTCTGCCTGCTTCTTCCTGGCTCGCTTTCTGACCCTCTGCTGCAGGGCCCGCTCCTGTCTCACTGTGCTGACCAGCATCTTGCCTGGAGGAGGCTTCAGCCAGACAGGAATCTGGTCACTGAAAGTCAGCACTGTTTGCTTCCTGTTGACAAACCAAGCCTCTCTGTCTCTCACTGGAAGGTCTTCCTGCACAACTGGCTGAGCTGCCTTGTAAAGCTGACTGTCGTAGTGCCTCCAAGCTGCCTCCATTCTCTTTCTCAACTCCTCCTTGCTGATGTTTTGAGTCTGCTGGCAGCTTCTCTCTCGCAGGCCTGCTCTGGCTGCTAGCTTCGTGGCCTCTTTATCCCGCTGCTTCTTCTTGGTCTGCAGTGTCTTCAGCTTCTGTCTCCATGCCTGGAGCTCCTGGAGCTTCTCTGCTGACAACTGC
>CAMXCT020005235.1:7940-25440 GCA_947184155.2 Cladocopium goreaui
CCCCCCCAACCAAACCCTAAATGGCTGAGTCAAGTAATGATGTAAGTAGAAAGATCCCTCCCCCCCAACCAAACCCTAAATGGCTGAGTCCAGTAATGATGTAAGTAGAATGATCCCTCCCCCCCAACCAAACCCTAAATGGCTGAGTCAAGTAATGATTTAAGTTCAATGTTCCCTCCCCCCAACCAAACCCTAAATGGCTGAGTCAAGTAATGATGTAAGTAGAATGATCCCTCCCCCCCAACCAAACCCTAAATGGCTGAGTCAAGTAATGATCTAAGTTGAATGATCCCTCCCCCCCAACCAAACCCTAAATGGCTGAGTCAAGTAATGATGTAAGTACGATGATCCCTCCCCCCAAACCAAACCCTAAATGGCTGAGTCAAGTAATGATCTAAGTTGAATGATCCCTCCCCCCCAACCAAACCCTAAATGGCTGAGTCAAGTAATGATGTAAGTAGAATGACCCCTCCCCCCAAACTAAACCCTAAATGGCTGAGTCAAGTAATGATGTAAGTACGATGATCCGTCCCCCCTAACCAAACCCTAAATGGCTGAGTCAAGTAAAATGATCTAAGTGCATGAATCCCTCCCCCCCAACCAAACCCTAAATGGCTGAGTCAAGTAATGATCTAAGTTGAATGATCCCTCCCCCCAACCAAACCCTAAATGGCTGAGTCAAGTAATGATGTAAGTAGAATGATCCCTCCCCCCCAACCAACAATTGCATGGTGGAGAGTTTTTAAAGGAGACAATTGCATGGTGGAACGCAGGGGGGGTGAGAGTTTTTAAAGGAATAGGGTCGCAAGTGACCGTTTTTTAGGGTCGCAAGTGACCGGGGATTTTAGGGTCACAAGTGACCGTTTTTTTAGGGTCGCACGTGACCATGGACCCGGCTATAACATGCTATAACACTAATTTTGACTGCATATTAGATTGATTTATTCAATTTATTCACTCTGCAACAGGATATTTCAAACAGATCTCAGGGAGCCTGACTTTTTGATGTGGCAAGTTCCCGTCGCAAAAATCGTCGTCGCTGCCCCTAGCTGACAAAAACGACCCGTCGATCTAGGCTCCATGGCGCCTCTACTATGTCGGCGAGGCGGGTCTGGTCTCCAGTTGTCCTGGGGATGGGAAGGGATGGGTCAAAACCTTCTGCAACACTACAATATGTTGGGAGGATGAATATCCACAACTACTTTAAACCAGGGAATTCCATGGGTTTTGACCCATAAAAATAGGGATGATTGCAGAGAAACACACTGTTTGCAGAGATTCTCAGCATCTTGACTCGCCCACTGGCGACACAAAGGACTGAGCAGAGGTCAGTTTGTGGCTGTTGGCTTTCCAAAATTAACATTATCGTAAGAGCAATAAGACACGGGATGATACGGATGTGTGAGTCGAAATGGATGCTCTGACGTATGTCCCGAGGTAAGGTCGTAGTTTTTGTTTGTAAAAACTTTGACCCATACCCATATCATCCCATATCATCCCATATCTAGATCGATGTATCTCCAAGTTGGTGCCTGCAAAAATCTCCAAGCGTTGGTTTCAGGCCAAAGGGAACCCTGGATTGAGCATCGGCGTGGCAGAATGTGGGGAAGCCGACGGGTCAGAATCTCCTCAAAGGGACCCATGTCTCATGGTTTTTGCCCAGGGGATTGCATTATTTCACCCAGAAAAACTCCAATTATGAATTATATAGATATGGAGGTTGCAGAGGTTTCCATAAATGGGGGTTACCCCCAATAGCTGGATGGTTTATTTCATGGAAACTCCTATCAATAGCTGGATGATGACTGGGGGTACCTGCATTTCAGGAAACTTCCAGGCCTTGGATTTTGTGGTGCATGGATCGGTTCAAGGATGGTAGTCCTACTATAGAAATGCACCAGGTTCGGAGATCTGAAGTCTTAACCATCACATTCAATATATGATGTCTGACAAGCCATTCTCATTTGATGTGTTTGGAGGCAGGTACTTTCCTATCTTTCCTCCTTGGCTTGTCATGGCTTGTTTGATGCCGTGCGTGCTTGGATAACAGTTTTCATCGGTTTCACAGTTCCTTCATCTACTCCGATGTGATCAAGAGCCGGTTGGCATTGCTGAAAACAAATGTCGGCGATTTTACAGTCGTGAAACGGTTGGGATAGCATCAGCACAATGTGACACGGCATGCACAGTAATATCCATTTGGGATTGATATGTTCTTAATCAATCTTAATCCCAAACAGTACCTGGATCTTAACTTGATTCATATATATATATATATTAATATACAGTCACCGACAGAATTATGGAAAAAAAAAAACGTTTCAATTTACAGGCGCCGCCTGTCTATGATAGAAAAGTTACGAACCTTTTTTTTTCCATAATTATTTTTTTTTCCATAATTCTGTCGGTGACTGTATGTCCATCGATTCGCAATTTGAATGCATTTTAAGGGGGAATATTGAATTATAGAAAATATGTGTCTAAAGATCTGGTATATGCCCCTAAGTCTTCCATTGATATACATAATATCATGTGATGTTCGCAATTTGAATGCATTTTAAGGGGGAATATTGAATTATAGAAAATATGTGTCTAAAGATCTGGTATATGCCCCTAAGTCTTCCATTGATATACATAATATCATGTGATGTTCGCAATTTGAATGCATTTTAAGGGGGAATATTGAATTATAGAAAATATGTGTCTAAAGATCTGGTATATGCCCCTAAAGCCTGCCATTGATATACATAATATCATGTGATGTTCGCAATTTGAATGCAATTCCAGTTTTAACCATACCAAGAGGTTGTATCCCAACTTAAGAATTACATATGAGGGCTATTACCCATGGAGCATAGTGGTACCAACAAAGGAAAAACAATTGCACCACCAAAACTCATTGTTGTACGTACATACATATGCGGGATGTATCCTTTTGCCAAGCCACCAACTGGGTTGATACTACATACTTGCATTTGCATACATATTTCCATAACCCCCAAAAAAAGGGGTTTGAATTGTGGATCCATGACATGTCCAACAGGTGGAGCCCCAAACATTAATTATGGAAAAAATAATTATGGAAAAAATAATTATGGAAAAAATAATTATGGAAAAACCGGTCAATCTGCCCTAGCCCCCTGATTTTACAGGAAAAATCAATTATGGAAATAATGGCCACCTCCAAGAATTATGGAAAAAAAAAAGGTTCGGATCACTTCCGGGATATTTTGAACCCTTATGGGGAAAAACCTAATTATGGAAAAATCGGACGCAGGCGCCGCCTGTCTAAGTTGAACGTTTTTTTTTCTCCATAATTCTGTCGGTGACCATATATATATATATATTCACCCATGCGTTACATTCGTTCACCGCTGAGGCTACGAAGACGACTTGCTTTGCTGGAGGAAGCGAGGCCGCTTTTTGCTGGGATCTGACAATGTAAAAATTCTCCAAATTTTAACACTAATACGGTTGCTTTCCATTGATTTTCACAGTATATATGATTATAAATGAGGATCCTCTATTGCCATGTTTGATGGCCAAAAGGCATATCATGGTACATCCATCCGTTTTTTGGTTGAAAACTATAGTTATTTTGTGGATTGGAGCCTCATCTTTACTGGTAAAATCCCCATGTTTGATGATTAAACCAATATTAAACCGCAAACCTTGTTAAGTCCCCTATGTTTAGTGATAAATGTCTATTCACACGATATATATATATACACATAGTTATATAATAACTATCTATGTATAAACATATGTTACAATGTTACAGACAATCCCTTCAATCCCCCATAGTTAAAGCATGTTAAACAATGATATGTAATGCAATGGTTCCTGCCAGGTCCCGACGCGGCAGATCTTCCGAGCGATACCAGGGAAGGGCTCTACAAGCGTTTGGACGTCCCAGTGGCGGCCGATGACTGGGTCAACAAGTTTGGGGTACCCGAGCAAACATCCTCAAAAGAAGGGTTTATGTATGGTGTATATATATATGTATGATTACATAATTATGTTGATATATAATTGTTTCTTATATATATATATATACACATGTTGTACATGTTGATGAATCTGAAAAGCCATACCCAGTCCATACCCAGATGATGACTCGTTCAAGAAACTTTCCACGCCGCCCCGTGGGTGCCAGGTGTTTTCGAGGATGCATCGAAGTCCAAAGTGGCTGCCGCACCCAGTGCACCACCTTCGTTGGATCTGCCGGATTAAAATAGAACGGGCCCGGATCGGTGATCCAACTGGAGCGATGTTGGATGCTGACATGGAGAAAATCCCGGCTTTTGAATAGGTTGGAAGGGGATGTTTGGGGCTAGAAGCTGGCAACTCGTCATGATAAGGCGTTCTTAACGGAATTGCACGTGTCTATTTGCATCTATGTCCTGGGATACAGTACTCCCCATCATCCATGGGAAGTTTCCATTTAAAACAAGATTATCAAGGTATCGGAAAAACATGGAAAAACCACACAACATCATTGTCTCTGGCTGGTGTTTTAAACAGAGACTATCCGACTCCCGAATCTCTGGCCCAGATGACTTTGGCAGGTTGTACCGGTTGTACCTGCTTTAAGAACATGACAGCATCAGTTTGTGGATTTGTGGATGTTCGCAAGGAATTTTTGACCCTTGTCCAGATGATGCTATGGCAAATTTCACCGTCAATGTGTAGATGCTGTGTCAACCTTTAAGAGCAGTATGCCAGGGGATCACATCAGCCTGTGACATCAAATGTTCAATCCAATACGGCCAACACCAACCACAATTTAAAGACATCAATAGGAGAAACTACAGATTTTGATGCCAGAAGAGGCGCCAGAGTGGTAGGCCGACGCAACGGTGTTGTGCTGCAATGAGGCACGGGTTGGAGTCATGATGAGGATAAGAGGAAGGGTAAGAGGATATGTGGATGAGCATTTCGATGGTGAGGGGGAAGATGAGGAAATGATGCAAACGAAAAAGCTGCTGTCAAGTTGAGAAGACTTTCAAGCCTTTGTGAGATCGACCTCAGACATTCTTGCAATTTTCATTTCTTTTGTGGGGTCCAATTGCCACTGCTACTGTACATCATCCAAGATCAGCAACATTCATCGTTTGCAGAATTTCAAACCTTGCCAGCTTTTATCACCATGCTGGTGTGGTGAAGGATATCAAGAAACTGTGGATCATGCTCCAACCCATGCACAATATGTATATATAAGTATGAATTATATATGCATGATTATGTGTGATTAGATTACTTTTTTTTTAAATAATACAATATACTATTGTTTCATACAGAACCACGGTTCAGTATAAATTGTATATCCCTTGTGATACTTGGTTTCAAGGACGCTCAACATCCGACCGCTTGTGCATCCCAGTGAGATCCACAAGTGGGAGTCATCCCCTGAGATGTGTGACTGTGAACATCCACTATGGACTATGAATCATCCCATCATCTCATCATGTTGCTTGCGACTTTACTACAGCATACACATATAGTATATTATAGTATAATATATAATATAGAGTGTAATCATGTATAATCCAATCCTTACTCCTGTTCAATCTGCCCAGAAATCTTGGCGCCTAGTGTTCGACCAACAATCATTTTGGGCACCCTTTTTTTAGGGGTGATGGACACCATGGACCACTCAATCCCCATTTTTGATGGTCATCCGGCAGTTCGCAGCGGGAGCGCTGGGTGGTGCTGGCTGGACTGGGAGTGGCCTCATTGGCGGCTTGGGACCGAGATGTCGGAGATCTGTGGCGTTGATGTCGTGTCCCAAAAACTGAGGGGAGAGATGAAACATTGAAGTAAAATTAAGTAAAATGGTGATTTACCAATTAAACATGGTGATTTTACCACTTCAATACTGAACATGGTGATTCGAAAAAATAGTTCTGTATTGATGTGTGATTCAAGCTTGACAAAAATGGTGATTTAGAAATCAAAAACTGGGGATATTAATCGTCAATGATGGGGTGTGAACCAGCCAGAAAACATGGGGATATCAGGGTTTGTCCACCAAAAGAGTAGCCTATTTTTGGAGAACCCTATCTGCAGCCTCCACCATTTGGGGGAAACAACACCGGACAGACTGGTGGGGGGATGTAGATATTTTCATGCACTTTTCGTTTGCTATGCAGAAACTTGCTAGACATTATGTTTTATACCTTGCGAACTATCTACCAGTCTACATGAACACTGGGTCAAGCTTGACTTGGCTGATGGATGCAATACTCGTTCCACATGTGTTCCACAATTGAAGGAATGAGTATGTATATGTAGGGATTTTAAATTGACGACAAGACAGCTCAGTGAAACCCAGCAACTTCTGTCAACACAAACCAAACAGGATCCTCAACACCCCACTGTGCTTGTCTATGTTTGGCGGGTCCGTTTGTTGAGTTTATGTTCGTGATCAGATCAAGGCATAGTTTGTGCCACTTTACTTCGCAGCTTCAGTTCCAAATGGAGACTTAGTGTCTTTTTTTGTCCATCACACAGCCAATAATGTTACTGTAATGCAATAGGATGCAATAGGAAACAATCATCACAACAAATTCAACCATACCAAGCAAAACATGTTCAAAAAAACAGTTTGCTATTCACCACGGTTGGGCATACCACCTCTTGCGCATCAGGTCCTAGCGCTTGCTCGCCGAAGGCGGGAAAGTTGCCCCAAAACTGGAGTCATATGTGCCATGATGTGCCATGGTCAAAAGTTGGATGTGCATGTTCTTTTGGTATCTTGGGGCGCTCCGATTGTTGGCCCCGGTCTTTTCTTGACCTTCACGATAAGCACTTGTCAGACGGGGTTTTACGGGTTACCCATGGTTACCCGTTAGGCCCGTTAGGATGTCAAATTCAGTTGGATGACCATAAGCCATATTAATCCATATCCCACAATCCCGTGTAGCTTGACCATGATATATATATATGATAAGATATACCCATAGAAAAGGATCATCATACACTGATTTTCAAGGCCAGCGGTTTGAACATGAACATGCAATAACATGCAATTAGTTTATGTAATTATATGTAATTAGTCAATATATGTGGGGTCGGTACATATTTGAACATGAACATATCCTCGTGGATGCACATTGTCATATTATGTCATGTTGTATTGTGAAGTTGGGAAACAGGCATCACCAACATATATTTTAGAAGCCACAAACCATATTAGTTTGGTATTTTGGTTGCAGTGACACGAGCCGCTCGTTGGACGGTTGGACTATGTTGGACTGGATACCCCAAGAATTGGACTGTGAAATTTTGGTACCCCAACAGATCCAACATACCCTCTGGTAAACTAACATAGCTATGGAAAATCACCATTTTTAATGGGTAAATCAACTATAAATGGCTATTTCCAATAGCTACGTTGAATTACCAGAGGGTATTTGGAAACCCCTTTCAACATGCTTGGATCGCCTGTTGGGTGCCGATCGATCCGGTGGCGAGGTTCAGCGCTTCCAGTGAGCAGTATGAAGTGCTACTGGATGCTCTCAATGAAATGGCCAGAAGGTCGGGGGTTTCTGCCGTGCTCACCGGATTTTAATGGGATTTCATGGGGATTCAATCTGAATTTGGATGAAAAGGAGGCTTGGGATGACATGGCGCAGGTTTTTCTCTGTCTTTCAAGACCTGGCCGGCATCGCCAAGACGGTTCGCACCAAGATGCAGGTGGAGAAAAACGGATGTGGAAGCCACTTGGGACCCTCAACGTATCCAGAAAAATATGCCAATTTCTTGTGAGGCTAAGAAACCCATTAAGAAAATATGGGCTGATTCCTGGTGAATTATTGTTTTGCAGACCATAAGCCTGGTATGACTCTGAAGTTCACCAAATGATTTTTGTGCAGTTAGAGAGTGGAACTGAGAAGGGCACTGTTGTGTCTCTTGCAGCATTGCATTTGATGTTTACTGAAAGGCAATACGGGTGTGACTGAACATGTTTTTTTTCACCCCAAAGGTCAACTTGAATGGAGAAAATTATGATCGCCCCATGGATTTTGGTGCCGCTCAATTTTCAGTCAAAGCCATAGACTTCACCACTTCCATTGTTGGAATTGAATTACAGTAACTGAGCCAAAAGGTTTGATTTGGAGACCGGTTCCATTCGCCGAGAGGGTTTTGCCTCTTCCAAACTGCATCACCGGACTAGACGCTGCTTCACCAAACTATGAACTTGATTTTACCCCAAACTGTGAAGTTGAATTTTCCATTGGACTAGCCGTGAGCACATTTAGATAGGGAATGTCTCAATGTGGCCCCCAGACAAATAGCCACCTGGTTGACTCACATGGGAGTTTCCCATAGAGGCAATCAAACCTAAAAGTCAAAATCAGCCAAGATGACCATCCCATTGACTTTTGCGAAGCCTTCAACGTGTAAGTATACTTATACGTTTTCATACGTTTTCAAAGCAAGGACTTGATTTGGTTAATCTGTCAATCAGTTTGATTTTACACTGTCAGGTTTGATCGCCAAAAAACACAAAAGGGTCGCCAAACATACTTAATTATAAGATCATGGTACTGTTCATGATCTCTTACCTTTTGCTAACCAAACGTGCTGGCTGGAAAGTTCGATGATTTTCACACGTTATAGGGATTTTATGGGATTCTCCATAATTTTCTTCAGGGATTTCCCGTTCACTGGCGTTTTTGGTATCCACATGTAGGTGTCTCAAATCCTCATCCCGGAAGAGACCTTGCGGGAACAGCTGCTGAGACAGTGCCAGGTGGGATGGCGATGGATACCCGATGGTAATTCAACATAGCGTTGGTTTAGATAGCCCATAGAAATAGATGATCTACCCACGCAAAATGGGGATTTAAGCAAACTGTAAAAACACAGTATATGTACATGCTCATATACATGTATGTATATATATACATACATGCATATGCATATACATGTATGTACATGTATATTTATAATTATATATAATATAAAGATACATACATATGTATACACATGATTATAATATATATATATGTATACAGATGGTATCAACTATATCAGATATGTAGCTCGCTGTATACCTATCTGATCTATGGGCAGGTCTTTGAGAAGCTCCAGCAGATCCAGACTGAGGCAGGTGGCAGGTAGCTGTGATGGTTGGTAGCATGGGTGATGTACACCCTACATATATAATTTATATATACATATATTTATTGTATGCGGGAGTATATCAATATCATCCGATATAATCTTACACATATATATTATAAAAATATATAAACCTTCTTCTCAATATTCATGTTCCCTCCAATTAGCAAATGTTGCTGGAAAGAACTTGATGGGTTGAGACCACAAGGCGATCTACCTCCGATAGTTTGGCAGTTGAATGCTCTTTGGTCAACCTGTCTCGAAACGAGCAAAGTTCGAATCAAACACCAAAGGGCCAAATCAGACACCACGAATCAGCGGCCAGATTTCCAGCATCGCCAGTTGGTGGGTGGGTGGGTGGGGGGAACTATTAGTGTTCCTTGGTTCCGGATTTGGGTTCTTTGGTTCCCGATTCTGGTTCCGGATTCATCTGTGTTGATTCCCGATTCCTGGTTCCTGATTCCTGGTTACTGATTCGGCTGCCACCCGGCTGGAAACCTGTGTGTTATTTATACATTTTTCACGCGCTTCACAATAGAAAACACAACAATTATTAGGCGTGGATTTTCCGGCGTGGTTTGAAGACTGTAATCTTAAGCAAGAATGACATTTTACAATTTTACTACCCGTCTCACAGCATTGGCTATTGTTTTGTCCCTCTCAGACCCTTCAGGAACATCCAGACAGTGCCAGGTATCACACTCTCAATGACTTCTACTGCTTACCCACAGGATAATCGATTCCTGGATTCCTGTGGGATCCTATGGCGTGTTATTGCAGTGAGTTCTCCAGGTATAGCCATAGACTTCAACCGGATGCGCTCGGCAGGTGGCAGCACAGTACAATTTGAGTGTTGAGGAGATTCAGCGCATGCAGGAGAGCCATCAGGACAGTAATCCGCTGCGGGGATAGGGATTTAACCAACAACAATGGTCACTTAAACAACCAAAAATGGTGGTATGATTGGGATATATATATATATACATACGTACATACATAATATATATATATATATACACAATGGGATACAATGGAGATATATATCTGGATGAATGATGCCTCGACCTCACCTCGAGGCGTCACTGAAAAAAAATGGCACCGAACTTCTCAGGTTGGTGAATTACCAGGATTTATCCAGAAGTTTAGTTCGGTTATATATGATGGTTAGTTCACCAACCTTACTGGTTTGAAGGATAGGAATGGTTAGTTTTTTTTTTTCAAATCGGTTATATATATATATATGATATGAGATTGATGGACCCCTCCCAGAATGCTTGGGATACTTATGTTGCTGTGTAATGTGTTCAAGTGAAGAAAATGATATTCCAAGAATCGGTGGAATGGGTTGCTAAAATGGAATCCGGAGTTCTTTGTGGGCAGGTTTGAGGGTTTGGATAAATCATGTGATGTGTTTGAATGATGCCTCCTGACTCCTTCTCACTCTGTTTCTCTGGTACTTGCTTGTGGATTTTAGGAGTATCGCGTGCAGGCAGAAAAGAGACAGTTGGGCAGCAACAATGGTAGTAATATTAATGGTAGTAATATTAGTAATGGTATGTAATGGTAGGTGTGGTGAAGTGGACTGTTCACAATCAATGCATGACTTATGACCAAGAGCACACAACAAAGCGCATGGCCAGAACAATCTCAACAGCAGCCGACACCAACTGATCTTAAGGTCCAGTACAAGAACCGGAGCAGTCTACGTGAGAGGCAAAGAAATATGACTTGCCTCATCCAGGTTTTCTTCACTGATCAGGTGGACTAATGAATATACAACAACCTGTTTGTTGGGTTGCATGGTTTAAAGCCATATGTTTCCCCTATGTTTGCCATTTGTTATTTTTTGTATGATCGTATCTTGGGTACGGAGCCGGTATGGGTCAAGACTCCGTAAAACGATGGATCCACATGTTATTGGCAATTCATAGTATTAAATCATATGAACAAGAATCCGTTTTAGGGGTTCTTAAATTTGACCCATATCCAGACAATCTCTTGGGCCACAGCGAAATCTATATCGGTGTAATTTGGTATATAGTAATCCCCCCCAAAGATAGAGTTTTATAACATCCTACTGAAGAATAGATTTATACATTTACTGTTTTATCTTTGGATTTACTAACTTATTTTTCTATTTTTCCGGGTTATAGACATATATATATATATATGTAGAAGGTGGTTTACTAAAATAGGGGTAAAATGGTTGGTTCATAATCGAAAATTCACCTATAAATGAATGATTTAGGGGTACCCCCATTGGGAAACCTCCATAAAATAGACGTCAGGATGCGGAGGTGCAAGCCTACACTACAGGCGAGCCGGAGACACCATGGACTGGTCATATTTGTTCATACTATTGTAAGTGTACCAATAAATAGTGTTGGTATGTATTATGTAATTATATAATATATATATATATATTGGTATGGTAATTATACATGTAAAATTATAAAATCATTATTTGTTACCATATATGTATGTATACTATTATAATATGATTTATATGTGATTTTTTGTTAACATTCAACACAAGAGGGTTTCGGTTTTGCTGCGTTGACCAGCTGGTTGTGGAATATACACAGCATTTGAACATGATATTGGAAACCTCAGAGACGTTGCCAGATAACTCAGTTTAAAACAGTAAGAAATGTGATATTGGAGAAAGAGCATCAAGAAGAGCCTCAAATCAGGCTTTGGACTCAGTGAGAGCCCAATGTTTATTGCCGGTTGCTTTATTCCCGGCTTTGTTTGAAGGTGAAAGTGACAGTTATAGGAAACATCTGTGAAACATCTGTGAAAAGCAGCATATTTGGTTGGTATGGGTGCGATTTTGTATGAAATTTCCCCTACATAAGTCATTGCAAGATGACGCCAAGCAGCAGGCTTTCGGTCCATGATGGATGAAGCCATGCAAGGGAAGTCTCCGGTACTTCCGAATGCTGGGAATCCTCAGCTGGATGTTGGGAAAGTCTCAAATCTTTGGTAAATACCAAACGTAGAAACTGAATATCTACATGTATAATCATATCTAGAAACTGAATATACGTAGAAACTGAATATATACATGTATACACATACATATTCACGATTGTTCATGTATATAAACATATTACTGTACACAACTGTGACATAAAGATTCAAATTCCAAGGTTTAGGGCCGAACATGGGTCCAGTCAGACATGTGCCGCATGGCTTTGTTTCTTTGTCGTTGTTTAGCTATTGGATAAGCTAGATACTACACGAGTATACATCAGTGATGTTTGAAGAATTGTTCAGGATTTCTATTGATTTTGGAATTTTCGCGGCAGCCCAGAGTCATTCTTCATTCTGATCGCCTTTGAGGTGAAAATTCCAGATCTCCTCACCAAGGAGATGGCGTGACTTGGCAGTGTTTTGTTGCACCAAAGCTCTGTTTGTCTGAAAATGGCATAAACCCTAAGAAAATGTATATATCCAAATTTGATGTTGAACAGATGTTAATCAATGTCAATCATCATTTTCCCATATGTTCTCCATGAATAGCTGATGAAGTTCATCATCATTTTGCCTCAAATAGCAAGTGCATGGGCTGTTCGTTTGAAACGGAGACCTTTGACTGCGAGGCACCCAATGACTATCCAAGACTCAAAGCTACTGTATGTTGAGTGTCAAAGTTTGAACTAATTCTATTGTATAAAACCCAATAGATTCTGTATAAATATGTAAACATATGAGTAAATTTAGCGGAAGACAAAAGTAGCAGGGAATGGACTTGGGATGTTTGAATTTGTGTGAAAACCTTCATCCAATAGAAGACCACCCACTTGCCGGTACCGTATGTTTGCACATAGCATGAAAGGAAAAACCTTCACAACCGAAAGGGGACCACCCACTTTGGCCATGTCCTTTGCAAGTAGTAAGTAATTTTGTCCGCCACTCATACATAAATATATATATATTATTATATTTTATATAACATAATATATAATATAATATATATAATATATATATATAATAATATACATATATATATATAATATAGAGATTATATATATATTATATTATATATTATATATATTATATAATATATATATAATATAATATATATAATATAATATATATATATATAATATAATATATATAATATAATATATATATATAATCTCTATATAATATATATATATATAATAATATATATATATATAATATGTATAATATATATAATATGTATGATATATATATATATTATATAATATGTATAATATATATATATATATTATGTTATATTATATGTATAATATATATAATATGTATAATATATATATATATATTATAATATGTATAATATATATATATTTAATATGTATAATATATATATAATAATATAATATATATAGTATGTATATATATATAATATAATATGTATATAATATGTATATAATACGTATGTATATAATATGTATATATATATATATACACACATTACGTATGTGGACAATATCTCAGCATCCCACAGGGGCGCAGCCAAGGTTGAAAATCCTGGAGTTGGCGCAAAATAAAGAGGCTAAAGAGGCAGATGATCACCGGGAGCCAGCCCTCTGGCTGTTGTACTTCTCTCTTGGTGGTTTTGGTGAGTGAATGTGGTTTGGAATTTAGGATCGCAGTCCCACTTTGGTAAGTGGATGTGGTTTGTTCATCTTTTTTTAAGAATCAGAGAAAGCGGTAGGCTCAGTCACCGAACAAACTGAACAAATTGCACTATTTCCGACATATTAATAGCCCAAAAAAATAACTTTAAAAGGAAGTTCAATGGAAAAACATCCAAACAAATCCATGAACCTCACCATAACCTCACCATAATCATAACGGGATTTCGCGAGGCCTTGGGAAGGGTGAATGCCCCTCGCTGCTCCCTGAAAGAGCTGGGGGAGGTCTGGACGAGACGGGCGAAGTGGATGGGGGATCTCTGATGTTTGATAATTGTATTTGGATAAACCCAATAAATATATATAAACAATTATAAACATGTTTAAACATATATGTAATCTCCTTTGGGATCTCCATGTTTATGTTATGAGGGGATCACAATGGATCACAAGGATAATCTTGATATTCCCAACTGTGATGCCCAGAAATATCTTTATTGACCCTGGTATTTCTACAGTATTCCGTACAATAAGTAGCAGTTTTGGCTCCAAATGGTATCGGGGAAAGGGATGAGAATTCAGAATAGATGCCCAACTCGCGGGGATAAGGCGCTTTCCTTTTTCAAACTTTCTGGGTGGACTTTCACCTGCCAAAAATAGGAAGGAAATCAGCTCTTTTTTGGTCCCCAAGTCTAACTCATGTCGACTACATAATAAGCTATGAGAATAGAAATGCAATCACATATATACCCTATGCAAGCAAACCTTGATATATCAACAACACAGACCAACATCATGTGGTCATGACGACTTCGCGGCAGAGGATGGTTAGGACGGGGAACGTCTCACTATTTCAGAATTGGACATTGCCACAATTTGCTCCAGTCAACACCCCAGCACCCTCCTGTTCACAGCAAGATTCACCTTCCACTTAATTGGCATAGAATTCACATATCTACCTATTGCAGATCATTTTGCTTGGAAAAGCATGGTGGTTTTCCATATCAATCTGTTAGTTTGCTGGAGCGGATAACCATCATATTCCTATTAGATACCCATCATATCAATCATATCTTTATTGTTGTTGATTGTATCCCCACGTATGCCAAACATAGTGATTAAAGCCAGCATCCCCAATAGATTATCCTCAATATATGCGCATTCTATCCCCACTGAAGAGTTGTCACCAGTAATATATAATAATATATATATATAGGCTCAAGGCTGGGGGTTCCCCGGAGCTTCGAGGAACCCTCAGTCTTGATGCTATACCAGAAAGATCGTTCTTGTATACAGATGGGGGGGGTGGGGGGGGTGTAATAACGTCATGTGAAGTGCGTTGGATGATGTTGAATCCTGGAAGATGTTGCTTGGTTGGAAGATGTTGCTACGTTGCAAGTTTCGTTGTTGTTTACGGAAGGGGGGGCGGGGGGGGTGGGGGGGGTGTAATAACGTCATGTGAAGTGCGTTGGATGATGTTGAATCCTGGAAGATGTTGCTTGGTTGGAAGATGTTGCTACGTTGCAAGTTCCGTTGTTGTGTACAGAAGGGGGTGGGGGGGGTGTAATAACGTCATGTGAAGTGCGTTGGATGATGTTGAATCCTGGAAGATGTTGCTTGGTTGGAAGATGTTGCTACGTTGCAAGTTTCGTTGTTGTTTACAGATGAAAAAGGTGCGTTCTTCATTTCGTCCATGGTTCTCCAGTGCATTATCACATGTTCTACTTCTGAACAGAAACACCAAAATAAAAGAAACCGCACTTCAAATGGTTAGCATGTTCCACGCATCTTTAGTCATCGGTCCATGGGAGATGTAAAATTTTCCTGTTTCAGCACGGACAAACGTCAAGTTCTTCCGCGATGAAAATGGAAGTTCGATTGATCAAACCATTTCAGAGAAAAACATAAAACACTGTAAAACACAGTGTAAAAACAACATTTTCCATCGCCATGCCAAAAAAAAGGTTTGGGAAAGCGAAGATGAAAAATATCTGATGTTCATTTCGTCCATGGTTCTCCAGTGGATTATGACATGTTGTACTTATCAACAAAAACTGAAAAATGTATGAAACCGCAATTCCAATGGGAAAAAGGTTGAACGCATTTTTGGCCATCCATGGAAGATGTAAATTTATCATTTTTCTGCGCGGACAAACTCCGTGTTTATCCGCGCCGACATTGATACTTTCACTGATGGAACACTTTCAAGGGAAGGCAAAAAACACTGTAAAACACAGTATAAAATCAACATTTTCCATATCCATACAATTAAATTGCAATCGGCTTCCGGGGAACCCCCAGCTTCCGCCCTATATATATATATATACATACATACTGGGGATAAATGCCCTGTACAGGGTCGATTTCAACATATATCACCTGTTACATGGACACAGTCAGTACTTATATATATATTTACCATCATATCTCATTATATCTCCATTCTATAGATATATCACCAGCATTCACCAGCTATATCATCAGTTATTTTTGTATAATATACATATATTTATATTTATATCCGCATATTGGAGGAGATTTGCGTTGTAGGACATATTGGTTCACCATGGCTCGCCTGTTTCGGAAAGGTGCTGAATGTGTCCCACCGAGTGGCTTGGCAACAGGCGCTGGAGGTGCGACTCGGATGACTTGGTGCTCCGTCACTGGGTTATAAACCTTTTATGACACTAGTGACGGTTTATAATAACCATTTATAACCATTTTTATAACCATTTATAACCCATTTATAACCATTTTATAATCATTATGTTTTTTTAACATCGGTTTTCGCAGTAATATTTTCCAATATATTACAATGTAATGTGATATTTAAGTTTAATTGTAATTGGGATATACTTGCAATTAGATGACATTATGTAATGTAAGTATATCCCAATCATGTAATTATTTACTAACAGGATTATGGGTTATCAATGTAACTGGATTATATAACATGTATGTAATTATATCCCAATTGTCATTCATTTTTAAAATCCATTTATGAACTATATCCCAAGCATAACCCATTTACAAACTAGTTAACGAACTCCATTCCCCATCTAAGTGTGTTTAGTATTGCTGGATGGTGACATTTATTTGAAGTAATTCCTCCTCACCTCCTCACCTATGATATTGCGGGGTATTAATCGGGTATGAATGGATACAACGGGAATCTATAACCAACAATATATGATATAATTGATGGGAGTATCAAACATCCCATGGTGGATGTAGGGGGTGAAACCACACGGCACCACAAACGGCGGTTTTGAATATTAGGGGGATGGAATTATACCAGGAAATCGGCCAATGATGAGATATGATTGAACGCGACTATAATCAAGAATAAATAAAGATATGTTATAACTAGTAAATATAAAACAAATTGACAGAAATATATAGGATATAACCAATCAACAATTAATGAAACTGGGTTAGTCATAACTATTCAACAGTTGATGGAAATAGGATATAGCCAATCAACAATTCCTAGAATGGTGGTTAGTCATAACTATTGAACAATGAACGGACATGGGATATAGCTAATCCATGCTAATCCACAATCACTGGAAACCAACCGGTGGGGATTTTCCAACAATTACTGTGACAATCGGTATGATTACGCGCCGTTATTTTTTCAGAGTTTGCTAGCCCATAGAAATAGATGATTTACCTAATTTCTAATGGTGATTTTCCATAGCAAACTGTTGAATCACCAGAGGGTAATCTGTGAATTGATCACG
>CAMXCT020005235.1:30440-247940 GCA_947184155.2 Cladocopium goreaui
TGTTTGCTAGCCATTTAGCCAATTCACGGACCAACCAAGTTCTGATGATGTGCCGTGCTCGCATGGAGCGAGTCCGGAAAGACTGGATGATCTGTTGAGAAGAGGGTTACTGTAACCAACAAAAGTGGGGGAATATAAGCTACAATACCTGCATTTTTCATTTTTGGTGACAGCGATGCTTGCCAATCGGAACACATTTTTGCATTTTGCAATTTTGATATATACGTTGTTGCAGCTTTCGAAACGGCGAACAAGCACGACAAAGCGGCGAGCATCACCGAGCAAACGGCAAAAAACATCAGAAAACAGAACACAACATGGAAACTAAAATGGCGAAAACAGCATTGCACAGCAATGTTCAAGACAAACAGCGAGCAAGTCTTGAATCATTAATGGAATTATCTTGAATTTCAAACTTCGAAGGTCCATTTGTGCATGTGCATGCACGTGCATGCATGTGCAGATTCCGCAGGTGTAGATTATAAGATGCGGTGAACAGTGAGCACTTTTCCAGAGAAATTGAGATTGTGCCAGAGAAGTTGCAACAACTCCCACTGATTTGCAATACAAACTCTGGCTCAGGCGGTAGCGGCGTACGTTTTCCATTGCTTTCCCACCGTTTGCTTGACATTTAACGTCACATAGCGTCACTATGATCCGCCGGACATTTGCGACACAACAGGAGCTTATATCGTCGGCGGTTTTCGACCAGGTTTGGCCAGAACCATCCGGAAGACAACAAAAAAGTGATGAACATAAACCACCAGAGACATCACTGATCATCAAGTTATCAAACAGAAATGGCTGACAAGAGATGACAAAGACACTTGACAAGAGGGGGTACGGGTAATGATCTTGGTTCCCAATGGGGAAAAGGACCTGCGGCAAGTTCAGGCTTTGTGGGATATGCTTTCAATGTGAGAACTACAAGACATTGACATAGCAAAAACGGCATGAAACACATGCAACGAATCCGCTACGAACTAGGATTGTCAGACTTCTGCAAAACAGGAATTCAAAACATCACTTGAAACTTCAATATCACCCTGGACCCTGGACCTCCAATCGGCCAACAATTTGGTCATTGACCCAGTTTTCTGCGATAAAGTTGCAAATCAACGCAAATGGCCAAAAAAAACCGTAAACAACCACAAACATTCAAGACACGCAAAGCGACCAAAACGACCCGAAAACCAGAGCGACAGCATTTTCTTTATGAGCGTCGTGTGTTCAGACGTCTTGATGTTTTGAACAAGTGCTTTGAATTTTTGTTTTGTTCGCGGGCTTTTGGAGTTGTTTTTTCTAGTTTGTTCTGTGCGGATTCAAGTTCCGCTTCAAAATTTCTGCGACAACCAAAACCCAGCGTTTGGAGGTGAAAACTCCGAGTCCGCGCCACCGGAAGCGGCAGCGTTGCCGGGATTGACCACGGACCAGCCTGGTAAAATGTCGGTACGGCATGGCTCATGGTACTCATAGCCAGATGCCATGTTGGCAGACCATTGTGGTAGCCGGTTTCCGATGTTTCCGTTTGGTCGCCGGTTTCGGCCACTTTAGCCACGGACTTCTGGAGTAGCCGAAAGGCACTGTAGCTGCGAGCCATCTTACTGACTATATACGTACCATAGGCGGAGGAGGGGAGGGGGGGATGACGGGCAGCGTGTTTCAAATAAGGAGGTGCTGAGCCTCTACAATATCTATATATAATATTATATAATCATATAATCCTATACCCGCTTCAGTCCTTGAACAGGGAACGTGTGAATGTACCCCATGCCTAAAAGCCTTTCAAAACATCCACAGCCAAAACAAGATCACACGCACAGATTCAGAGCAATGAGGTAGACATGAAACCTTGTCGTATTTGGATGTATTTGGATTGTTTGGTTTGAAACAAGATGAAACAATATCGACAAGCTACCTGTGGCCAACTAGCAGAGTTGAGGAGTGATACATGGATAATCATGGATATGTTCCACGAACATGTCAAACAATGACGTGCTCTGGAATGTTCGATTTGGCGCGCAACATGATGCAACATGTACATTTGGTAAAACTGGTGGGTATACATTTGGAGGATCAAAGAGGTAAACGCAAAAGAACAAACGTTCAACGAAACTCACCGAGTGTCACGTGTCAGTGAAACATGGACCAACAACATAACACACGAACTAGGTTACGCCGTGACCTTGGGACTATGGATGGCAGGCAAAATCTTCATTTTCCAGCACCACTTGCAAGTTTGTCCCAGCTCTGTGCAGTGCAAGTGCAAGTCAAATTACAAGTAGCATAGGACATCATAGGACCAATATCACCAATGCAAGTCAACCTTCAAGTAGCGTAGCATCGGCACTGGAACTACAAATCAATTTACTATCGGTCGAAGGTCCTTCAGGCCTTTTAGCCCTGTAGGTCAACGGCTGCCGATTTAGGGCATCGGTTGAGACTCAGATAAACACATATACCATTTGGTTATGGCTAACATAGCCATGGAAAATCACCATTTTTAATAGGTAAACCATCTATAAATGGGCAATTTTCATCCATTTTCCATGGCTATATTAAATAACCAGAGGGTATGTACAAGACATTACAAGACAACATGATATATTGATGCCGTGCTGGGGTTGCAAAACGACGAGAAATGATGCAGCTCATTTGTCCAACCATTTTCTTCGGGGTGTTGTAACCAATCGGCAAGGCTCTTCGACAAAAACCACACAGAATATCCCACCACATCATCGGAGGACGGCCACGCGCTCGGTGGAGGTCCCACGACACGCAGCAACCGACGCATTTCGACATCCATTGTTGGCAAATCAGTTTGGTAAATTGTGCCGTGCCCTGCGCCGAACCAAGCAAGAGAGGTGATCATATTTGCGAAATACGTCAAGCGAGACATCATTGTGTGTTCAACAATGAGAATATAAAACCCGAGATGCAGCCTGCAAACGGTAATGAAGATCTCAATTCCTGCCCGCCAACTCTGTGCGCAGATAAAATGCAACCCAACCATTTCTGGTCATTTTCCCGCGACAAGACTTGAATGCGTGTGCCGTCGTGCAGTTGTAGCCAGGAAGATTGTTGAATTTTCGCTGTCAGAATCTTTGTTTTCGATAAGTTTACGACCAGATCAACTTGCGCCAACGCAGTGACAAGTTCATCTAACAATTGCGTCCTGTTTGGTGAAAACAAACATAAAAAAATAATCGGCAAAACTAAGGCCTAGCAAAGAAACCGTCCGGCACTGAAATCAATGCTCAAATGCAGTGTTTTGTGTGCCGCCATACGGAACAAGGCCCAGTGGAATGTGGAAACGAAAAACAACGAGGACACACCCTTGTCGAACACCTGCATGGATAGAAAACAGCCGGCTACTGCTCGAGTTGCCCTCGACCACACCGCACTGATCATGATATAAACACTGCAGTTTCCAGATTATGGTCACCGACAGAATTTTGGAAATGAAAAAAAAGGTTCGACATGGGTCGGTAAAAACCTGCCTCGCATCGGGCCGTATTTTTCCATATTTTTTTTTACTCATAAAAATGCACACCTCAAAAATCGGTAATAACTTGTATAACGAACCTTTTTGGAAGGGCCGTGACGCGCTGCAGGTAAATTTCCATATATTTGATTTCCATGTAAGGGTGCTTCTTGGCACTGGACCATTTCCATAATTATTTGTTTCCTGAAAGGGGTGACAAATTTGCTATTGACATGTTTCCATAATTCTTTTGGCCATGGCTACAGTGCATGATTAATTATGGCTACAGTAGCATCAGTGGGAGATGTTTGGAGGATCAGGATCCCAAAACTGAATCTGGATTTTGTCCCAAAATCATGCAAATTTGCTGTAAACCAGGTAGTTTGGAGGATCAGGACCCGAAAAGTAAGATTTCCAAAATTAATTTTGCATCGTGGATTAGAAACTTTTGTAAACATTTGTTTCATCCTTTTTTTTGAAGGATCAGGATCCAAAAACTGAATCTAGATTTAGTCCCAAGATCATGCAAATACACTGTAAACAAGGTGGTTTGGAGGATAAGGATCCCAAAACTGAATTTGGATTTAGTCCCAAAATCATACAATTACTTTACTTCGTGTGATCCCCACCATGATATTTATACATTTTCTTACTGGCAAATCTTCTGGCATTCTATCTGAAATATCTTCTGACATTCTATTTGCCATTCTATCTGGCATATCTTCTGGCATATGATCTGGCATATCTTCTGGCATATCTTCTGGCATTCTATCTGGCAAATCTTCTGGCTTTCTATCTGGCATATCTTCTGGCACTCTATCTGACATATCTTCTGGCATTCAATCTGGCATTCTATCTGGCATATTATCTGGCATATCTTCTGGCATATATTCTGACATATCTTCTGGCATTCTATCTGATATATTTTCTGGCATATATTCTGACATATTTATCTGGCATATCTTCTGGCATTCTATCTGGCATTCTATCTGGCATATCTTCGGGCATATTATCTGGCATTCTATCTGGCATATCTTCTGGCATATATTCTGACATATCTTCTGGCATTCTATCTGGCATATCTTCTGGCATATTATCTGGCATTCTATCTGGCATATCTTCTGGCATATATTCTGACATCTCTTCTGGCATTCTATTTGGCATTCTATCTGGCATATTTTCTGACATTCTTTCTGACATTCTTTCTAACTTTCTTCTGCACATTCTTTGTCCCATATCTTCCTACATGAGGTCCGGCAGGGAACACTTGGCATGGATACCCGCGGTTGAGGTCCGGCAGGGAACACTGGCACGGATGGTCGTGGTTGAGGTCCGGCAGGGAACACTGGGCGTGGATGGTCGTGGTTGAGGTCCGGCAGGGAGCACTGGGCGTAGATGGTCGTGGTTGAGGTCCGGCAGGGAACACTGGGCGTGGCTGGTCGTGGTTGAGGTCCGGCAGGGAACACTGGTCGTGGATGGTCGTGGTTGAGGTCCGGCAGCGAACACTGTGGATCGCGGGTCGCAGTTGGACGAGGACTACGAGGACGACGAGGACGACGAGGACGACAAGGACGACAAGGAGGACGAGGAGGAGGCAGGAGGCAGGAGGAGAGGAGGACGAGGCAGGAGGAGGCGGAGGAGGAGGAGCAGGAGCAGGAGGAGGAGGCAACTGACATAAAATCTAACAACCCTCACCTGGCAGGTGGGGAAAAAACACTCAAAACCAGGAAGTTTGGAGGGTCAGGATCCGAAAAGTAAGATTTCCAAAATTAATTTTGCATCGTGGATTAGAGACTTTTGAAGACATTTGTCTCATCCTTTTTTTTGAAGGATCAGGATCCAAAAACTGAATCTAGATTTAGTCCCAAGATCATGCAAATACGCTGTAAACCAGCTGGTTTGGAGGATCAGGATTCGAAAACTGAATCTAGATTTAGTCCCAAGATCATGCAAATACACTGTAAACAAGGTAGTTTGGAGACTGAATTTGGATTTAGTCCCAAAATCATGCAAAAACACTCAAAACCAGGTAGTTTGGAGGGTCAGGGTCCGAAAAGTAAGATTTCCAAAATTAATTTCACATCGTGGATTAGAGGCTTTTGTAGACATTTGTATACATTTGTTTCATCCTTTTTTTGAAGGATCAGGATCCGAAAACTGAATCTAGATTTAGTCCCAAGATCATGCAAATACGCTGCGAAGCAACTGTTTTGGAGGATCAGGATCCAAAAACTGAATCTTGATTTAGTCCCAAGATCATGCAAATAAACTGTAAACAAGGTGGTTTGGAGATGTTTGGAGGATCAGGATCCAAAAACTGAATCTGGATTTAGTCCCAAAATCATGCAAATTTGCTGTAAACCAGGTAGTTTGGAGGGTCAGGATCCGAAAAGTAAGATTTCCAAAATTAATTTTACATCGTGGATTAGATAGAGGCTTTTGTAGACATTTGTATACATTTGTTTCATCCTTTTTTTTGAAGGATCAGGATCCGAAAACTGAACCTGGATTTAGTCCCAAGATCATGCAAATACGCTGTAAACCAGGTAGTTTGGAGGATAAGGATAACAAAGCTGAATCTGGACTCAATTCCAAAATCATGCAAAAACATTCAAAACTAGGTAGTTTGGAGGATCAGGGTCCGAAAAGTAAGATTTCCAAAATTAATTTTGCATCGTGGATTCGAGGCTTTTGAAGACATTTGTCTCATCCTTTTTTTTTGAAGGATCAGGATCCCAAAACTGAATCTAGATTTAGTCCCAAGATCGTGCAAATACGCTGCAAACCAGCTGGCTTGGAGGATCAGGATTCGAAAACTGAATCTTGATTTAGTCCCAAGATCATGCAAATACACTGTAAACAAGGTGGTTTGGAGGATAAGGATCCCAAAACTGAATTTGGATTTAGTCCCAAAATCATACAAAAAACACTCAAAACCAGGTAGTTTGGAGGGTCAGGGTCCGAAAAGTAAGATTTCCAAAATTAATTTCACATCGTGGATTAGAGGCTTTTGTAGACATTTGTATACATTTGTTTCATCCTTTTTTTTTGAAGGATCAGGATCCGAAAACTGAATCTAGATTTAGTCCCAAGATCATGCAAATACGCTGCGAAGCAACTGTTTTGGAGGATCAGGATCCAAAAACTGAAGCTACCTGCAGCCTCCAAAGTATGACTTTTTCTTGGTCTTTGGTAATGTTCAAAAATTTTTGGTTTAACCAAAAATAATTGTTCATAAGAATTTGGGACATAACACAACATAGTCCAAACCAAACAAATCCCATCTTCACCCACAAGAACAAACCAGTCACACTCCACTTCAACTCCACCCTGGTCCCGTCACACACACCCTGCCAGAAATTTTACCACAACCTGCGCATCTCCAGAAGATATTTGCGAATCGTGTTCAACGGGACTGTTCCTGCATGAACTGTCCTCGAAATTCGGCTAGTAAGACCAACAAAGTCTTCCATCATTGGTGTGCTGAAGGCACCCGGATTCCATGCCCACTCAAGGCAATTCCTGATAGCTTCTGTCAATTCGTGGTCCCAGTGACTTGTGTAATGGTACTTCGGTGTGAAGCCAAAGAGACACCAGCCCTGCCCATGCCAATACACAGCTAACTTTGAATACGCATTCAAAAACCCAACGCGCGCATCCCTTGTAGAACGCTGCCTTGCCGGGTCCATGAACAACCTGTCACCAGAATAGCACAAACGTTGGAATTGATCCAATGATTGCAAGCCCTCATAGGCCACTTTCAAAGGTTCAGTCATCTCCCATGGCATCGTGCCAATAAGGTCTAGGAGCCATTGAGTCAGAAGGGTGCAATCACTGGCTTTGCAAGTGCTATCAGGGAAATCACGGTTCAACTTCCACTGTAAATTTTCCGGAGTGAACTCTTTCAAGTCCCGCATGCTTTTGCCAACACACACAAGCCAAGACTCGAGCAAACTGTAAGCAGCTTGTAAACTTCGATTTTTTTTCAGACCAGACCCTGGAAATGGCACAAACAAACCCAAGGGCCCGCACAGCATGCAGACCACTGACGCACAGAAATTGCGCGCGCAACCGTGTGGAACCATGTGCATGAGGTCCCATTTGATAAAAGAGGGGTGGTCACCACCAGGAACAATGGCAAAGGGTGGTGGCACCTTCCATGGCATTGAATGAAACAAAGTTTTCCTCCAGCGCGCAGAAGATGAGCAATCTTCAAAAGGAACATCATAAGTGTTCGCTTCGCACCATGGGCAAATCTCTTTTCGAAGGTGGCCTCTCAAACTTGCGCAAACTTTCGTTTGAAATGGGTGGTCCCCAGCAAGCCCAAGAAACACAAGCTTGAATGTTCCAAACTTTGTAGGGATCCCCTGATAGTAAGCTTTGCAGGCAGACCGCCCACACTCCTTCATGAGTCGATCAACGACTGGATTTCCCGCAGCTGTGCCCTCATTGTAACCAGAGTAGTACTTGTGAGGACAAGTGGTAATCAGGAAAAGCCTGTTTGCCGCACCAAGACCAACCCTCAGAAGAGGCCCCCACAACAATTGCAATACCGGCTTCCTCCTGTACCCCACGCCCTCATCACCATGCATCAGGCATGGCAAGCAGTAGCTCAACTCTTCGGGACCAGGGTGACGGGAGAAAACATCATGCTCACCATCAACCTGAAAGGCGAAAGCAAACGAGAAGGTTTTGGAAAGCAAACAATGTTGACAAGAAACAATGGGCAACACTTTGCACACCTACGAACACAGCCAACCAAAGATTGAAAAACCAGACACATCTACACACCTACATACACCTACAAACACTATCACATCTACACCCGTACAAACATGGTCAACCAAAGTTGAAAACAAATAAGGAAACATTAATGAGAAACATCTACACCCACAAACAGTGTCAAGGAACACAGCGAAACTTTTCCCAGAAAACCAGGACTTCAGACTTCCAGGTTGGAGCATCCCCGATATCACACCCCAAAAGCTTGTAAGCGTACTTGGAGTTCAGCAAATAGTCAGCCATGTCCCAAATTCGTAGGATTGGATGGTTCTGGGTATGCTCTACCTTGTTTTTTTTCCTTGATCTTCTCCCCTTTTCCACATCGAGTATCTAACCTTCAGGGTCACCAGCAAAGTTGGATATGCTATATGTTTTACTTGCATAAGGTGTCTTCATGGATAGATGTGGATTTCCATTTTTGGTATAGTGGAAAAATAATGCACCTGATGAATTGTTTATAATTGTTTGTTGAGGACTCCTTTCCCGCTGATACATCTATATTTTGTCCATTCCATCGACAAAAAATCAAAGCATGAAGTGGGATGTATTATAATCCATTGTCATCCAACCCATTTGAAGGGAACCCTTAGGTGCGCACGGCAAAGTAATGTTAACCCATAAGCATCCGGAATAATAAACCACTGGCTTATTGAAAGGATACCACATGAATAGTTATCATTTGCGGGGGTACCCATTACTTTTAAATTATGATATGCTGGAAGTTCACCAATTTCAGGGTTGACATTACAGTGGCCTCTTTAAAAGTCATATGACATTTGACCATCGAGTGACAAAGAAGCAACCATGTTTGAAACAACATTTTTTTTGGCAACCGGACCCCTTTGATGTAGGTGATGGGGGCACCCAGCATGAAGCCTCTCTTGGACAGGCATTTCACCAAATTCCGGTTCTTGTTGCTAGTACGTTTCCCATCCAATTCCCCGAACTCATCTAAGTGGAGCTTGTCGCTGGACCACTTTGCAACTCTGCTCGTGTTGTTGGCTTGCCGGACAGCAGCAGTGGCCGACGTAGCCTTGGGACAGTGGGCCAAATCACCAACGAAGGATCAAAACCCATTTTTTTGGAGTACCCAAATGTAGTCAATATCAACCATAACTTATTGTGCAGGATTCCGTCTATCAACAGCATTGGACTAACTTTGAACCCTGGCCCAAAGTAATCAAGCCAGTTGTGAACCGACACAGGCAAAGCCTGAAACAAGAATAGGACTGAGTTAAGGGGTTCTTGTTTTCCCACCTCTGTCACAATTTGTTCGAGTTCAGGGGCGACAAAGGTCTTCAAGATGTCATCCACTGAATCTGGAATGCAAGGATCATCACCTGCGAGGGGGCAACTTTAGAGGATGACAATAGACTATAGTGCATAATGAGGGTGCCATATAACCATAAACAAAAGTTAGAGGGTGGTATTGATTTCAAATTGGAGGGCGTTGGAAAGTATATACATGGAGCGACCAAAAGAGATTGCTCAATGAGAGGCTTTTCATTGTGGGCAAAATTCTAGGCTTTCACTCACGGATTTTTTTTGCCAAAGCGCACATGAAATTTTTAGTGCAGGCGTGGAAGCCTACATGCAGTCAATCACTGCCACCTAAAGCTCAATCAGCTGGAACCATGCTATAGAAATTACAGGTTGGAGAATATGTCAATCAGAGACTAGTCAACAGCATGTTTTTCCTGAGCCATGGATCCACGAGACTGACCGAACCGCTTGAATTGCCACTTGGCATGAACATCCAAAACTTTACTTCGCTCATATACCAGCATCGTCCAGAACCCAAACCCTTAAGTTTAGGGTGCTGGCACAGAGACCTCATCAGGCTTGTTTCCTTCAGCCTTGGGTTTGGCCTTGGCCTTCGATGCTGTCTTGACAAAGTAGGTCCTTGGACGACAATGCATGCATGGTAGGGGACATGTGGTGATTGAGCCAAACTAGTGGGAAAAACACGGTTGATGAGAGTACAGGTGTCAGATTCCACTTTTGCATTCAAGCTTCTTCACCTGGGAGTGTGCATTGCTGAAGCGGATGCACCTGAGTAAAGTGTAACAGTTATGACATGGAGTGAATATTTTGTTTGCTGGTGCTGAACGTTCATCAACCCCAGCTATGTAACACGTACCAGTTGATCCATAACCACATCATTGGGAATAAATTTGAGAAGAGCACGCTATACGGATCTTCTCATTCACATCTGCATATGCTCGTTTCCTTAGAGGCATGGCCATTAGTGATGAAACTCAAAGCCAGCCACCCTCATCCACAAGGTCCGCTATGACAAGGACACCATTGACATCGATGATCTTAGAAGGTTTCCCAAGAGGCCACCAGGTTGCAAGAAAGATTCTCCTTTCCAGCCGGGGTCACTTCGATCTTCGATATCTCGTTGTACAAGTCGTTCAGCTCACCTGCGGCAATGTAATGACAGAGTTCACTTTAGTTTGTCCTTTTGTCAAATGTAGTTTGTGGACAGTGTATAGATTTATAGGTTTATCAACTTGAGGGTGCCTCCAATGGAAGCCAGAGCATCGAAGTCCTTCCTGAAGTTCCAATTTCTTCAATCTATTAAAAACATGGAAGATACCCGTTCAGTGAGTTCAATCACAAAATGAGCATGCTATAGACTGCACTTTTTGCAACCAAGCAACTTGTATTCAGCGACGTTGACATTGTCTTTTTCCAACCGTTCTTTGGTGGTTTTCAACATGGCCTTCTTGTTCAGGCAGGCCCGTTTATACTGGCCAATGTATTCAGTCAATGTCTCATCTCCTTCAATTGCAGGGTAGTCCTCCAATTTTTTTTTTTGGCAGGCTGGGGGGTACCAGTTTCTTCCTCCCCTTCATCCAGCAAGTCCCCCAGTGAAAAGTCCGAATCATACAGTCCACATTCTTTCATCTCAGATTCAAGTTCCTTTATTTTTTCATCACCCGCTTCCACATCATCCCGGGTCTGAACCAAGTACTTCAGAGAGCTCGCGTCGTAGATGCACCTCCTGGCAGGTTGGAAGGAAGCACATGGCACCGCACTGTTTGTCCAGGTCGGGCTTGGGCAAATATTGGAAAAGGGAAAGGTGGTGAAATTTCAATGGATTGTCATACTGTAAAACAGTGAGGCTAAACTTTATAGATTTTTATAGCTTATGAATTCCTACACCAAGAACATCCAAGCAGACAGCAAGTTCTCATGTTCAGCAAACCCGGTCTTTGTCATCTTTTTGTGCAGTACTTGACTGCGCCTTCCACCTTCTGCCTTTGATGGCACCATGAGGAAAAGAAATCATTCTGGCACGAAGAGGTTTCCACACACATGTTTGAACAATGGAAGTCACTCAAAACCGATTTAGCAAAGAGGCTGTGACCACTTCAAGATGGTTTTCATATCATCTTCGGTGTGCCAACTATACCCCTGGAGGTTGCGGCGCCAGTGCCGGCTCTTCTGGCGGAGGGTGATCAAAGCATGCAGCTTGGCCTGGAGTTGGTTGTCCCCACCTTTGGAAATCCTTTTGAACTATCCCGACTTCGTTTACATACCACCAAAGGGCATACTTGGATTTGTAATGTTGAGTTGATTCAAACAGAGTTCATTGATGTTGGGCAAACATAAAAAAATCAAACTGACCGTTCCATAAGCCATGAGCAAGAAGAAACCCTGAATCGTGAGGTGTAGGGTTCCTTGGGATGCTGGGTGCTGATATGAAATGATGGGTTACATGCCAAAACAATACTATTCCAAGGGGTAATGCTTATCGCTTCCAATATTCAATTTGAAATGGGGAAGTCACACGTCATATACATCACGAATTTGTAAAACAAGATAATATACGGAAACAGTGGTATATTTGGGAATGGCTTATTTGGGACCACATTTGTTTATGGATGTATACATGTCCATTTGTTCATGGTAAAAAAAGAGTAAGGGGGCGCATGTGAAAACCCATGCGTTGAAAAGCCTTGTTCTTGTTGAAGTCGTCCGACGGAGTGTAGCAGCGACATACGAAATCCTTCAGAAGCTGGTCCCGCTTAGCACCACCTAGCCACTTGCAAAAGAACAGCTAATAGTTGGAATTGGGGCATGCAAAACTTGAACAACCTTTCAACCAACCAAATCACATCCAATAGCCCGACATAACCCCACCTTCATGCCACAGCTTGTAAATTTCCGCATCACAAGAATCAGCCTTTCTTGTCATTCGGTAAAGGCAATGCCAAGCTTGAGGATGTGTGGAACTGGTGAAGCGTTGGTCTGAAACCAGGGCAACAGTTTCCCCTCCAGTCCGATCATCTGGCGGTAATGGGGAGACAGTAGGTTGAGAAGCCACTGAAGCAGGGCTAGGTGACACAGACTCAGGGGCAGCATTTTTCCTCGCAGTTGCTTCAAGTTTTTGCCTTAAGAGATCCTTTTTCTCCTGAGCTTCACGTTTGGCCTGGTTCGACACTTGTTCTTTCTCACGTCCTGCAGCCTCAAGTTCCTGTCTCATAGTTCTACTCTTCTCTCTTAGCTCATCCAAAGTTTGTTGCTCGTCTGCAACTAGGACCATACGTTCTTGAAGTTGCTCGGAAGCTATGGCAAGCCTTGACTCGTGCAAAAGTTTTTCCTCCTCCAACTGAACAATTTCATCATCAATCTTTCTCCGTTTTTCATTCAGCTCAAACATCATCTCTTCGTGGGCCTTCCGTTTCTTGTCTTCAAGTTCTCGTAGAAACTTGGTCTCAAGGCCTAACAGTTTCTCCTCCAAGCGTTTCATCATGGTCTCCTCTAACTGTTTGCAGGCGTTCTCATGTGTGCCAAGTTCAATCCCTGCCGGTGGCCCAGGCTCAGTCTTGACATGCGGTTCATCAACCTCCTTTTGCGGAGGCAGAGTCTGGGACTCGCGGGGAGGAACCACAGTGCCACCAGCGGAGCCACTGGAATATCCTCGGCGATTGGCGGGGGAATGGTTATGATATGGTATGGTATCAAAACTCAAAACAGTTACTGTATAGTGAAGCAGTGTATAGATTATCGACATTGAGGGACGCAGTCACCTTTACCGTGATTAACCCACCATTGTAATTGAAGATAAAGGTCCACGCTTCAACTCATTTGCAGCCCGTAGGATCTCCGCTTTAAGTTGCAAACTTTCAGGACTATCTGAAAGCCCCTTGATCAAAGCATTGGTCTCCGGGGAGAAAGCCACCGCAGTCTCCTCAAGCTCCTTTTTCACCTCAGAGCTATATGAATGATGAAATAGATCGAATCCAAAATGTACACATTTATTTCCAGAAGTTAAAAGAGGTTGGATCATTAAAGAAAGCAACAGTGACACAGCTTGGGGACAGTTAAGTTCTTTTGTTGGCCTTTGACTCACGAAAGTTGTCTACAGTGTTTCCATTAAAGCCCCAAAATTTGGATGCAAGGGACATCACAGCCACGCTTCGGGGTGCTGGGTTGGGGTTGATCTGCAAGCTTGCGGGCCCCTGCCACCAAGCTCTCACACGACCCTGCCATGGCCACCTGTGTCCCACTAGGGGCCCTAGCCACCAAATGGGTTGAACCATCCAAAGGCTGAGTTCCAACATGCATACCACCATAAGATCCAAAATGGTTCAAGATCCTAGGAAAAACTGCAATTTGATTTGCTCCCTGGGCTCGACTCCATCCCGCCAGGCATGGGTCAGAGGGCGCACCTTTGGATGATGAAGAGGCTGCACCTGGCAGCAGCTGCTGGGTAGTGTCGGACCCCTTAACAAGATTGGGATTCCAAAATCCACATGTAAGAAAACCAAGACCCTGGGTAAGAAAACCAAAATTCTACATAATATCACAAAATAGTGAAACAATGGTCCCAAAAAAATCTTACGCAATCTTACGCGTTCTTACGTGGATTTTTGGTTTTCTTAGCTATATTTTTGGTTTTCTTACGCATTCTTACGCGGGCATTTTTTTAAGAAAGTGCCCAAGTTGGGATTTTTTGGTCAACCATCTTACATGGGTGGTGGATAAGAAAATAATCTTGACTGACAGCTTCATGCACACCAATTTCTTTTCCAGAGCAGGGCAGCAGGGTCAAACCGCTGTCAAATCTGCAAATAATTTTTCTTTGCAGTTTCATGGTGTTCCCTCAGGTCCCAACTTCTTTGAACAGGGCGAAACTCATCCATAAAGCATGTGATATTTGGTTTATTGGTCCCCCACTGAAATATGGAAGCATTGAGGGGAAACCATCTATGGCCCTTCTAGAGCTCTAGGTTTAAAGCATCCATGTATTGGTCTGGGATGGCTAGGAATCTGTTCGAATTGAGGTAGTTTACAACAGAGTCCATCTGGGCCGCATCCCAAGTTCGGATTGGGTGAGGGCCGCTAGCAGTGCTGGGCCAGAAGCTTCTCCACTGTCCTGGCGGGCAGTACCCCCAAAAGGATATCAAAGGATGACGGATTACCCCCACATTTCCCAAACATAAACATTTGATAAAAGACATTTATTGAAAACAAAAGTGTACAGGATTCATAGCCCCAGAGGAAACCAATCTTTGAGAAAACACATACCTACGTAACTTTGTGAAGAACCCCCACAAGTCACCAGGGACAACCTATCTTTGAGGAATCGCCATGTTTGGAATACCCATACAGGCATGAGGCAAATTAGAACAGCAATGGTTTTCAAGCTCAAAAGGCCAAGCCTGTGGATTTCGTAATGGCTGGCGGCCAGCAGGTAGTTGATCAAACATTTCAGCAATTTTGTCACCGAAGGCAACTGTGTAAGTCCTTGGCAAATGCAGGGAATGGAATTACGAAAATCACAAGGCTACTGTAGGTTTTTTTTGTCGGCTTACATGCATGCGAAGGTCTGGGACTTCTTCAAGCGTTTCTTCACTCCAGTGGCCCGCTTCCGTCCTTTGGTGTCAACATAAGGCTCGGCCAAGCGAATGGCAGTAACCTTCTGCTCCTGGCAGATGGGCAAAGTTTCTGTTTTTAAGGATAGTGCGTAGAACACTCAAACACAATTCGTTGAAACCCCTTGGTCAAGAGAAACACCATTCCAAAAGGGTGGATTTTTTGGGGATGGTCTGATCCAGCGCAAAGCCCATAGCAATTCCATTTTGGATATTAAATTAAAGCTGGATTACCCATAGAAAGTCCTTCGATAGTTTTCCAAGGTCCAGCTGGTTGACATGGGAACTGTTCGACCAGAGGGCTGTACGCTTGCAAGACTCAGCACCCCAATGGCGCATCCATAGCTCTTGCCGGTACACCTTGGGTGCGGCAAGGAAGTATCACATATTAGCCAAGTCAAGGCTCCTTATGCTTTCCTTTTTGAGGGGACCCACCACTGTCTATTAAATAACATATCCCACTATCCACAGTAAATATGGGAAACCATGCTCATATTACAAAAAGGGACCCTGTTTTGAACTGAATCCTTACGTGACAGAGTGCCCCAAAAAGTGAACCAAGAATGTTGATTTTTTTTGTGGTTGGGGAGGAGTCCCAAATCCCCCCAAACATCACCGCCGCTTCAAAAAGGTTTCCTTTGTTGAACCTGCCAGTGGTGAGAAACAACAAATAATGATTGAAACCTGAATCCAAGCATCTACAGCTATGTACTTGCAGAAATATCTCCAATGAGGAAAATGTCGAAAGACTGAACCCCCAGGTTGCTCTAAGATGAACGTGTGGCCAAGTGCCACCAAGATCCAACAAAGGACTATAGCCCTTAGAGCAGGTGGCCATAGTCACCCACCAGGCCGCCATGAAGGGTTTTGTGGAATGCTCTGTACAGCATAAGTGAGAAAAATGACAAATTGATACAAATTAAAGATACTACTATATTTGTAGCCTGGGGGCCGTATAGCAAGGAGGTTACCTACCTGCACGAAATCTTTCTCTGCATCCCCCAGCGGCAACATAAAGGACCTCAATGATATCGAAGAAGCTAGGAACCCCATAGAGCTACACACCGGAGCCAAGATCCCCAATGAATCTGGCTCCAGCCGCAAGACTGCCAGGATTGCAAGCCTCAGAGCCAAGCTGGGTCCGAGAGAAGAGGCACATTGGAATGGTAAAAGTATTGAAGGGGCACTCAATGAATCTCAATGACATGTATGGGCATACCAACCATATTCACAGACAATTATTATCATCAACAAAAATCCACCATTTGAGCTAGAGGGCGACATTCCCGCAGGGGTTAGCAAATCCATTGCCTTACCACCAAAGATGTAGTCGCAGCTGACCCCAGGGAGGGAACGAATGCGGCAGGACTTACTGACATTGGCTTCCCCGGCAAACATCTCCACAAATCTCCAATCCTCGATGGGGCCAGAAGGATAAGATCTTCAACCAAATATTTGTTGAAACAGCACATGACACTGGCACATCTAGAAATATCAGACTCACGGTCACGGAATGTTATAAATCCAGCCATGGTGCACGGGAGACTTCAAGATTCTGCGACCAAAGTAGAAGCAGAATTGTCACAGCAACTGCCTCCAACAGGCTATTTGCTCAGATGCTTTGGTTCAAACATGTGCTCCCATTTTCTTTATCAAGTATTATTCACTGGAAGAACTCTTTAACTGTAGGATGGGCGCATGCTCCAAAAATATTCTTGTGAGGGTTGCTGACGATACATGGCCAACCCTGTCATTTGACAATCCCTTAAGTTTGGACGAGCCTTTGGAAGCCTGGCACGGAACAGCCGTAGTAGCACTTCATGTTCACGCCACGCACGCATGGCTGCAAGACCCGTGCTATGCTGATGCCACGCAGCTAGAGAGCCCCTATGTGCTATGGGTACAGCGGCCCATCGAAAGAAATCGGTATTGAAGAAGGATTCCCCCAAATTATCAAAAATGCTTGAAAGGACCCCTTCAAAGATCGTTCGGGCACTCGCCAAAACAAACTGTTCGACTGCACCCCAAATGTTTTCTTGGGATGTCACCCCATTGTTTTCCGTCAATCTCGAATCGCACCTGTCTGGCAGGTTCTGAGGATGGACCTTCTGAGCCGTTTGGAAGATAGAGGCATGGCCTTGGCACCGGCAGCTGTGACCCCAAAAAAGCAGGGCTGTCCATGGATGACGGGTAGCAAATGGTTGAATAGACAGTTGGCTGGCAAGTAGGGATATGATGTCATAAATGTAGTTCATGCACAGTGCTGCCAAAATTTTCTTCACCTCTTCCCCAAAGATGCTGAAAGCGTTTGATTATGATCGAAGATTATCCCTGTGATGAAAATCACAAGGTTCAAGTGACAGGTCCATGTTTCTGGACTCTCGAAACCCCAGTTGCCATTCAGAAATATTGCTTCATCTCTGATCAGCCACGGCCACTGCACAGCTCCACGCAAAATTGATACTTATGGGGCTGAGCACATTCAAGCTGCTAAAAAATTACGAATGGAAATGTATTGAGCATGCTAAGAATAGTGGAGCTATGCAATCTATACTTTTGAAACATTTAAGGGGAATTTGACCCCGGCTCAAAAATCTTCGCCACACGCGACTCCAGCTCCTGTGACAGGCGGTCGTCGAAGGTCCTTTCCGACAGCCACTGAGCCTGATGCAGGTGCAAAGGCTTAGCATGTCAAATATCATGTTGGCCACCTACATTAACACATGCTGTATGCTACCAGTGGAGAAAATCCCAATAGCGTTGAATCACAGCGAGCACCTGCTAGCAATCAAAAAAACATCGAAGTTTTCAATGAAACTATTGGATGAATATAATTATATATGTTTTGATATGTTTGGATGAAGATCGATATTGTTGAAAAATGCCGCAAAGTTGCGACAAAGTTGGCAGCTTCGATGTTCTTGCGCATATCCGGGTTGGTTCCCAGCCAAGCATGGCGGCCACGGCCACCATTTTCGAAAAATCGTACCCCCATTTGGCAACGACTCCAGTAAGGCTCAAGCTTGTACTGGTCAGTGTCACGGAAAAGCCTAGGATGTCCAAGAAGCAAGAGATAAAGGATGGGAACCAGTCAAAGGATGGATGTTGAACTATCAAATGGCAACCAAACACCTGTAGCACAAGTGTGCTATACACACACTTGTATATACAGTCTAATGTTAAGTGCTAACACAGATCCATGTGCTTCCAATCTAAATCATGATGTGCACAAAAATAAGTGTGTTCATTGTTTAAAACACATCAATGCTTAGCATGTACCCCATATGCACCATGGTCAAAATTTGAAATTTGGTATGTTGATAATATGTTGATATTTTGTCATTTGGAGGATGGTATGGAATTGTTTACAACTCTAAAAATACGAACAATAAGGGCCACAACGAAAAAAACAACCAAGAGCAACAATGGTGGATGACCTATAAACCATCTTTCTTGGCACATTACACGCTATGTTCACACTATACATTGCCCACGCTAAAGTCAAGTGTTGTGTGATTCTTTGTTTGGTAGTGAAATGGCACCTGGTATTCCACATAAAGACCACCATATCAAACCACCCGCCCAAACCATCAACCAACCCAGTGTTGAAAATGCACGCGCAACTAAACAGAATAAATAAGCCAAAAAACTTTTTGAAGCCAGCCCTTTGATCCACAGGGACTGGGCTTCCAGCCTCTTTACGCTTCCCACTCTTTGACTCGGACCTGTCCTGCCCATTGCCATTGCCTGTAGATCTACGCCTTGTTCGTTTTGCTGGCGGGGTAACAAGCTCAGATTCTTCTGGGGGGGGGTTCTTGGTCTGCTTGCTCTTTGGCTTTGGTTTGGCCTTTTCCTTTTCCACCTTCGCCTTCGCCTTCGCCTTGCATTTGGGGGTCGCTTTGGCTCTTGCTTGGCGGGAGGGTTTTTCTTGCTTGGGCAAATCCTCTGCTGCAGTTTCTCCCCCCGCACCTGCCTCATCAAAATCCTCAACAACATCTTGCTGCTTGTGCTTTCCCCTTCCCCTTCCCCGACCTGCACCTTTCCCTCCTCTCCCCCTTGCCTGGGAAGCCCGCAAACTACGCTGCTGCTCACGAGTCAAAGGTGGACCTGGACCATCCTCTATAGTTTCCTCAGGCTGCTCCTTCTGCTGAAGAGCCAAGGGTGAACCATGTTCCGTAGGTTCAGGCTGTTCCCCCAACACCAAGGTTTTGGCTCTGAGAAGCCTAGGTGGTAGTTGGCAATGATGTCCAAAAAGAATGTTTATAATATAATCAGTTCCCAAAACATATAACTCCAACCAAAAAGAAAAACGAAGGGCTGACAAAGCACTCATCTTCACCATTACCCTCGGGCTGCGGAGGTTCACCCGGCACCTCTTCCTGTGGGCCAACAGGGACATCAGCAGGTTCATCAAGATGTAGCACCTGCCAGAAAGAAAAGATTAGGGGGAAAAACATATCTCGGGGTGATCAGACACAAGTATACAACTATTACAAAACTATACAACCTGTAAGTTCCGACCAACTCAGTAAACCCACCCCACCTCACCATCACTTGGAAAGCTTCGCAGCTGAGCACTCAGGGCCTGCCAGGCTTGGGTAGCAAAGAACCTTTGGTTCTAAGTAATTCTTGTAAACCATGGGTGGGGATCATGGGGTATCAAAGTTTATGCCATTTTATGCCACTTCTAATTTTATGGTCACTACAAAACTTGTGTGTAGTGAAAAATCAAAGCATGGGGGGCAGGCCTCAGCCGAATCCTCTGAAAGAGGAATGGTTTGCTGCACATCGGGATGGGTCTTCGAAAACTTGAACATGAGCTTCTGTTTGAGCTGCTGCTTCACATCCACCGGAAGTGAAAGTTGGCCTCCAAACAGAAGACATATAAGATGGGGATATGGGTCATGTTGTGAGGAGCCGCTTGGCATATAGGCCATTCATAAAAAACAAAAACATTATTCAAAAACCATTGCTGATCCCGCCTTTATTCTCAGCAGGCTGTGGGGATGGGGTGCACATGTCCCAGAACTCCGGAGGGAGCTGTGACTCTTCCTTCAAGGGGTCATACCACTCAGGGTACTCATGTTTCTTCAGCTTAGCAGGCTGGGTAGATGAAGGTGCAAACGTCTCTTCAACCACATCTTCTCCCTCACACTCCCCATCAGAAACCAAATCAACCAACTGGGCTGACTTCATGGACGTTGAGCTACCAGGAATCTGTTCAACTGGTTGGCCATCAGTATCATCATCAACGGGCTGGGGAGACGGAGCAGGGTCATCATGAACAGTCGGGGCTGGGCTTCCTGCAGCTGCCACAACATTCTGGGAATCACTTGGGGGACTTGGTTCGCTTGCGGGTGGTGATGCTTCATCACTGGCTGTTTGAGGGCTGGAACCATCGCTGTCATCTTCATCCCCCAACTCCTTCTCCAGGGCTTGAATCACACTCTCCTGGGCAACGGGGATATTGGGTAACCATGGGCAAAGTGGGTGTTGCCGTGCTTAATTCATTTGATGAGTACAGTGGGTAAACAATCATAAAAAAATAAACTGATGATCTCACAACAAGCTTCTGTAGCATAGTTACAAAGGTGATTCACCTTCCTATCACGCTGCTTTTTCGATCTCTTCCGAAGACGACAAATATGAATGAGCATCTTTCGCACAGCCCAGGCATCGATATCAAAGTGCGCTTCGGTGTACCCCGACACCTGCAAGTAAAAATTAAAACGCAAAATCCTTGCATGGAAATTTACTTCTTGCAATTGCATATCCTCTCAGCCCTTCCTTTCCCACCCAAGCCTTCCAGTTGAGCATCCCCACCGACTCGAAGAGCCACTGCAAAACAGCGACCTTTCTGATCTCCAAAGTCTGGCTTAGGTATGGGGCTATGATGTCAAGCAAATCGAAGTTGGCAACCACAGCGCGAACACTGTGAAATTTGACACCCTCTGATGGAGTAGTAACAAGGTTTTTCAAGGTGATAGCCTTGCACTTCAACTCACTGTTCTCAACCAGGGTATGGTGTAAATCAACAAGTGCAGCCTTTTGCTCATCGGAAATGGGAAAAGGAAACTTCAATAGCTTTTTGCCACCATCTTCCGCCATTGTAGCGCCCACACACAAGCGCCCCAAGCACTCACCAGATCGAGCTGCAAATCTTACAGCACACATGCATAGTATGGTGAGGTATATTTGCATGGCATCATATCATGTTTTACCAATGGCATTCGTATCTATGACTCAAACCTCATATAAAGCTGGTGTTTGGTTGCCATGCTTGCAATGCTCAACTGCCTGAAGTTGATGTTTCACAGGAAATATCATTGAGGTCCCAGCGCGATAAAGAGATGCTGAGCTTGGTCATGATGCCAAGGGCAGAGGGAGGATGCGGCAGGGCTTGAGAAACTTTGGAACAGCCACTGAAGCAGCTGGGAGTGAATAAGACATGGTAAAACCAATAATTTTTGGGCTTTGATTGTGAACAAAAAATTTTGGTTTGAACAAAAATTTTTGTTCAACCAAAAATAAGTTATACACTCGAGCCTCTAGGTAGATTTAGTCCCAAGATCATGCAAATACGCTGTAAACCAGCTGGTTTGGAGATGTTTGGAGGATAAGGATCCCAAAACTGAATTTGGATTTAGTCCCAAAATCATACAAAAAACACTCAAAACCAGGTAGTTTGGAGGGTCAGGATCCGAAAAGTAAGATTTCCAAAATTAATTTTACATCATGGATTAGAGGCTTTTGTAGACATTTGTATACATTTGTTTCATCCTTTTTTTTGAAGGATCAGGATCCCAAAACTGAACCTGGATTTAGTCCCAAGATCATGCAAATACGCTGTAAACCAGGTAGTTTGGAGGATAAGGATAACAAAGCTGAATCTGGACTCAGTTCCAAAATCATGCAAAAACATTCAAAACTAGGTAGTTTGGAGGATCAGGGTCCGAAAAGTAAGATTTCCAAAATTAATTTTGCATCGTGGATTCGAGGCTTTTGAAGACATTTGTCTCATCTTTTTTTTTTAAGGATCAGGATCCAAAAACTGAATCTTGATTTAGTCCCAAAATCATGCAAATACGCTGTAAACCAGCTGGTTTGGAGGATCAGGATTCGAAAACTGAATCTAGATTTAGTCCCAAGATCATGCAAATACACTGTAAACAAAGTGGTTTGGAGGATAAGGATCCCAAAACTGAATTTGGATTTAGTCCCAAAATCATGCAAAAACACTCAAAACCAGGTAGTTTGGAGGGTCAGGATCCGAAAAGTAAGATTTCCAAAATTAATTTTACATCGTGGATGAGAGGCTTTTGTAGACATTTGTATACATTTGTTTCATCCTTTTTTGGATCAGGATCCGAAAACTGAACCTAGATTTAGTCCCAAGATCATGCAAATACGCTGCAAAGCAACTGGTTTGGAGGATCAAGATCCGAAAACTGAATCTAGATTTAGTCCCAAGATCATGCAAATACGCTGTAAAGCAACTGGTTTGGAGGATCAGGATCCGAAAAGTGAATCTAGATTTGGTCCCAAGATCATGCAAATAAACTGTAAACAAGGTGGTTTGGAGATGTTTGGAGGATCAGGATCCAAAAACTGAATCTGGATTTTGTCCCAAAATCATGCAAATTTGCTGTAAACGAGGTGGTTTGGAGGATAAGGGTCCCAAAACTGAATCTGGATTTTGTCCCAAAATCATGCAAATACGCTGTAAACCAGGTGGTTTGGAGGATAAGGGTCCCAAAACCGAATCTGGATTTTGTCCCAAGATCCTGCAAAAACAATCAAAACCAGGTAGTTTGAAGGATCAAGATCCGATAAGTAAGATTTTCAAAATTAATTTTGCATCGTGGATTAGAGGTTTTTGTAGACATTTGTCTCACTTTTTTCTCCTTTTTAGAGGATCAGGATCCGAAAATTGCTATTTTCATTTTTTTTTTGAAAGTCCGTAATGTCGCTAATCTTTTGTCTTGGTTTCGGTCCCGAACCTTTTCCGATACCTGCGGCGCGCGAACCTTTTTTCATTTCCAAAATCCTGTCGGCGACCGTAATTAAATGCTTTGAGATGTTGCGTTCCTTCAACGCCCTCCAAAGTGTATTGCGTTCAACCCGGAAGTCCAACCTGACAACCCACAATAGAGCAAACCAGTGTCGTATTGACAACCATGTTAGCTGTCAACAAATGTTCCTCACTGCTGTGGGGTGGTTGAAATCTATGTTGTTCTTCTGGCTGATCAACATGATAAGCGTTGAGAACAGGTTCCACGCGATTCAAAAGCACGTATTAATATTCCCACCCCCTGGTGCCCTCTTTGGGAGAGGGAGGCAAACATGTATCCTGGTTGGAATTTCAACTGTAAAACATTTATATAGTGGACTTGGGCCCTCTGTAAAGTAGATTTTTCAATGGTTTTTACAGTCCCTTCAGGACCATGTGCCTTTGCATTCTGTAGTAACCCTAGGTCATAATCATATTCAAACATGGGCTGGGTCAAAGTACTTGTAGTGGTTAGGTATGCGGCATGCGAGATAATAGTTGGCCCAAAATGCATATCTGAGTTTACCCAGATTTGCCATAAAAGAACTTTGTAGTGAATTTGTGTGGTTCCACGTTCAATGCTAATATTTCCCAAGGGGAGTTTTTAATTTTTAAATGATAGGCCGTTGCAGTTTGTAGGAAAGGCATTTTCGCAGTGCTCGAGTGAAATCACTGTTGAATTTGCGCTGGCACGTCTTCTTCGACCCAGCAATTGAGAAAAACATGCACAAGACACGCAAACCAAGGATTGGACAATCCAGTTCGATTGATGCCCCCACCTTGCTTTTCACTGCGAAGTCAACCAACGCACAAATATACCCTTCAGTTGCAATGGCCGCTGCATACCCAAAATTCAAAATAACTTTACTTCGAATGATCTCCACCATGACATTTATACGTTTTAATATTGGCATATTTTCCACCACAAGCATTGCTTTTGCCAAGTGTGGCGACATATTTCCCAGCTCCACAGGAACATCCGTGCAAACCATCACAAAATCTCTGTCTAAGTCTATTCAGGAATGCTCTGAAGGTCACATATATGTTTCGAGTATTATGTTCAAGAGTGGCAGCGAAATAGGGCCAAAGAAGCGGTAGCAATACTGGCACAACCGCAGCGATTTTGTATTCTATCTGGCTTCTCATCTGCTGTTCTTTGCCCATATGTTCTAATCCATTTGACTGGCAAAATTTGTTCGAACATTCTATCCTGCATATTTTCTGGCACACTTTCTGCCAATCTATGTGGCATATCTTCTGGCATTCAATCTGGCATTCTCTCTCGCATATCTTCTAACATTCTATCTAGCGTAGTTTCTTGCATTCTATCTGGTATATCTCATGGCATTTTATCTGGCATATCTTCTGGCATTCTATCTGGCATATCTTCTGGCATATCTTCTGGCATTCCATCTGGCATTCTATCTGGCATATCTTCTGGCATATATTCTGACATATCTTCTGGCATTCTATCTGGCATATCTTCTGGCATATTATCTGGCATTCTATCTGGCATTCTATCTGGCATATCTTCTGGCATATTATCTGGCAAATCTTCTAGGATTCTATCTGGCATATCTTGTGGCATTCTATTTGACATTTTATCGGGCATTCTATCTGGCATACCTTCTGGCATTCTATCTGGCACACCTTCTGGCATATCTTGTTTCTATCTGACATTCTATCTGGCATTCTATCTGGCATACCTTCTGGCGTTCTATCTGGCATATCTTCTGGCGTTCTTTCTGGCATATCTCATAGCATTTTATCTGGCATACTTTCTGGCATTCTATCTGACATTCCATCTGGCATATCTTCTGGCATTCTATCTGGCCGTTGAGGTCCAGCGGTGCACACTGAGCTGGGCAGGTCCCAGGTTGAGGTCCAGCGGTGCACACTGAGCTGGGAAGGCCCCCGGTTGAGGTCCAGCGGTGCACACTGAGCTGGGCAGGTCCCCGGTTGAGGTCCAGCGGTGCACATTGAGCTGGGCAGGTCCCCGGTTGAGGTCCAGCGGTGCACATTGAGCTGGGCAGCTTGCAGGTTGAGGTCCAGCAGTGCGCACTGAGCTGGGCAGCGCGCAGGTTGACGTCCAGCAGTCCGCACTGAGCTGGGCAGTTGGCGAAGAGCTTGGCGACGAGTTGGCAAAGTTGGCAAGGCGGAAGTGGAGGTGGAGCAAGGCGGAACTGGAGGTGGAAGAGGCGGAGGCGAGGAAGAGGGCGAGGAGGACAGCTAGTCGAGGAGGAGGAGGAGGCGGAGGAGGAGGAGGAGGAGGAGGCGGGCATGCGCTCTGATAAAATCTAACAACCCTCACCTGGCAGGTGGGGAAAAAAAACACTACAAAATCAAGTTGCAGCTTTCCAATGCTACAAAATTTTTCAGAAATTTTGGTTTTTCCCTTCTGGCAACCACCATCAACCACCTACTGCCATCGACAAGACCACACACGACCAGCTTTTCTGGTGCCTGCATTTATTATTTCATTTTCAACTTTCACAGTTCAGTTCTGTTCAGTTTTTACCAAAATCAGAATCGCGACTTTCTGGACTATCACCGTTAGCTGTTACCTACAGATATGCGTTCATGTCCATGCAGCTAGTATCGAAGATGTGTGGAATAGTTTCCCGGGTTTCGTTTGGGTGTTGCTGCGCTGTATTTGGGACATAGTAAGGTAAGACAGACATCAAATGAACATTGAGGCGCGACAAAATACAACAACAACAACAACAAAAACATGTGCCTTTTGAAGTGCCCTGACCGAAAGCCAACGCCAGTCCTTACAAAATGTAAATCAAGTATTAAACATACGCACCATTTTGCAAGATTTCGTTTCAAATGAACAGAACTTGAATTTTGTAGACCTGTGGGTCTGTGACTTCTCTTGTGTCACGATAGGGATCACTACAAAATGCAAACGCTAAAAAACGAGGCCCTCCAATTCGATCAGTGAGATCTACTAAAAAATCATAGCAGACATTTAATTATTTTTTAAACAAAGGATCTTGAAGGGCCTCACCTCAAATCCCTTCATCTTCTTAATAACCCTATATCCAGGTTAGTTTTCAGATTTGTAGCATTTCTAATCAATTTTAAATCAATTTTTAATGTTTTTTTTAAGTCTGCACATGGATAACGTAGTGTTTGGGGTTGAGCAGCATCACTTTACAGCTACAAAACCATGACCCAACAATCATCCCCAAATACCAGCCCCAATAAAAATGTAACTTACATTTTTTTAGGGGAAACCGGGTGTAAAACAAATGTAAGTTGTACCGTGCCCGCGTGGGTCCAAAACATAGTATCTCTAAGGGGGTAGTTTGAAAATGTCAGTTGGACAGGCGCCGAGTTTCAACAAAATGGGTCGAAGAATGCAGGTAGGCTGACTGGTTTCTCCGATGAACATTTGGCAGCTTGCACAGGAAAGCTTGGACCGTGTGAACAATATACATTTTTCATCATTTTTCAACCCCTCCTCCCCGTCCCAGAGGCATGTAAGTTAGCATGCGAATGCATGCAATGCGTACCATGTTACATTTTCGGTGCCCCCTTTATCCCTTATCGTATCCCCTTTCAAATCTCTCTGGTTTCTCAATTTTTCCTCGGGGAGAGGGGCACGCCAAGGAAATTCCATGATTGCCACCGAAATGTTGATACAGTATGTATCAGTATGTATTGAATTGTTTGGAAATCAAATGCGCATCCATTAAGCAAACGGACAGGCGGCGCTAAAATTGTAAATTTGCATTGTTGGGGTCGGCAGCTCAAAAACTGCAAATTGGACAAACCAAAGCATGCATATAAATGAAAAATAATTAAAATAAGGAGCGTTGTTGGAAAAAAAGAAAAACACAGGCCGCCCACATGAATGTAAGCTACATTTTTTGGCCGCCAGCAACCCGCCTAATTGTAACTCAATTTGTGTTTGCCTCCTCCGGTTAGGGGAACAAAAATATTACATAAAAAGAAATAATATGAATACGGATACGTTTTACCTGAGCCCCGTAAAGACACTCCGGAAATCTTAAGCATATAAGGGACGGACACTCGGTTTCTGGAAACTGATGTGGGTTCACTGACTGTTCGCAATTCGGGGTGTAGATCCTTCAGGTTTAGATCCCATACCTTTCAAACCATCAAAAAATCAACAAAAATCTTCAAGTTCATGTTTGATCGTGGTATCGCCAATAAGCAGTTATGAAACAAAAGAAACTGCGGGCATGAACGGTTTTCCCCATCAAATCAATGACGATTGTGTAGGATAAACTATTGATTGAAAATATGGCAGCTAATCTATAATGACAAGTGTTTCCGGAGAAGTCCCAGGACATCAAAAAGATTCAAAAAGTACATCCTTGCGAAACATTGTCCTAAAAATGGTTGTCGCGGAGGATGCGTAGCAATACCGAGGATTCCGCGGCCGAGTGTTTTATAATTTTTGCCGAACATTCTACAGCCGAGGGGTCGTGGCGTTGATTTGACTGTGCCGCCTACCTACCTACCTACCTACCTACCTCCCTACCCACCTACCTACCTAGCTACCGCCCGTTCCAGAGAAATGTAAGTTGGCATGCGTGGCGTACCACACTACATTTTCGGTGCCTCCCCTATCCCCTATCAAAACCCTCTGGTTTCTCAATTTTTCCTCGGGGAGGGGGGCACGCCAAGGAGATTCCATGATTTCCACTTGAATGTTGCTACAGTATATGTTAGCTCAATTCGAAAAGTCACTGCCGCAAACATGATGGGACGGTACGTGCCAGGCGCACGACCGAACGTACGACCGAACGTAGGACCGAACGTACGACCGAACGACGGAACGTACGACCGAACGTACGACCGAACGACCGAAACGTACGACCGAACGACCGAACGACCAAGAAAATATAACATACATTTACTATTATAATATTGTCATTATCCAAACATATATTTCAGTACATGATTATGTTTTTAAATATCCGGTGAGGGCCTGTTGTCAACAGATTTGTTACATGATTGTCTTTATGAGAGAAAAAACGAGGGACCTGCTGTGAGCAGCGGAACGTTGAGATATGCATTTTTTTTGGCAAATCCAAAAAAAAATCCAGATATGAACAGTTGCATTTTTAAGCGCCTATTTTTCACCCAACTATGTACTCAAAATGCCGAGTCCAAAAAGGTTAAATTCTTATTCGGATATAATCTAACTCCATGCAATTTCAAGGCAAATTCAAATTCATTTTTTCTTCACCTTGTGAATTATGTTGTTCTTATTGAACTGAATGCAATTAAATAGATACATCAGAGGCAAAAGGCAAAGGTTCAAAATTGTAAGTGCACACAAGTCAGGAATACGAATATTGAAATATATATATAATATATATGTGCACTTTGATATCATTAACATAGTTGCATGAACCCTTCCACTATCCCTTGTAAAATATCACACTTTTGGTGTAAAAAATACAGGGCGTCTTAATCGTAAAGAAACCTGTCTCGTTCAGTTGCATTTTTCCATTGAGAAAGTACAATGTTTTTCAACAAGCAATACCCCTAAAAACTATGGAGGAACCCTCTGCAAGATGCAGCGTCGCTTAAAAAAAAGAACTCGTCCAAATGATATTGTGCCCTTTCCAGTAGGCTATATTCCTGTGCCATTTGTAGCGCGCTTTTCAATTTACAGCCGCCTTTTCAACATGCAGAATTCATGTCAAAAAATGCAATATCAAATGCACCAAGGCAATTAAAAATCCTGCAAAAATGACCATGTTGTTTGCATATAGCAATTTTCCCATAAGACAATACAGCATTTTTGTCAAGAAACGATGTTCTTGCAAAAAAAAATTGACACAGCATGGAATATTCCTGTTGAAAAGGCTCAGTCTTCCTTGTTTGTTGTTTCTAAATACCCGTTCTTACTTTTTTAGGGAACGACTTCGTTTATTCAATATAGTATTTGAGCTCTCTTCTTCGTCAACTGTTTATCATTTTGCACAGGGTACTTCCCAAAAAAATTCTTTAGACCCCAACCGAAAGCCTTAGACCCCAACCGAAAACAATCTTATTTCAGAAAAGGTGCTGCGTATGTAAAAGGATTACATGTGGAATGGAAGTTCATTTTCATAGGTTATTCTTGCATCTCCCTCGGGGAGTTTGTTTTTTTTTTAAATCCCACCCATTCTTCAAAGAATACCATACTCTTTTGACAAAAAGGACCACTATACACGCACAAAAACTCCAGCTTGAAAATTGAAATTATGTTTGAATGTTTGGGGGAAAATTCCACCCTTTTCGAACAGATTCTTGAAGGAAATATTCCAAATCATTATAAACATGCATTCAAAGAATGCCATTATCCCAAAAAAAAACTATCGTTATGCTTTTTTTTTTCAACTGTGCAATCTTTCAAAGGGAACGCAGGAAGGCGGGCCACACTTTCTGTACGGAATATCGCGTCCTTTGAAAAATATCATTGGGATGTCCCAACTGGTTTTCGTTTGTTCTTTTTGTTTCATTTTTGTCGGAATTTGTTTTGACAAATGCCACATATTTCAGAAAACTAGATGAGAATAGATGAAATACAAAATTACCCTCAACCCATGCCCAAGTCTCTGAGCATCTGATTTTGATCCCCTCAACTAGTCAGGGTCTGGAATGCCGGTAGCTCTGATTTTTTTTAAAGCTAGGTCTAAAGTCCCTACTGAAGTATAATAGGCCTTCGTGCTGGGAAGATGTTAGAGCTTCAGGTTTTTACAGCATAACCGATCTTCGAAAACAAATATGATATTAGACCTTTGGCCTCAATGTTAACTTCATGCTGTGGCGACGCTGTGTAACACTTTTTCAGTGTGTTCCCTTGCATCTGTTGTCCAATTTTGTTGGAACCATCAAGTTGCGAACCATAACTTTTAGCTTTTGAAAGAAGAGTGACACGTTGTTTCACGAAGACATCCCCAAAAACTCTCAAATCTTGTTCAAGTCTTGACACTTCCAACACTGACGCAAAAACATCCAAAGGGAAACAACAAAAAAAACTTGATCAGGTTTCTGGATGTTTCTGGATATAATAAATAAAATTATATATTTAAAAACAAATGTTGAGATATATTGGGTCTATCATGAATGCATTGTATAAAAGCATTCAGCTGCAGTATCATATGCGCTAAGAATATAATTCTAGACCTTGACATCTCACTGTGGGCCCGCGCAGTGTCCGAAAAAACGCACGTACATGCACCTCATGCACGGTTGCTGCACGCTCAACATGCAAAGCCATCCCCAAAGATGCTCACATCTTGTTCAAGTCTTGACACTTCCAACACTGACACAACAACATCCAAAGGGAAACGGCAAAAAAAAACTTGATCAGGTTTCTGGATGTTTCTGGATATAAAAAATAATACTATATATTTAAAAACAAATGTTGAGATATATGGGGTCTGTCATGAATGCATTGTATACAAGCACTCTGCTGCTGTATCATATGCGCTAAGAATATAATTCTAGACCTTGACATCTCACTGTGGGCCCGCGCAGTGTCCGAAAAAAACGCACGTACATGCACCTCATGCACGGTTGCTGCACGCTCAACATGCAAAGCCATCCCCAAAGATTCTCACATCTTGTTCAAGTCTTGACACTTCCAACACTGACACAACAACATCCAAAGGGAAACGGCCAAAAAGAAAAAAACGATCAGGTTTCTGGATGTTTCTGGATAAAAAAAATATAAAATTTATATATGTCTATATATTATTCAAAGCAAAGATGTTGAGATATATTGGGTCTATCATGAATGTATTGTATAAAAGCAGCTTTGCTGCTGTATCATTTGGATGAAGAACATCATTCTAGACCTGTACTGCGCGTCTCACTGTGGTCCCGCACCGCTTCCAGAAAAGAAACTGTGGTAGCAACCTGGGTCTGAAATCAAATCCTTGTTTCACAAAACCTTGGGATAATACCAACTTTGGATCCCGTGCAGAGGTCTATATTGATTATCTTAGACCTTTTCGGTGGGCACCTAGACCTTTTCTTGAACGTATATTTCAGACATACCTGCAGAGCAATACAACTTGATCTTAGACCCCGTTTTTAGGGTCTACTTTGAACTTCCCACTAGTACCTGGGCAGTAGTTGATGGTATTGATTTTGCTCATTTGGGGGACAAGGCCGGAACTGGCAGGAGTCATGATGTATGAACTGGATTATATAATCAGGGTTAATCCAAATTCATCTGAATCAGACCAAAACCTCGAGAAAACAAAAAGAAACAAATATTTGGCAAGTAGTCCAGAGGTCTTGCGTTTTTTTTGGGGGGTGGTCTGGATGAAATTAATCAGGGTTAATTTGGGTGGAAGTGAGACAGACCAGAGCGTTTGTGGTGCCAGACACATGCTTTTGTGAAGAGACGTGCGATGGGATAGCCTACATTCAGAACGAACTGTTGTTGTGAGTGTGGGTTTCTTCATTGAATGTCCAACCAAAAACTTGAAATTCACCGCTCACAACACGTTTTTCCGAATAAAAAATATTCTATGTGTGTTTTTAGTCGGTTGCATGTAACCCGTTCGGTCGTACGTCCGCACATTCACATGTCCGTTCGGTCGTACATATTACGGTCTCTTGGTCGTACGTTTTGTCGTTCGGTCGTACCTTTCGGTCGTTCCGCCGTACGTTTGGTTGTACAAAAAAAGTGCCTCGAGCCTCATGAGGCACTATTTTTGCACGACCGAAAACCCCCAATACATATTTTAAATTGGCCTGACTGAACGACCGAAACCCTGTACGAGCGTGCGTGCGGAGTGTACGTGCATACGTGCGTACGTACGTACGTGCGCACGTGCGTGCGTACGGACGATCTGACATGTAAACATCACTGCTGCTTTAAGTAATTGTTTTGGGGTGGAGGTCACATACTATGATATTTCTATTATTTTGGACGTTTGCCGTTTCCAAGAGGGGTTAAGATAGTGTCAAGCCTGCGCCAAAATAATGTTGAATGGAGTTGTTTGACACTTATACACTATGTAAAGACATTCCTCACAAAGAGAGGCCCCCAAGTTATATCTTAAGTTGTAAGGGGGGTTAACTTAAGTTGTAAGTGGGTGTATGTTATGATGTAAGTTGGATAATTTATCATGAAATTACAAATAAGATGATGACTTATAAGTATAGATAAGTTCATGGCTGCGAAAAGATACAAATAAGTTACGCGAGTTACGTTTTCGACGTCTCAAATCGAGCGTCAGGTTTACGAGTGATAACTCCTGCCATTTTTAGGCTCAAAGTGCCGAAACAGGTCAAAACAACGCGAAAACAATGGAAGATGCCCCAAGACGCGCAAACATGCAGGATTATAAGAACTTTCCGCTGTACTTAACGGCGGACCTGTGGAACTTGCTTGAGAGCACTGAGACGACAACTTCTCAACTTCGGAAGATAGAATTGCTTGGCAATTATCTAGTCAGCTCTCTAGGACTTCGTCATGCCAGTGAGCCGACGCAGTGTTGCGCTTTGCTTGGTGAGATGCTAGGTGTTTAGAATCAATAATTATATAGGCACAAAAAATGCAAAAACGAACATTTGCAGACAGGAAGTCAGGCTTTCTGGAAACATTACTGTGTTTCTCCATTGCTTGGATGGAAAAGAGGGGAAACGCGTTTCTGTTTCCCATTTTGGAAGCAAAAACATATAAACGCGAGGGTATGGTCACAAACGAAACATAGGAACGTTCATCTGTTTCCTTCTTATCATATCCAGCAGGGTGGAAACGCAATCGTGTTTTTTTTGTGTTTCCCAGTCAAACGAGCAAGTTCCCTAAATGTAGTAAAATACTATTGTGTTTCCAGAAAAACCTGGGAACGCGGTTCTGTGCCCTAGTACATCGCATATCAACGCGAGTCTGTTTCTTGGTTTTATAACAAAAGGGTTGGAAACGCGTATGTGTAATTTTTGTGTTTCTTTGTGTTTCCTTGGAAATCCAAAAAATAGTACCTTTTAACATTGCTTCTAGGCTCAAAGGCTTGGCCTCAACCGTCTCAGACCGGAAAGTCGTCGTCATGGCTGAAACCGCAGCTGCTGCTCAAGCAGTCATGCAAGTGGCTGCTTCTGAGGAAGCAACTTTTCATTGGTGAGGCCGACATCATGCCAATGGATGAATTGCATCCCTTGCGCATCCGAGCCTTCACTAGCGCTGAAAGCGCTAAAATAATTTGTTTACTCTGATGCAACAGCTAATTTGACGTGAAAAACAAGAGTTTGCATGACCTGGCATGACCAAACCAAAAAAAACAAAAAAATGCAATCAACATCGAATTTGCCAAATTGCAGCCGCTGAAAACTTACACGAGATACATCTTAAGTTACAAAACCCCTAAAATAAGTTACGATAACTTCATTGTAAGTTAGATATGTCTTTTTGTATCATCATAACTTAGTTATATCTTAGGGGCCTCTCTTTGCAAGTGTAGTGTCATGAACCGCCATTATCTCACATCAATGTAACATGTTAAATTTGGCTCAAGTAAAAGTGCACGGCGCTTAGCTTTGTGGGTGCCGCGGCCGGGTTTTTACCCTCAAATAACTGGTTATCAGCCGTACCAGCTCTCCTGCTGGTACGGACTGCAGCCTTACATTCTCTTTTCCATATTTCGGGTATCCTTAGACTTGTTGGGGCTTGAGCCACTTCACTTGCCTATAGAAACCCGCCTTCCGCCTGTGGGTGCCATTCCAACCGACCTATCGCGTTACACAGGTTGGACTTGCACTCGGAGAGACATCGCACTTTGGTAATAGAGCCTTGGTGTGCAAGTAGTGTGATCGCAGCCGGCGACCGCTACTGGTGAAGCAACTCCATATCCATCCCATAGGGTGTTTAGTAGCTTGGGTAATTTCCTCGCTCCATCCTTTGTGGCCACATCCATATTGAGAACTGGGTAGTGTTCGCGCCCTGCGACCTATCTGGAATTCATCCATATCAGTTGTCTGTTTGTGATTGCATCCAGTGAGTCGTCTTCAACTTGACTGTTTGCTCATAGCCTAGGGAGAAGACACAGTATCCACACCAAGAATAAACTAAAGAAGGGGATAGAAGGGGCATCATTGTTGGCTGATTGGCTCGAGATTGCATTCGGTGCTTTGATTATCCTCTCTTTGGTATTTGCTACTCTTTCGTCATCTTGCTCAGTGCGTGCCCAGAGGTGGAGTTTCAGGCTATCGGGATCACAAACGCAGACTTGTCTATCCGCTCACGCAGGAAACGGCAAGGATAGTGCGGTTGGAGAACCCTACTGCAGCAGAGACTGCAGTTTTGCATACGATTGAATACATCCTTCATAGGTTGGACACAGTCGATTGCTATCAGTTTGAAACCGCTACAGAACTTGCTTCTGCGTTGGGCCAAGTTTGGCCGCCTGAACCACCACAGCCACCCACACCACCGAGACCGCCTCAGAGGAAGCGCGAGACAACTCGTGATCGAACAAGATCTCCGCCAGAGTTTCCGGATTTCCCGGGCAACCCCCATCGGGTGTTGGTTATAGGAGTAGTCCACCGAGAGAATCCGTAGCACCTTCATCGTGTCCATCTAGACGTCCCAGCTTGCCTGTCACAGTGCCGGCTTTTGAGTGCCGATTGATTCAGACACCAAACGCTAGAGTGGCAGTGCAGGAACTTCTAGGGATTGTGAGCTCTCGCTCATCGGTTGGTGCAGCAAGGATCTTGGCAGTGTTTGATTTCCACGGCATGCTCGATAACGATTTTCGCTTGAGTTGCTCTGTCATTGCGGACCTACAGAGGTCCGGTGTCGACATCGCTTGCTTGAGTTTTTCGAGGGCCGCGGGTACCATTCAGAGGTCACACGCATACCTGCAGAATCTTTGTCGGGCGACTGGTGTTTCAATTCCCTTCATCATCTCGCCGCAGCCACTGGTTCGCCAGTGCAGATTCAGGGGTGATTGGGCGAAAGCCGACTTCTTTGTTGAGTTGCTCCAAAGCGAGCCGGATTGGAAATTGTTCTACTCAGACGATAGGTGGGACATCCTTCAGGACATCCGTCAACAAACGAGAAGTGATCCGAGGCTCCGGCTAGTGTTGTGTGACTCTAGCTTAGTGTCGGTTGTGGCACAGTGGGCATCCGCAGGAAAAGGAACGCACTTCCTTGATCCAAGAGACGTAAGGGTTGTCAGATATCAAGACTGAATACTTTCATCCCACTGTCATTTACTTTGTGTTCTCCGGGCATTTTGCTTGTTGATTGAACCAAAGCACAGAATTACCGCAATTTGCCCCACAGCAACTTCGAGGGCATTTTCCATTACTTCGAGTTTTTTTCCCCGTTGATTGACAGGGTTAACCTTAGTATCCAATTTCTGTTGTTTTGTGTTGTGTTCTCCTGAGCGAGGGATTTTGCATTGCATTTGTCCAGCCTTGGTTGATAGAACCTTCACATCCTGTGATCGCGTCCAGCGACCGGGGATAATCATACACCAAAAGCGGCTTCCACAACGGGAGCGCTAAGGGCTCCATTTTTGGTGCGAATTCTACAACATGTCAACTGGATTTTCACCACCAGATTCATCGGGATCATTGTCTCTTACTATAGCTCTCAGACTGACAGACAAGTGCCGGAGAGTAGGGCCATGGCCACAGTGGTAGAACGATCGTCCAAACAAGCCTGTAGAGAATCTAGTCAGAGTTCAACTGAGACAGGGGCTAGGAATAGATCGAGGAGAAAAAGGAGCCATTGCTAGTTCTCCATATTCAAGGGATGCATCTGAGGAGAAGGCTTTCCCAAGTGCTTGTGCTGGTTTTCCTCCTGGTATGTCTGAAGATGAAGAGATGGTAGAACAAAGAACCCACCCGATTGTTGAGCAACATCAACATGAGCACCTTACCCAACACTATGTTGACCAGAGGGCCATTCACCAGCATCAACATGTCCACATTGAGGATGAGCTTGCCCGACGAGAAGCACATGAAGCTCGGGTGGCTGCATTGCAGGCGCAGGCAGAGGCACAAAGGGCTGTAATCGGGGCGGAACAGGCCGCTCAGAACATAGTTATTCAAGCTAACCTAGAGGTCAACAGGGTGGTAGAGGCAGCTCATTCTGAAGTCAATCGGGTTGTTGGAATGCGGACATGGCAGTTGCGACATACGAACATGCTTGAGGCCAGAGCTGGGGTCTGGCAGCAAATCTTGCTTGCAAAAACAATGACCTGGCGATCTCTTGAAATGTTCTCATCTCACGCTCTAAAACGGATTTGTGTGGGAAACGTGACGGAACTGATCTCTCTGGCAACCAGTTGTTCTCAATGACAGCTTTCAAGATTTCTGATCATGAGGGGCGTAGAAAGCTGGCAAGCGCCATAGCATTTGGGATTGCAAACCCGGAAAGTTCGAGAGCTCACTAAAGAATGGCTGTGTAGAGGTGGGTGGCCAACAAGTTGGCTGACCATGCCGAGGAAGTTGGCAACTCAGTGTACTGTGGTGTGGGGTGGTGCAGGCGCAGGGTTAAAATCTAGACGCGCTCACTTGGCAGGTGGTGAAAACATGGAGGGGCAAAAATGCAAAGCACCTCGTCCCGTAGCACCCCCTCAGAGAGTTCAGCGTCCTGCGGCGAAGATGCTTGATCAAAAAGGAAACACAGGCTCTTCTCTGGACTCAAGAAGATAATTATTTCTTTTGCAAGTGATACCCCCCAAATTTACCATACATAATGTTTGTGCAAGCGTATGGTAAGCGATGGACTTTTCCAAATTTGTGGATGTCCTTTACGTATCTCTAAATGAACCTATATTTTCCGAGATTGCTCAAATAACGTCCTGACACAAGCAATGGGGCGGAAGTCAACCACGCCCTGCCTCCCAAAAGCTTTCGGACTTTCGGTAACATAACAAAAAATGTTTTCCGCCATGTTGATTGCACCACGCCAAAAATCAACACAGCATCGAAAAAAACAAAAGGAAAATATCCAAGACGTCTGGCGGCATATACTTGAGTCGGAAAACCCAGTTGCGCATAGCATACAAGCATGTCAGCCGCAGAACCAGAGCCGAAAGAACGGTTTTAATTTCTTTCACCACCCATTAAAAATGTATACATATCTGGAAAGGAAAAAACTATAATTAGTACATTAGTTTGGAAAACGGACTGAAGGCACCTGCGCCCATCTATGTTCATTTTTTTCTCGCTGTGAGAAGAGTACGGGTTGCCACTAAGAATTGCGTAGACGGCGATGTACAAGGAAACAGTGGAAGGCATCGGTAAAGAACATGATGTGATAGAAAATGTGTATTGATGCATGTTGATCATGTGTGTGTGAAAGGCTTGTGTCTGACAAAGTTGTTTGTGAAAGAATTGTGTTTGAGAGAGTTGTGTGTGACAGAGTTGCGTGTGACATTGTTGTGAGTGACATTGTTGTGTGTGTGACATTGCCGTGTGTGAAGGGATTGTGTTACAATTTTGCGTGTGAAAAAATTGAAGGAACACCATTACTGTCACTAAGTGCCACCCACACCTGCCACCCAAATGTTCCCTGACGGACACCAAGTGCCACACTTGCCACACAAAAGTGCCGTGACCGCGGCCTGAGTGCCGCGGCTGCCACTTCTTTCCACGCACCCAATTTGATTTGAGTGCGCATGCCGCGCGTTTTGATGAAATTCATTAGTATGCGCATTTATCATGTATCCCCTAAAAGGTTAATTGGCAAAACGTATGCGTTGGTTGGCTGTGGGTTTACATGATTTTTACATGAAATTATATAGTCGTTTAAAAATTGAACTCCAGAAAGATGCGGAAACATTGGAAGATTTGGAAGCAGCGAGGGCAAAATACACATGCTGATAGAGGATGGTGGCAGTGACGGCCGGCGGTAAAAATTGGAATGAATGTTTTCAGCAAAGATCCTGAGGCAACAATCCAAACACTTTTAGCGCCGCTACGCCTGAAAGGTTGACTTTACCCCGGCCAAACTGTTGTCATGTTTTGGATGAATAGAACAATTTTGGATTGCCAGATGGTACTGTATGATACTGTATGCATGTTGTTACCCTTTGTGACGCACCGTTTTATTTTAACTTGACGTCGAATTCATTGCAAACATTTTTTCAAACACATAGTATGAAACAAACAGGAGGCAACTTCCTCCAAAACGGTTGTGCCTCCCGAACCTTCGCCGTTCAACCAGGCACATGTCGAAGGCGGCCTTAACCAAATGAGACTCAGCATTTCTGCCTTCAAACGGGTTTTTGCACACGACGTGCTATCGGCAGGTTTTATATGTTTTATGTTTGGCAAAAAAATATATCGATCGGCCTTCCTGCCGTGCAAACTCGCAATATTTCGGACTGATCGCGCGCTGGGAGTATTTATGAGCAGGACTGGCAGTTGTGGCGCGGATTTTAGGTTCAAGGACGGAAACAATCAATCAAAGCATTATAATTAATTACTCCCGTTACGATGATCATGTTTCAGTGGAAACCGGTTTTTTTGAACATTGTATGGCTGATATGTTTGCAATTGACATTTGTAGTGTTCTTTTACAATTTTTGCCATGTGCAAAACATGAACAACATCACACAATCAGGAATGATGCATGTCGACAACGTAGCAACCTAGTAGACCAAGGTCTCCTTAATCATGAAATTGAGGGCAGAAACGTTGACTCCATGGCGGCAACACCCAAAGACAGGTGGCATCGTCCGGCCATATCATCAAACATTGCTTCGGTGGATCAAACATGTGGTCGGACATTGAATGTGATGTCATATTTTGGCAACACCTGCGGGATCCTTCAATTTTTTTTTTGTGGTACATGGAGGGGTTTTGTTTACCCATTTCTCGTTAAATTTAGTCCTGAATTTGATAAACCGCTGATTTCGATACCTCATTTTGGGAGGCCTGTGATGCTGCCTTATACCGTATAATTACCAATGTTTCCGCAATTGCAGCAGCTTCAGTGTCGTGCAGGCAGAAACCGCCACGACCGCCGAGTGCATCAAAGTCATCACCAGGCAAAATTTATATTTTTTTGTCTCAAATTTCAAGAATTGGTTTGGTCTTGATCGGAGAAAAAAACCGAAATCAGTTCAATGTGTTGAAGATTTAATTACTTCGTTTACTATATTGATAACTTTGTTTACAGTCAAAAGCGAGGTTTGGATTCGAATGGTTTTGTTTGTTAGGAAACGTCGCAGAATGCAAATTTGGCGAGGTTCTTCTGCGCCCACATCTGCGACTAACACGCCCCGGGACGTGGTGCACAAACATGTAATTTTGCAAGGAACTCAGCTATCCAAGGGAACTGCAGGAAATACATGCCATGCCAACAGGCAACGGCACCAACAACGGGTCGGACCTGTGGGGCCGTCATCTTGTCCGTGTGGTTATCATTACTTTTTCTTTTTCGACGGTGTGACATTCAGATGTTTTCCGGACCGTGTTTTCTGCTACAGACTAGGCCGGCATCGTCGCAGCGCCTGGTGATCCAGACGTGTAAAGCCAACATTCCTGCAGGCGGGCGTCGGCTGTTTGCCCAATGTGTTTTAATTTTTTCCCCTCGGCTGGAAATTGTCAAAGCCAGGACAGATTTATAGATCTTTTCCGTGGCAGCGCGAATGCCATGATTTGACCAATCCGGCGCAGCAAAATTTATAATATCATTTTGACTCTGGGTTTTTCCGATGCAAAAGTTGTTTTTGGCTGCTCTGGGGGAAACAAAGATGCGTGCACTCAGGGCGTTCTCACCTTCACATACGCCTTGATCCATGCAGTAGTTACAGTAGTTTGATTTCATCCGGTTCCAGAACCATTCTGATCTTGCAGGCGATTGGGTCAATGCCTTGGCTTTTGGGTTTGAGACTGCGACTACGATCTGGGACGCGAAAATAAGCAATCAAGACAAGGATTTGCAAGAATGGTTGTCGTTTTTTGAAATGTCGGTTGGAAATTGATGGACGTTGGAAGGCCACCACTTGCACTTGTATTGTATAAGTATGCACGATGTGTATAAGTATGACTGTATACATGACGAGGTTGCACTAGTTTTTTACGTCAACCGTTCCATTGCCTACGCAGCAACTCCAATCAAGAAAAATTAGCCATTGTCGATGTTTGTTGCCCAGGTGAATGGAGAAATACGTGTGCCACTCAAGCGTGCAACGTGCCACGCGCTCCTCAGCTTCGGTGCGGCAACTCAACGCCAAAGGTCCACGTCTGTAGGGTGTTGGGCTCACGTTGGGAAGCCAACAAATTTCCTGCATCGGAGGCGATAAGTTTAATGATCGTCCTGTTGTTGTGTTGTTGGGTTCTAGTTGTTTCACATCGGTGCCCATGGACTCATCATTGCCCATCATTATGAAAGACAATTTCACCATTTTTTGGCGCTTGGATTTCGATGTCATGTTCTGTGTGGGTTGCAGTCTTTAAGTGCCCAAGAAATTTGTTTGGCCTTCGGAACGGCCCACGGGGGTCTGCGGAGACCATGTGCCATGGCAGAGAGCGGAGGAACGGGAAACTCATTATGCTAAACCGATCCAAAACGCAATAAGTACTGCAATCTTTAGTGATGATGTTACTGCTGATGATGTCATGATTCCTTTTTCGGTATGAATATTTTTTCATTACGATGACGATTACTGATGATTGATATTCTGACCCTGGACGTTGACGTAGAGGTAAGATGCCGGTGGTGAAGATGAAACATATAAATGGAGAAGAAGAAGCAGCCGATGATGATGATGATGATGATGATGATGGTGATGGTGATGGAGATGGAGATGGTGATGGTGATGGTGATGGGGATGATGATGTTGGTGTTTATGGTGATGCAAACCAGTGATCTGAATTTAGGGGGTGTTATGGGGTGATGACAACAATCATCTTCGATGCTTAGATGGTGACAACAAATTTGTATTTGTGATTGCGATCATGAAATGGCAACAATGAGGGTGATTAATGCAATGATGGTGGTGAATGTGGTGATGATTTTGGTGAGGATGATGAGGACGATGGCAGTGGTGATGGCGGTGATGATGATGTTGGCGATGAGGACAGCAAAGAACATGAAAGATGTTAGATGATCATCAAGCAACGTTTGGATGTGGTGATGGTGGTGATGGTGATAGCTTAGCCGTGGCGATCGGGGCGGTGATAGCGGCAGGGGCGTGATATCGTTTTTTTTTGGCCATCCAGCAATCAAACATAGCATTGGACATTCTATTTCTGTAATATATATTGTGGTTTTAAGAATCATGTTCATCCATGTTCATCCAATTTCTCAATGATAATGATTCCTAACGGGGGAATTCCATTGCCATGTTTCATTGCCGGACAGTAGTGGGTATTTGTTGATTGGTTGTGATGGGTGGTGGTGCGTTCACACATTGGTTTGAGGGGTGGCCGCAACAGCAGCCGAAGCCCTCCTCGACGAAGAGACAGCCGAAGCCCTCCGAGGAGTGGTTAGCACGGGCATTGGAGGATGCAGAACATAGGCGCCCCAAATCGCATATGCCGGGTGCAAATTAGTTAAGAAGCAGTTGTACAACCATAGTTTTCCAAGTTATGTCCAAACCAGTTCTTTGGTTGTGGGTTTGCCGCCAATTCGTGATCCGACTTGAATCCTTAAACAAATTCCCTAGAGAACAACTGAGTGCAACTGGTAGATAACGATCTGGAGTGGTTTTTGTTTTGTCATGCCGCGTCCTAACTTAAGCAAATGATTCTCCGGATCTTGGGGAATTTCGCTTCACTAGCAGGAGAGGCCGAAATGGCAAGGATAGCCGGAGCCCACCAAGGACCGGGTTGTTCATTGGCACATTCCTATCTATTTTCAAAACCCTTCCAACTGGGAATGACAGAGTCTACCTCCGACAGCAAACAGGTGATGGAACGATCAATGATGGTAATAATCAGCCTGTGCTCGCGTTTTCCCATTTTTGGATATTTTTTGGAGGGCACACATGGTTAGCGTTTTTGGGCCAGTGGCCTTGGGTATCTTCCAAGTGTTGGGTCCAAACATTCCCAAACAAAGGACAAAAACCATTACCATTCTGATTGTACATATCATATTCATATACCTTCACAGGTTACACCAGAAATGCAACCAGAATGCAACCATGATTGGTGGGTGCGCCTGCTGTGTTTTGCCATCCGGTAGTCATGCGATTGAGCGAAAGCCAACCAATGACTTCCCGCATCCCCTACCCCCACATCACCAGCACTCCCGGTGTTAGTGTGACCATATCCATGTTTGGAAAATGCGATAATTATATTTATAATCTGCTAATCTCACATGTCAATTTCCCAGTATCCCGGCTATCCCCCACATTCCGTACTTCAGAACCTTCAATTCTCACATGTTAATGATTGAAACAAATATATAATATATATATATAATATATATATATACCTAGCGCATCAAGAACCCACAAATTTGTAGTTTTTTTTTTCAAAAACCCGGTTTTTTCTTCAGTTATGAAAAAACCTGGTTTTTCTCAGAAAATATTGTTTTTTTTCTTTACTAGGGAAAAAACATACTTTTTCTCACACTTGGTGTCATGACATCTCATGATTCGTTCCCTTAGACGATTCAAACCCCTTTATTGATACCAGCCTTGGATCTATCCCTCTCAGTACCCTTCATGTTGATTATGCTTCCACCCTGCTGGCTTTGGCTGGCAGTTCTCACAAGAAAGGGCCCGATGCTCTTGGAAAATGTCGGACAACATTAAGTGTGATCACAGTCAATCTGGAGTCGTTAGATGATTTTTTCCCAAGAACCACCCCTAGAAGCATAAATTGAAACATGGCTGGATTTTTTCATTTGGAAAAAATGATTCTGGATTGCCAAAGTCCGACAAACAGTGGAACAAAAGTATCGAACCAAATTAACAAAATCATGAAAAATCATGAAAAATCAATCGGAAATTTCAGTTTTTAATCATTTCGGATGAAAATTTTAGGGTTTGTACCCAAAAAATGCCAAAAAACCATATTTAAGCCGTACTAAGCCGTACTTAACCCATATTTAACCCGTACTAAACCCATATTCTGATAATATAGTAAAAAAAAACTCGTTTTTTTGGAACCCATATTTAAACAATATTTAACCCATATTTAACCCATACTAACCCGTACTCAAAATGTGGGTTTTTTGCCTCTGCCAATTGACGGCGCGACGTCGAGTTTTAAGGCTCCGCTTGTGGTTTTGCAAGATCGAACCGGTAATTGCCCGATCCAGACAAAAAGAAAACAACACAGATTACCGGAGCTATTGTCAATTTACTGGGTTCATATCTGAAAAGCTGACTTTTGAAATGCCATGCATATCCATTGTGACTTTTTGACTGCCTCCAGTCCCGCTGAAGGGAAAGTTCGCAGCATAGGAGGCAACTGCGGCTGGTGGAGAATGCGCACATCGTGTCTGATAACGCTTGCTCGGTTTCGATCGCGCGTTCTGTCTGACAGATTTCACAAGTTGTCAGTATGAAATTGCTACATGTAATGAGGAGAAATTTGATACAGGTGCAGCCGATTGGGACAAATTTGTGCAAATCCAACAAAAACCAAAACATGGGTCTTTACAAAAACCCGGTTTTTCTCGAACGAAGATAGATACATATATATACTCAAAAAAAAACAATGATTGGCAGTTAAACTATTGTCTCTTATGCGAGCATGGGTGGCTCATATATCTCTAGGAGGGCTGCGCGGCGATCGCCGCCCCGACGAAGCTCACGGAGCCCACGGCGGCGCAGTCCGCCGCGGTATCGGAGTCGCAGCAGAGGACGAGGCCAGGTACCGTGGATGGGGGACATATGGGAACACATGGGTGAGTTATGGGAATTTCATGCATTAATTATACGAAGGTTTGATTTTGATTTTGCTTGGTTGGGGGCAGTTCGCACCGATTGCCGTTATTCTTGTCAAATTGAAAACATTTGAAAAGTCAAGATGTCAGCGGGTAGAGTTTCATTCTGCTGCTTTACGTATCTTTTTCATCGGAAGCCATCCACAAGATCATGGAATGGAGGAGGATCAAAATCCCCATTCAAAGATAGATGAACTCCGTCAAATTTTAGATGATTAAAACTCAAGTTCAGATGAGGCACGCAATTTTTTCCAACACTGGGACAGGCTATGGTGAATTGCTATGTCGTAGGGGGCAAGGAAAAAGAACGGTGCTACCAATAGATGGATGCAACGTGTGTTAGATGGATGGCACGCGATTTTTTCCTTCAGTTTTGTAACCCGCTACTTAGGTCTTGCGGGGACCCTGTCGCAGTCATTATTTCCATGGTACGGCCCCTTCCATTTCCAAGCGCAGAAACCTGTGATACCCAAAAGCGGATGATCATTGCTAACAGATGACCGACATCCTCAGCTGTCAGGATTATATTCACCATTAACTATAATCTAGCTATGTATGCAATGAAATGTAATGTAATATAAAGTGAATTAATGTAATGTAATGTAAGGTAAGGTAATGTAATGTAATGTATGTATTTGTATGTATTCATGCATGCATGAATGTATGTATGTATGAATGTTATCTATGCATGTATGCATGCATGCATGGATGGTTGTATGTATGAATGTATGTAATGTATGTAATGTATGTAATGTAATGTATGTAATGTATGTAATGTAATGTAGTGTAATGAAATGCAATGCAATGCAATGCAATGCAATGTAATGTAATGTAATGTATGTATGTATGTATGTGATGTATGTATGTATGTATGTATGTATGTATGTATGTATGTATGCGTGTATGTGTGCATGTGTGTATGTGTGTGTATGTGTTTATGTAATGTATGTAATGTATGTAATGTATGTACTGTATGTAACGTATGTAATGTATGTAATGTATGTAATGTATGTAATGTATGTAATGCATGTAATGTATGTAATGTATGTTGTGTATGTTGTGTATGTAATGTATGTAATGTATGTAATGTATGTAATGTATGTAATGTATGTAATGTATGTAATGCGTGTAACGCATGTAATGTACGTAATGTACGTAATGTACGTAATGTATGTAATGTATGTAATGTATGTAATGTATGTAATGTATGTAATGTATGCAATGTATGTAATGTATGTAATGCATGTAATGTTTGTAATGCATGTAACGTATGTAATGTATGTAATGTATGTAATGTATGAATGTATGTAATGTATATAATGTATGTAATGCATGTAATGTATGTAACCTATGGGAATGTAATGTAGTTATTGTAACGTAATGTAATGTAACGTAACGTAACGTAATGTAATGTATGCATGGATGCCACAAATCACAAATCGTATTTGTATTACGTAACAACCGCATGTTTACATTAGCTAGCATATATCAGTTTATAAGTGCTAAATTGCCCTGGTTAAATCATGTTAAATCAAATGTTTGTTTGTATGGTCAACGAACTGGGGCACCACTTTGTGGGGCACCTCTAATTTTGATGCCGCTGGCGCATGAGGCGGCGACTCCTACCGTATCCCTCCGCCCAAGCATCGGCCAGAGGGTGTGTCCCAACCAGCAGTGCAGATCACCCCTGAGCCTCGAATGAAGGGGGTCTGAAGTTCCCAACAGTGTAAGCTCGGAGACTTCAGCCACGGTAAACGTTTCGGACTGTTTCGGAGGTCGGATTACCCAAAATTCGCATGACCAAAGTTCCCAAAGAAGTTTCCCAGGAACAGGTTCCCAAGCCACAAGTTCCCAGCAACAGGCTCCCAAAAACATGTTCCCATGAAAAGGTTCCTTCCCTGCAACACGTTCCAAAGCAAGGGTTCCCAGGAACGGGTTCCCAAGCAAGAACAGGTTGAACAAGATCGCAAGCAAGGGTTCAGATTTCCGCAAGGGTTTCCAGGAACAGGTTGCGAAAAAATAGTTTTCAGGTTGCCCTGCGGGGGTCTTTAGGAACAGGTTCCAAGCAAGGAAGGGTTTCCAGAACAGGGGGTTGGTTAAGCAGGAACAAGTTCGCAATCCCAGGAAAGGTTTGCAAGAAGAGGTTTCCAGGAACAAGTTCCCAGGAACAGGTCAGGGTTCCCAGGAGCAGGTTCCCAGGTTCCCAGCAAGGGTTCCCAAACCAAAGTTTTCCGGAACAGGTCCGTTTTTGAAATATGATATGATTATGAAATTATGAATTATGAACCACCGTATCTGGGGCATCCCGGTTTTTGGACAACCCTATTTTCTCGATCTTTCTATGGTGCAAAAATCTATCAGATTTTCGGAAGTCCTCACACAGTTTATGACATTTTTTTCAGTGAGTATCTTAGCGTTTAGAGTTGGCACGGTGACAGCCATGTCCGTGTTGCAGAGGTTCTGCAGGGTTTCTGAAGAACGCAAAGAATTAGGCACTGCGAACTGCATTCCTTTCGCTCCAAATCTAATCGACAATGAGGTGATCATCAGAGCAAATAACAGCAAATGTAATATAATGCGTTTGTCCGAGAATTGGTATCACTCCAGTTGATGGCAGTTCCAATCCGAACAATGAAACAATGATGATAACTTATTGGTTTTTGGGTGGTACACTACCTTTTAGTTTCAGTCACGCCCAAATATCAAGTATCAGATTTGTGAATTTGTTGCTTACCCATGCTTATCCCATAAAATCCATAAACAATCCAACAAACAATACAAACACATCTCCTGGATAAAACATCCATAAATAATAAATGTGTTCAGGCTTATTTGATTTTAAATGGCTGGTTAAGTTAGACTTGATCCCGACCTTGAGGAGATGCGTGCAGCATCTGTAGCAGCTTGGCAGCAATATTGGCCTATAATATTATATAATAATTATGGTAATATATAATAAAATCGTTTACGCACATATATATATATATGTTGTTGTTTTAATCATAGTTGTTATACTATCATCGTTAATTATGTATTATAAACAGATGACATGATACAAACATATGAATTTACACGTTTTATCGGTTGTTAGATATGTATGCACATACCTAGAACTTCCCAAACAGATCAAAACAACGGTTCCCCTGCACAAACCCCGTTTTTTTCCCAATAAACTTTCATTTTGTGTGTGTGTGTGCGCACTTGCCTTGCCAAGCGCGTGAGGTCATATATTGATTTGCTCAGTTTGCAGACACAGCCACTGTGTGTGTGTGTGGAACATCTGAAGAGATGTAAAACTTCTACCTTGATTGACGGAAGTGCTTTTTCTTATCAGGTTCTTTGCCATTACAATGAACCAGTTTTGAGTATTTTACCAGGCGTTTATCCAATCTCCTTTTCAATTGCAGGGGGCGTGACGGTTGATTTCCTAGTCACGCCAACGAAGCTATGGAAATCAACTGGATGGAAGTTTGGACGCAAACTTCTGTACCTGCAGTGTCGCTCCTGGGCGCATTCAAGTCGCAGCTGGGGGACACGTCATACTGTGTTTTCTGTTGTTGTTTAACTGCATTGTCAAGTGCCAACCAAACTTCAACCTGAGGTTTCTCACTTCTGATCATTCAATGGCTCCTGGCTCCTGTCAGGTTTAATTGGAGTGTTTTCGCCCGTAAGATGCATTCCACATCAGAATTCGCAAAGATGTTTCTGAGCAAGTGTGTGATTCATGCTGGATTCGTCAAGGTGGCATGAACCCTTCGGGGAAAGCTTTTCCAAGCTAAGACTTGACACTTCGAAATGACCTCTGAATTGACACTTTTGAATTAGTAATTCGTCTAAGTAACGTGAAACAGCTGGCCATTTTTCGGTTTTCATCCTGTCGACTGCCGTTCGGTTGAACAGCATGCCGCTATGCCTGGCTTCACCTTTTCTTTTGTCTGAATTTACACTTTTGAATTAGTAATTCGTTTAAGTAAAGTGAACAGCTGGCCATTTTTCGGTTTTCACCCTGTCGAATGTCGTTTGGTTGAACAACGTGCCGCTGTGCCTGGCTTCACCTTTTCTTTTATGAAAAATCAGGCAACAGGACATGCTTTAGGTGTGGTTTTTCTTTCTCTTTATGGTCGTTGGTGAGGTTCAATTGTGCACAGCCGTTTACAGGGTTGTGACATGAAAGCCGAGGGCCTTTGAGCCTTATCACGAAAAATGCACGTAATGTGGATGCATCTTATTTCATCAACTAGTTCCCCATTGGTCCCCTATCTCGTGCGCGCTTTCCTCTCTAGGTCAGGTTTGGGTCCTTCGCGTTCCTAGGTAGGCTTTGGCTCTCGCCTTGTAGGTTGTGTCAGACGCTTCTGTCCGCCCCCCCCTCCTCTGGTTGGTTTTTTGGCCCGTCGTCCGTCTGCTTTTTCTTTTTCCTTGCCCTTTCAGGGTTTGCCCGTTTCGGGCCAGGTGTGTTGGTGTTGGTGTTCTCTCTTTTTCCTTTTCCTTTTTGCGTTCCCCCTCTTGTGTTCCGGTTCAGTAATTGTCATCTCATTTTCATCGTCATCTCATTTTCATCTTTCCTTCATCTTCACCTTCATCTCATTCGTCGGGGCCTTAAAAACCTCGCGGCGGCGGGGCGTGTGCGTGGAACATCTGAAGAGATGTAAAACTTCTACCTTGATTGACGGAAGTGCTTTTTCTTATCAGGTTCTTTGCCATTACAATGAACCAGTTTTGAGTATTTTACCAGGCGTTTATCCAATCTCCTTTTCAATTGCAGGGGGCGTGACGGTTGATTTCCTAGTCACACCAACGAAGCTATGGAAATCAACTGGATGGAAGTTTGGACGCAAACTTCTGTACCTGCAGTGTCGCTCCTGGGCGCATTCAAGTCGCAGCTGGGGGACACGTCATACTGTGTTTTCTGTTGTTGTTTAACTGCATTGTCAAGTGCCAACCAAACTTCAACCTGAGGTTTCTCACTTCTGATCATTCAATGGCTCCTGGCTCCTGTCAGGTTTAATTGGAGTGTTTTCGCCCGTAAGATGCATTCCACATCAGAATTCGCAAAGATGTTTCTGAGCAAGTGTGTGCACTTGCCTTGCCAAGCGCGTGAGGTCATATATTGATTCGCTCAGTTTGCAGACACAGCCACTGACGATGAAATGAAGTGAAATCAAAGATCAAGACTAACAAGTAACTAACCCATGCCAGCTGATATCAACAAAAGGGCAGGGTCAGGGCTCAGGGTTTGCGCAGAAAGCGGAAAGCGGCTGCTACTGGAACTTGAAAACCAATGCGGATTCGAACTTTGGATCTTCGAGTGGGGAAATGCAGTCGTTTATTGCTATTCAACCCTTTTTGTTTCTAAGCTGGGAGATGACAATTTGGACATCCAGTGTGCGATTTGATCAAAATTTGTTAATTTCTATGCCCCTGGGATGGTGAAAACATGGTGTCCCCAACATTTTCCCGTACTTATCCCGTATTTACCCCATACATCCCCATACTAAACCCGTATGTTCGAATTTTGAATAAAACACAGGCTTTCAAAAACCCGTAATTAACCCGCAAAAAAAAACGTAATTAACCCATGGGAACCCGTAATAAAAATATATATGGGTTTTTGGGGTCTGGCCCGTAGGCTGCCATAATAGGGTTTTTAGGCCCACTGATGGTCTTGGCGCGGACAAATTTAATGAGAAAACGAGTCGCTGGCTCATCGTGAAATGATTTTTGCAAATACACCATTCAAGTTGTTGTCGTATGCTCCTGGTATGCAAAAATTGACATTGTTTGTCGGAGCATTTTCGTCGAGGGAAAGTTGTAGGGCATGCATTTGAGAAATGTAGGAATAATTAGTTTCCCAATGTTTCCCAAGAAAGTCTCCAGCGGCACGGCACAAGACACTGGCAGCATGCTGATAACATCAAAGGCAAGAGTTTATGGGAGAGTGCACTAATGGAAATGGACAAAACCCCGTTTTTTTCCGATGTACCTGCCTTTTTGGCATTTTCGGGCTGATAGATATGCGGAAAACAAAATCCATGAAACCCCATGAGGCATCATCATTTTCCCGAGTGGAAAACGTGGTCCCCTCGTTTTGAGACAAATCCATTTTCATTTTTTAAAGCAAAGCGCCACTGTTCTTGCAGATGATTTGGGCATCCAAGTGTGTAGTCGCAACAGTGCTTTATTCATGAGGACCATAATAATTGATTTAGATTATTCGGGCTGAGCCGCAAGGGCGGAGCTGAAAGGGGTTTCCTGGCTGTGCTCTTCACAGGCTGGCTGTTTGGCCCCATTGGCCTCCGACAACATATCATTGCTTCTAAAATGTCATCACTCTGACATTTTTTGGGGTAATTAGTTATGACCAATGTGAATTGGCAAAGACCTCTAGTGTGGGTTGAGACATTCTAAAACATGTCGAAACTACCAGCCTCAAACCCGACATGATCTTTGCAGAATGTCAACCTTCAGCTGTACTAAACCCTGATTAGGGGGTAACCCCCGAATCATTATCATCTGCAATGTGCCAATGATCATCCCAGGAATGTGAGGGATTTCTGTATGCCACCATTGAGCCTTCGGCATGCCTTCGGCTAGAATTTTCGATCGATGTGAGACATCGTTTCGGCATACTGTGATTGATGGAATGTACGTTTTGTTTATTGCAAAATGATGCAGGTACAGTATGCTACAGTACTGTAGTTATTTTTGGCAAGGTCAGGTAGGTGGAAACAATTATATTAAGACTTAAGACATTATAGACGTGTAAAAATGGGTTTTATGTGGGCTGCATCCCTGTAGGTCAGAATGTAGAACACTCGAAGGTCTTGTGACTGTGATGCCACTGGAACATTATATATGCTAGGTTCTACTGTTTATTTACATGTGTGCACAGAACTGCGATGCCTTTGGTTTTTGATTGTGTTTTTCTACTGGGTTTGACTTTGCTCGCATCAGATGTAATATTGGAAAATCTTTGTGCATTTGTGCGCCTGTCTGAGTTAGTCAAGTCTTGTGGTTCGTCGGCTGCATCCCTAAGGATTTCACGCCACCCAGCACCATCTGCACTGTGTCTGCGGAAGTGCCAAAGAGTTATGACACTGGGTGAAGTTCCGATGGTGCCCATCTGGGACGGCGCCAACTTGGTCTTGGAACGATGGAAAATCCCATCCCTCATTCATACTAAACATCCCCCCAGAAACCATGGTAACCATGTTTAATGGGCGAAGAAACCACATATTTGGGACCATAATAGGGATGTTTTTTATTGGGGGATCATCGCGGCGCAGCATGCGCAGCGGCGCAGCTGAGGATGGCAAGAGATGCACCGATGATGTGGTGCTCCAATGGAACAACCTTCCGAAGCTTGGTCTCCTTGATGCCGAAGCAACTGACCAAAGATATCCCAAAGGGCTAAAGGGCTGAATCCGAAAACACTGCATGTATCATGTCTCCCCTTGGAATTTAATATCATTTTGAGCATTTTTGAGCCATTCCTATCCATCCCATGTTTGATTGTGTCTAGTCCAAGGGTTCCAACTTCACCTGTGGTGTGCTTGTGATTGGATGTGTTGATTGGATATGAACAGAAACCGCCTGAATATCACCAGTGTTGGTGGTTTTGTTCGAATATCAGTGGTATTGGATTTGCAATGACCTCCATATTTGGACATACCCTCGGTACTCGGCAACGCAGTAGCTTATATTTCTCTTAAAGCTCTTAACAGTAGTTCTTTTCATTCGTTCCGTTGCTACATCATGCAGGTGCCTCAGGGTTGCCGTATCATTCTGGATGTGTGCAGCCTGAGACACAGACGTCATAATCCTCCTGGACCCTCCTTGTGCATGTCACCTACTACAGTAATTAGTACTGTGCACATAAATTATGTGTATGTATATATATATATATATTTATTTATTTAATTATTTATTTATTTATTTATTTGATTTCATTTATGTGTATTTTATATGAGTATGTATGTTTAAGTGATTAGACAACAGCCATATTTGCAAATGAAATCTGTCGGCTCGAGACTTTCCGCATCCGGCTCACCAATAGTTGGATCGACGTCGCAGGGCTGATGGGTAGTACATCAACGAGCAAGGACGGGGTTCATACGGGTTTACCAGTCAACAACAGCAGGTACCAGTAACAGGTAGTTAAGCCATAAAAAGGGGGTGGATCATTGGGCATGGCATGCAAGGCATGAGCCTGTTTGTGGATGTTTGTGACTTAAACTATGTTTACTCTACGAAGGTGTATTGTATGATGATCCCAAGCGACTTGTTCGTGTTTTCAGGGTGAGCTATCCTCAGGAGATCAAGGAGATCAGAGCCTGGCTGCATGCGACCGGAGATCTTCTTCCAGCATTTTCGACCACTAGGGTGATCACTGCCTTGTCGTTGGAACCTGTTCGACAGCGCGGATGGATGCAGGGAGAACGCATGTTATCAACTGAACCAGTGACAAATGGAGCTGAGCTCAGGACCGCGACGCCTACTGCGGTGGCCGAGAGGGACTCAACACAGATGAGCAGGCAGTAGCCATGACGCTGAACAGATGATGACAATTTAAAAGAAGATGAAAGGAGAACTTGTGTTTAAGACTGCGCTATAGGATCTGTAGGTATACGACATGCCCATACATACATATACATACCCCTTTTGCATACAGAATTACATACATAAATAGACACATGTTTGTTGAAAATAAAGGCATGTTGATTTTGGTTGTTCAGAAACCGTTGTTGCCTCCAAGCATGAAGTCGTGTTGACTGGAGGCTGCTCACGCCCACGCCGTAGCTTTAGTTATTCAAGTTTGTGTGGAGGCAGTGCAGGCTCATTTGGCGATCCCGTAGGGTGGCACTTCCACAGAAAGCGTACAGTTCAGTACAGACATGTACAGACATTCTAGCATCGCTAATTAATCATAGACTTTATATTTTCGACCAGACAAGAATGGCCGAAACGTGACATGGCGCAGCATACTGCAAGGGACCATGGATGAAAATCAAACTGGTTTCTCTTGGGTATGCTGGGTGAAAGTGAAGCATGAACCCCTTAGCAAGGCTGTATTAGTTGCAGGCAATGGAGTTTTGATCACGTTCGGAACATCAACTGCCGCTCTAAGACGGGAACTTCCTTCACATCGAGGCCTCCAAACCCATGGGTTTTCCCCTGTACCCATATGATTACTATACATGGATCATTTTGAGCCATTTTGGGGACATTTTGTCAGATTAATCCTATTGCCACTTTAATACACCCCTTTCATCCCCCTTTAAGTATTTCCAAGTGGGACCCAAGAACAAGGCAACCGGTTGACTCGGCGCCCTTGTAAGGGTGACGAATTTGAAATTGTCATTTTTGAGGGTAAGAGAGAAAATGCTGGTATTTGCAGGAGTCGTCAAAAAATGTGTGCAACATGGACATTCATTTCGATTGGCAGGCGTGTGACTCAAGAGTGAAAATTTGAATTTCGCCTGCGCGGTGACTCGATTTTTCTCTTCAAGGGTGAAAAAAAAAACATTAGAATTTTATGATTTTGAGTCATCCAAATCACATCAATCAAGGCGGTATTCAATCCTCTTTTTTTTCCACTGTTCGAGGTTAGCGGTGCCAGAGCGCTTGTGGCAGTGCTGATGCTACAGTCTGTAACAAGGCAGCGTTGTGACGCCAAGTCCAGCTGTAAGCATAACTGTACCGTTTTTGGTACACCTGTTGTTTCTTTTTGTGGAGCATGGATTGAGGTCGCCATTTTTTTAAGTGTTTCCAAGTTCCATCAAGTTGTTGAGTTCCAGCAATAATGGTTCTAGATGATTTACCCCACAAACGACCCCGAAAATGATAAGTCTTAGTGAAGATATTCTGTTTGTGGTTGACCTGGGCTACCTTGAACCTTTTTTGGGGATAGTAACGTGATGGAAGCGCTCGACACGAACGTTAACATCCCCCCCCCACCCCCCCCACCCCCCCTGACGATCATACGACAACATATGCAACATATGCCTCTTCCATGTGCAACACGTTAAAAAATCGAAAATTTCAAATCCTATACCCCCATTTCGGAAAACCTCATTTTTGAAATTTGCAACCCTTCCACGGGATCGTAAATGGCACATCTCAAAATCGACAACCCTTCCAAGGGCGCCGTATCAGCCGCATGCCAAGAACAACTCCAGGACAAAGTTACGGCTTCTGCCAAAGTGGTTGATTTCCGGAATTCAGTAAGGTGTTGTTTTTGCGGGGGGGAGGCCCCACATCCAGAGATGATGAGCTGGGTAATTAACTGCAGCATCTTCCCCATCTAGGACGTCACAGTCCGAATGCCTGGTGTTACCCAGGATCGGTAAATAATTCACGGTAAGGTCATTGCGAAGTGGGAGTATTTGCCACTGCCAGGTGTCTGTACTGGAAGGTATCCAATTTTGGTCAGAAACCCGCCATGGTATTTACTGAATCTTGAAGATGGCCGCATCACACCACACCAGCCACTGAGGAACGGTTGGAAGCAGGTGGGACTGAAGATAACTCGAGAACGAAGACAGACATGTCATGGAAATTTAAGGGTACCCCATGGTGCCCGTCCGCTTCTCCAACCAGTGTCCCTCCAGAGGCCTTTCGTTTTGGGTTTATAAACGAACCACCGTCCACCCTGATGGCAGGCCAATACTTAGGCGCTCTTCTTTGTGTTTTGAGGTTCTGAATGCTGCAGAGAGAGAGAGAGTGTGAGTGGTTCATAATTGTGGAACGTGAAATGTCAATGCAGATAATTGGGCCCATGCATACAGATAGTTACATAATGTTTCACCCGCACACATACACAAACACACACACACACACGTGCACATACACATTCAACCACAGTTTCAATCAAATTCACATATCTAATATCTACATGATAATATGTATTTTTTGAATATATATATATATAATATGTATATGTATTTTGTGTGAATATGTTGGTGTCAGATCTTAGTGGTAACAATGTGTCAGAATCGCCAGGCTCCATCCAACCTGCCGGCGGTTCTGGAGAAAGTGGTGAAACCCTACCAGTGGGGCACGCATTTGCTGGTCATGGAGGCCCCTCCGGCGTTGTGCCCAGGGGACAATCCATGGAAAACCTACGAAAAACCTGAGGGATTCGCATGGTTGATTTCCGAAATGGTAATCAAACATGGCAAAAAATCAATTCCACCATGTATATCCGTTTATATATGTATTTATATAATTTTTAGTGGCTTCTCCCATTGCATCATTTTTGCAATGAATGACTCGCCATTTTGAGGCATACCACAGTACACACACACACACACTTTTTTGACAAATCCATGTGCCCATGCGTTTATACACGTGATTATATATATATATATTCATATTTATATGCATAATTGATTGCAGTTACACATTCAGCCATGCTGCAAAGTTTGCTTGCCAAGACCTGACAGTGTCGCAGCAAATTCTGCACACATCAAAGCAGTTCAACGCAGGGGTGGTACATATTGAAGAGCATCTCTCCATCTGCATAGACAAATTGAGTTATCCGACTGTAAATGGTACAATCAAACGGAATCACCAAACCATGGGCTTGAGTCAGGTGCTTGAATTATCACTACCTGCTCAGCCCCGCAATGTCCGATGTACTCCTTTGTCAAAGTAGATGGCTCTGAATCTTGAGTTGAGCCATCTATGTCAAAAAAAATGGGGGATAGATGGCTCAACTCCCTTTAAAACAGGCCAGTTGAGCCATCTATGTCCCAAAAATTGCATATTTTTTGCAATCTTCTGCGCTGGTTTCTTCCCAATTTGTTTTCTCAACATCAAGCTGCTTTTTTGGGACATAGATGGCGCAACTCCCGGAGTTGTGCCATCTATGTGGGCATTCCCAGCCTGATTTTGGCGAAATGACGGAAGTTGTTTTGAGCCAGCAAAGGTCGAGACGCTTTAACACCCAATTTTAACAAGTGACCTGAGGAACCGTTTTTGCCGTCAAGAAACAGTTCCTCAGGTCACTTGTTAAAATCGGAAGTTTGAAGGGGATTTAAGGGACATAGATGGCGCAACTCAGTTTCAAGGGGTATTGCAATGAAATTTTAAAAACTGTTTTTTCAATATATTTTTGTCAAAATATGTTAAAAAATGAGATTTCTATCCATAAATTCTGTCCACAATCAGTTTTAAAACCTTCAGTGGTTCATTTTAGAGGCGTGGCACTGAATTTTTGAAAGATTTGAATGCGATTTAAGGGACATAGATGGCGCAATTCATTTTTGAACCCCTCGAAAAAAAGATTCTGGCGTTTGAATGGGATTTAAGGGACATAGATGGCGCAACTCATGTTCAAGGTATTGCAATTGCAATGAAATTTTAAAAGTGTTTTTCCAATATATTTTTGTAAAAATATGTTGAAACATCAGATTTCTATCCATAAATTCTGTCCACGATCAGTTTTAAAACCTTCAGTGGTTCATTTTTAAGGCGTGGCACTGAATTTTTGAAAGATTTGAATGCGATTTAAGGGACGTAGATGGCGCAATTTATTTTTGAACCCATCGGAAAAAAGATTCTGGCGTTTGAATGGGATTTAAGGGACATAGATGGCACAACTCATTTTATACAATACAAATTTGTGCAATTCCACCCTATATACAAGCAAAAATGATAGGAAATGTAGTAAACTTAGTTAACAATACTCTTATGTCCATCTACTGGAGTGGCAGTTGCGCCATCTACCTTTTCATTTTAAAGTAGGGCGATTTTTTCTTCAATTGGCGGACCTCGTTTTATGTTCCAGCTAAAATAGCGCCGTTTTCTTTCTCAACCCGCGGTGCCATCTTATGGATATTTTGGTTTTTGAGTTGAGCCATCTACTTTGACAAAGGTGTATATCTTCCATTGCGGGATGATGCTGAGTCATGGGACGTGATTCACCACCCCTGCACACCTTCGTCTGGCTGTTTCAACCATTGATAGTTTCCTTCCATAAGCCTGGAATGGCGACTGAATATAAATTTAAAAGCGTTCTTTGTTTTTTTTTATGCGTTTTAGTTTTCGTGTTCTTTGGGATTCGCTGCAACCAAACTTTATCACGACCTGAAGGGTGCTGTCCTTTCCTCGTTAGTGGTATATTTTCATGCTGGTATGAGTTGGTCGTTCCGGCCAGGACGGAAAGGCCTACCGAACCCCTGGCTGCGGATCTAAAGGCGATCCAGGCGGATCGACGGGAAATCCCATCGGAAATACCCTATTCGAAATATAAATTTGTAGATGGTCCATACAGGAATGGGGACTGGGGATTTCAAGTTGAATGCTTGATCGCCAGCTGCTCTTGACACCTCAGAACTCACATCATCTCCGTCTCCAAACCCAGATTTGTCAACTTCCATTTCAACGGCCTTGTCACAAGCTTCATCTTGTCGTTCCATGGCTTCTTTGCAACCCTCCTCAGGCCCCTCGCTGGCCTTCTTGGCCTTTTTGCAAGCCTCATTGGCATTCTTGCTGGCACTGTTGGCATTTTTCCATGCCTCCCCATGCCCTGCCTCCAGTGCCAGCAAGTCCTGTTGGGAATTCATCAGATGAATGGATGTTGATGATGTTAGCATTTGTTTGCATATGCTTCGGAATCCCAAACTTCAACAGTAAGGGTCATTTCATGCTCAAAGTCAGAACTAGGGTTTAAATCTTCTGTTTCTATTCTTGGATCCATCTTTGGTATTTTCCAGAAATTTAGATGTGTCCCCACACATTCATTTCAGCCTGGTGCGGTTGCTCCATATTGTCAGGAGGGCTGCAGATGATTTGGGAGTTCGAAAAGGCCGGAACTGAACACCGGAGATAGCTTCTGCCTCTCATCATCTAGGGCTCAAGAGTATTTGCACCCATATATGCCATGTCATAACCATTCATAACCCAGATGCAATCTATGATATAGCTACTGGTAGAATCTGATAGATAATAGATAATTATATTTTGACGATCTTGATTGGTTTTTTCGGCCAGGGGCCAGGGAGATTGAAACTCCAGCGCTTGGGCGGCTCGCAGTCCTACTGGTGCGGGGCCTGAACAGACCGCTGACCCAAGGTAGTTCTGATGTTCCGTTTCGCCAGGTATGGAAAGCTGTTGATCCGGGCGCCGGTGCCAAACTGACACCTGCTGTAAACAACGTTTCACCGGGTCGGGCCTCGTGCGGAGACGTATGGAGGAAAGCGCGGTGGAAAAAAAGGTGTGAACACCTCAAGACCTCAAGATGACTTTTTGATCCACCAGAAGTTACTGCATAAGATGTATTTTTTTCATGAGAAGGGGATTCCAACATATCCCACAGGCAACCAGGGGCCATGAGTCACCCTTAATGCTTGAAGTGTATGCTGGCTTATGCTGGAACCCCTCGCCAATAAGTGTCAGTGGAGAGCCTTGTGTGCTGTGTCACTTTGCTAAAGGGGTGGTGCCATTTGTAGTAGCTAGTTTGGAAACCAGTTACTGTATCGTTAGGATAGTCTAGGGATGTCACGGCCAACTGGGGCAACCTCCTGGCGCAGTGCTGGACCAAGGCGATCAAGCCGTGCACATGCCCTTGCGCATCCAGTATTCCGAAGAGGAAGGCAGGGTTGAACCCTGGATCGCTGCCATACCAAAAGTTGATTCCCAGGAAGTGGGATCAGTTCAAATCAGCTAGTCACAGCTCTATCTCCAGCTGCCAGGGGGCCTAAGTACATACAGTACAACTATTAGATACCATTCGAATTATTTTCACCCCAATTTCCCAGTTCCAGTCCGAGCGGTTGTTGAAAAGTTGAGTCGCCAAGTACTTACCTGTGTTCTGGGCGATGGGAGTGGCTATATGTCGATCGGCAGCTTGAGGTCGAGCGGCATTCTTGTTTGAAAGTTCGACAGTTGGCAGAACATGAAAATATCAATAGTTGAAAACCCAAGCATCACTGCCAGATTATGGGTCTATGGTCCCAGTGGCTAGCCACCTACAATAGCTGACTCAAGGAACACCAAATGTTATTTTTTTAGTACCACTGCCCTCTTCATCATCATCTTCATCATCATCTTCATCTTCATTTTCATCTTCATCATCATCATCATCATATTCTTCTTCTTCTTCATCATCATCATCATCAATCCTCGTCATCATCTCGTCGTCGTCGTCGTCATCGTCGTCATCGTCGTCGTCATCATCATCATCAGCATCATCAGCAGCAGCAGCAGCGTGATGTACATCAACGGTGTCCTGATTTCAGGAATTATTCCTGCTACCATTGAAGGCATCCAGGCAAGTGCGGATGAAGGGGTAAAACAAATTGAAAACGTTTGAAACATATCAGCCAAAGAGACAGATACACAAGCGACATGGGCATGTATGGAGGCGTTTTCCACGTAGACAGACAGACAGACGGACGGACGGACGGACGGACGGACAGACGGACAGACAGACGGACAGACAGACACACACACACACACACGCACTATAAAAGCATACGAAAAATGACTGCGCATACCTACACACCGTAGAAATCCTTAAAAATCAAATGGATGTGTGCTGTCAATGTGTGGATCCAAAGGAAGCTGGACCATGATAGATGCAAGATCGCTAGCGATGCTTCCCTTAAGCTTGTCAAGTTGGTTGCTTGACGGCAGCTCAGGCAGGTCTTACTTTATTTGTGGATGGGAGTGCGGACTGTCTGGACAGGAGTGGGGTCAGTAGGGTCGGGCCAGAAATGGCTGCAAGCATAAGCGGCAATGAGTGAGATCTGTACGTTTTGGTGGCTAGCATCTGGAGGTCTTGGTGGAAACTTGGCCGTGGCGTTCAGTGTTTAATAATCCATATGTTGTGCAGCATCAAACTATGTATTTATAAATATATATATATACACAGCATTTTCTCATAGTATCCATTTCATGGGTGTCCGGTTCCAACCGGTTGACAAAGTGATTTTTCACAAAGGGGCAGCCCCAATGAACAACACGGAGGCAAATCATGGGTAATGGCATGCCAACCGGCCCACATTTTCCGAAACTAAAATGCATTCGTGTGAAAATTACATACTCTACGACTCTACGCCAAAGTCCCCAAGAATATGCGTGTTCCCTAGCAATAGGGCATGCCAAAGTCCCAATAAAGAATAAAGAATCATTTTCTCATCAAGAAATCCATCTGCAGCATCCACCAGATTGGACAAACCCCAATCCATGGGCCAGGAGTACTGACCCGAGGTCCTCTACAAGGAGCAAGGGGTGTCTGGAAGAGCCCTGCTGTTGCTGTGAAGGGGGTGGAATCCCCATGACGCATGGCTTGTCAGATGTTCTCGGTGACTTCCCCTGAAGTTAACCCAGTGAAACTCATATATGTTGGTAAAACCATAAACTTCTCTGGTTGAGTCCCTTGTTTTCTCAGTTTCATTGAATAAGTAGACCTATGGACATAATGAGAGGGGCTACATAATGTTACACACACACATATATATATATGTTATCCCCCTACTTATGGAGGTTAATGCCATTGGATGCCATTGGCATACCCATTGTTAATATCCGTTCACATCCATGGAAACACATTCATAACCATTAATTACCAGATGATACCACACTTAACAGCCACTTAGTAACCCAAGGCAACTCCAAACTTTTGGGGTCCAACTGCCTTTCACGTTCTAGACTCACTAGGCCGCTGGAAGCAACGGCCAGCTGGTCCTCAGGCAGTTTCCAAGGGAGAGTTGGGACCTTGATACAGGCTTCAACAGTTCAACATGAACCCCTTTGACAGCCATCGCAAACCTTAAGGATCTGCTTGGCCGCCATTTTCATCCACTTGTGGGATTGAGATGGGTTGACTATTTAGATCGAGTGAAACTGATCTATCCCGTCCTCCCGTCCCAATTGTCTCAATTTCGTGGTCACCCAAGCCCCAAGAGCATCAAACCGAAGGTGAAGGGGAAGAGGTGCCCAGGGCTTCAGTCATTCTCCCATGTGGGTGTGTCATTTTGATAGAGGCTTTATTCGGGGGTTTATATAATGGGATTTAATGGGGATAATGGATGATAATGGGATAGACAACCAAATAAAACCAACCATAACTATGCGTGTCTGAAAATGGGGTATACCCATAAAATGGCATGTTTATGAAATGATGATGCACTAGATTGCACTAGTGGATTTAGAGGCATTCGTTTTTCAGACAAACCCATGTCAGTCTTCAATCCGATGTGAGATGATTTCCGCTTAGTTCTTCAATGCATCACTGAAGCCTGCCAGGCTCTACAACTGCTGAAAGCTTTGGAATTGGGACCGCAGCTATGTCAAGCACAGTTGGGGTGGCTCAGTATGATCTGACGAAGGCTATGCCCTTGTGGTTGGGGCAAATTAATATAGATGATACATATTCAATGGCCCATGGAGTATCCTAAAATGGAGGTACTGAAAACATGGTTTTGGGGAAATGTTCCATTGCATAGGCCTCACAATAGCCCTTACATGTGGATACATATCATATGGTAGGAACCTCCAACTTAAGTACCTGGAAACGATCATAGATGCAGCTGTTCGCCACTGGCACGTAGGGATGCAGCTTTGGTTCATGAAGCTCATGATTCAAGCATCTTCCCGACGAGACTGCAAGACGCTGCCTCCTGACTCGCATATGGCTCGGCTAGTTATTCTTTGTCGTGTTTGGCCCGTTCAACTATTTTACTTTCCCTAGTTTCCCGAAGATTCGTTCACAAGTAGATCATTGACGGACTCGAGTTCATTTTTGTTGTAGCTTTTGCTCCAGCCCCAGCTGCTTGATTGCAAGAAATATGCAGAAAAAATGATGCGATTATGAGGCAGGCTTGCTTCTGGCCCTACATGCATCCTGATTCAAAACGCAACTGGCGCACACAACATCACCTAGCAGTAATTGACATGAAATGCCCAATCATGCCTCTTGCATTTTCAAGGGCTTTAGCATCTTTTTTGCCATGACTTGGTTTAGTCTGTCTGTTCTTCCATCCTAGCGGGGATGATGATCCTAATTGACTTTCATCTGCTTCGGTGTGGGTTTGACTGCCGCTTTGAAACCATACCAATCCATACAGCAATCTTTGCCAGTGCCTCCAAACAGCGTGCCATTTGCCAATCAACACCCTGAGCCCATGGGCCGATAGCAGGGTCCAGCTACCACATGCTGCCATAGTTTTGCACAGTTTTGCCCATGGAGACTGCGACCAGATCTGCCCTTGCATTGTTGGCCTTCAGTGCAGTTCTGGCATTTGTTCTGCAAGAGCAATGGGCCGTTTCTTTGGCAGATCGGTTGGGGCCCGAAAGTGTTGGACTGACTAGAGGCATGACCTGGGATCGTGTTTCTGTAACTTTTGTGGACACGGGATCAGTTGAAGCTGGGTGGATGTTGGCTTCTCTTTTGTATGTCGTTCATAGTTTGAGGGAAGGGAGGGGTGTTCAATACCGCGGTGCGATAGTGCCATCCAGACCAACTTGGATTATTTTGCTTAGCACGTGGTCATTAGCCATGGCTAGGACTGTGTCTCTTTCAATTGAACTACCCCTGTGTTGCCCCCCTTGGGCCTTGCAAACGAACATGTTGCATCGATTAGCAACTCTGGCTAGTTGCTTGATTTCCGCTGTACTCGTATTTGAGATGATGATCCCCAATGACTTCCCATTTTTCCAGGGCTCGAGGCTTGAGACCTGCTTGTTTGAGATGATGACCCATTAGTAATCTTATCATTACTAGCATCTAACTGAGCCTGATGACACTATGGCAGAGCGTCAGAAAACAAAATATATCAACATAATATGTTTTTTAATTATCGGCATAATTCTTACCATATTACATCACAACCATTATTATTATATGACTGTTCTATTTACCAAGGGGTTGAAATCGCGAGAGAGCTGCAGCGGACTGCCCTCGTTTGAGGTCCCTGATGTGCAGCCAACATCCGCAGTAGGCTTCAGTGCCGAGAGAAGCCGAGGAGTTCTGACGGATTTGGTTGGCTGTGGCGCCAAGTACGTGAATCTGCAAGCACTGGCTGGGAGAGCTGGGCCAAGTCAGCCGTATAAATGATAGAGAATACTCTTCATGGGTTAGGATGGGATCTTCTGCTGATTGTACTACTCTGCCCCATAGTAAACAGGGATGACTGTTAACTAGGCAGTACAATTGGATGGGATAGAGGTGATGTTGTTGACGGCTGCAAATGACGAGTTCACACTCTTGGATAAGAGGGTAGAGTATCAAGATGCCTCCCAATCTGGCTGGCTGCCCACCAGAAATTCCGTTCCCATCCATGTGCTGCATTTCATCGCTACGAGAAGATGATATTATGCAACATTTGCGTGGTTCATGTAGGTGACCAACGGTAACTACTTATGGCATCTTATAGCATAGTTGGTTGGATGAACTACTATATAACGGTAGTGACTGGAGATATGGCGTGCATAATTTAATGGTGGTACCATCCCCCAAGCTAGCAGCTCCACCCTGAGAATTGCCATATTCTTGGAGGAAAGTAATAGTCTTCCAACCCCCAACTCATATTAGGGTGGTCATGTTAGTTGGGAGGATTGTAACTATACAAGTGGTATACGACCAACTAATGAATACTAATGGTAGTAACTGGAGAGAGAATATCAATGGCAACTAACTAATATCAAGTAAATAATGGTAACTACAGTAATACCGGCCAATGGCTCACACAACCATGGGCCATTGGGAGCTGTGTACAGTAGCCGCTGAGTGCTGCACATTTGGATAAACGAATGGAAAGAATGGAAACTAATGGAAACTAATGTCAACTAATGGTAACTAATCAATGGCAACTAACTAACAGTAACATATAGTAACTAATCAATGGTAACAAATGAATAGTAACTAATTAATGGTAACTATATAAGATGATAACTATTAGCAACAGTAGCTGTCCTCGCTGATGGGGGACACACACGGGGTGGCATCTCAGGTGGGCTTTCAGTCCAACGAGGTTTGTGCCCTGGAGGCCCTGCGGCGCGAGCACCTTGGAGCAGTGGTAGTTGGATTCTGATGATGTTCTGGTTATGGTTGGGGGTTAGACCATCTGATTCTTGTTGGATTCTGATTATTATCTGAAAATTCCAATGTTATCTAACGAATCTGGGTTAGAATAGTCACAGTCATTCAACTTACCTGTTGGAAAAGATTGTCTTTTGACTGACCCCTAGCAAGCTGCATTGCTCTTATTGCAATTCTCATCAACTATCGTTGTTGTTAAAAATTGGTATCACTATGGATTATTCGCATGGCCATACATGTATGCAGCATATGCATATCTACCTGGTTTCGAAAATTAGTTACAACCAGAGTCTTCAACCATCAACGGTATGGCGCCCGGGAGCGCCAACCACTGGCCCACCGGGAAAGCCGAGGATCAATCGCACCGTGACGGAAGAAGGGGCGGCTGGAAGAGTCCTGATAGATCAGCAGTCTGCCTCCGGACACTACTATCTTGACACTTGGCATCACTTGGCATTAAGGATCTCCAGATTAATTTTGAGTAACATTGAGTAACCCCAATCGACCGGAGATGTTGAATGGTCAGAATATGCCAGCATCAAACTCGCCTTTCTTGACCCATAATTCGCTTGTTGCATCTTCTTGATGGGCAGAGGGTTCGGGTATGGTCAGTCGGCTGGCACAGGCCATCCACACACACAATTTGTATCAATTTGTGGTAGTACAGGTGCTGAAGACAGCTGACAACATGGTTCTCATATGTTCTCATGGGGTTAGAGCAGTGACATAGACTATACTATACTACAGTAGATGGACAAAATATTCAAACCCTGCAGCACGCACTATGTTGAACCCTCGCACCCCCAAATCTCAATGTTTCAGCGCGCGTGTTAGCAAAAGTGATGTTAGGGGTTTGATTTTTTTCGTCCATTGGGGCTAACGCACTTCAGGTTACAATAACATTGAACTTTGGGGGCGAGGGGGTTGTACCGGATAGAAAGGGTTTGAATATTTCGTCCATCTACGGTAGTAGTACATTATAGTACACATTTTGATGGTCACATGGTTTAACGGGTGTTTTGAGGGAAACACTGCAATCTTACATAATCTTACTGATCTCAGATGGTGAAATGAGTTCCAAGTTACCGTGTACTGTGAGTCCTGACGTGCAAGTGACAACTGTCGTCACATGCCCTGAGGACTTTATTGGCTGCTTGGCTAGAATCCATCCATCCCAACGGCCACCAATCCGTGTGGAAAGATCCAGCCTCTTCCAAGGTTCGACCAAAGAAGGGTTTTCCGATACAGAGATGGTCCCTGAGGAAAGCCCAGTGGTTCGCATTTATGAATGTATCGATGTTCAAAGATGTTCGAAGCACTTCTACTGTCTACTCCTGTGATCTCCTAGGAGCTGTGTAAGTGGCATGATTTTGTCCATCTAATAGGGTAGATTTCATCCAGGATCACCAAAAACAATGTTTCAAACTTGGGGCCAATACTGGTCTATCAACATATATATATATGTATGCCTATATATCAGTAATTATCAATATTATATATATACATATATCATATATTTCCTGTGGGAAATTGCCACAAAATCAGCGATGAAAATCCCTGTTGCCTGAGGTGGTCTCACGATCACGTACCGCAATCTGACCAATCTGTTGGTGAAGCTCCCGGCAGTTCCCGCGGTCGCGTCCGGTGATCCATCAGGGCGCCCTGGATCATCACTGCCTTGCGGTTTTGAGTGATCTTGGCGATTTGACCGGCCAACAAAAATCGAACAAAACGATGCTTGGTGTACAACTGCCCTTGAACGTCCTCAAAACCAACTCTTGAAAAATGTGTCCAGCTTGCCACTTTGGGATGATCCTGCGGATGGATGATTAGGAAATGGTTCATAACCATCTTGAAACGAGGGAAATAGATGGAAATAGAAGGTCAGCAACCTGGTACTCGCCATGCACGGACTTCTAGAACCATCCAAGCTGCTCATTTGCCATTGGGCCAGTCAGCTATCTGCACATTTGCAAGTTTATTTTACATAGTCTAGCGGACTCCAGAAGTATACTTACGTTCCAAAGGTATTGGTTGGGTAGAAGGAAAACAAGATAAAACAAGGGAGGGCAGATGACATTCACCCTGTCATGTTTTTTATTTTCAGACCATGCCCTTGGTAGACCTATGCGGCTCCTGCAGTCAAGGTGCACTCTGCTGATCTCTTCGCATTTTGACTCTGCCCTGGGATCACCTGCAGCCTCTGATGCCAACGCCAGGAGCTAAGGAGCTCAGCCAGGAACCTTCCAAAATCGCAGGGTAGCCATTTGGAGGTGTCCTAAAATGGGCGTACCCGAAATATCCCGAAATCATCCAAAATTAGATCCGTTTAGTATTGATGGTTTTGGGGATCCTCCATGGTCAGAAACCCCTATTTTCATTCCATTCAACCACCCTTGGATCGAAGGATCCAGCACCCAAGCATTGAGATCTGCACTGAGGCGGAGATGGCAATCATGACGGACCTGCTGCGGCTGATGATCCGCCAGCCGATGCCCATTGATGTGATCTTCAACTTCAATGGTGGGGAAGAAACTGGGCGGCAAGAGGTGCCGGGAGTGAGATCCGAAAATCTTTGGCAGTAAGTAGTCGAAACACTGGTGTTGATATGGCTCACACACACATGTATATATATAATTATATATATATACATAATTGTGTAACTGTATATGTTTATAATATATATATATATATTCTGCGTGTGTGTGCGTGCACTTATTTATACATTCACTCATTTATTTATTTATTTATTCATTTGTTAATCCGTTTCGCGCCTCTTCACCATGCGGGACTTTGCTGATGGCGCCGGAGAGAGAAAGAGAGAGAGAGAGAGGGATATATGCTATAGCTGCTATAGGATATTCGGATATGCTGTGAACACACACCTTTAGAGACCTGTCCCCTGTTGGATAAACGGGTTTGAAGCAGGTTTGATTTCGTAGCTGTTGTCAGAGCTTGCGGGTGGAGTAAGAGTCCTGTCTTCATAAATGTCCCCATTCAAAACAAATCCTTTTCAACGGGCCGAGGAAGTGCTTATGCCTGCTGCACATGGCACCTTGGTGTGGCTTGATGGGTGGCCTGAGGTTGTTCTGGGTGTACAAAAAGGGTTGTGCGATTCCCAACATGGAAGTTGCAGATGTCAACTTTTTTGGGCAGTGTTGTTGGACTCGTCCTCTGATGATTGGCGTAGAGATTGTGTTTTTGTGTGTTTTTTGATTGTGTTACTGTTTTGTGTTTTTATGTATCGCTAGGCAACGGGCTAGCGTGCTTACGACTTGTAGTTTCCAATTTCGATTGTGTGACTGCCATTGGCTACCTCAATTTGAGTGGAATATGGCAGGTGAAAATTGTTGGGAAAAACATTGTGCACACTCTTGTTACATTGGTGTTTTCTGTACGCAGTTTTACGGATTCATTTATGTGCGCGCGCTTCACGCGCTACCACTTATCACACCTCCAAGATCCTCCAAGGCTTTGTGACAAGCCATCCGTGGGCAAAGTCAATATGCGGCTTGTCTCAGCTGCAGTTGGCCAACAGGATTCGCGTCATTTCATATTGCATGATATTTGCGTGTGTGTGTGTGTATTTTTCCCCTGAATCAGACTTGGAATGCTAGACAGGAAGATGGCGATTGCAGATGTATGTTCAGTAATTTTGATGTCATGGGTGATTTTTTCTCAGAGCTGTAGTTGATTGTAGCCATATTTTTCCACGTGTGACCAGAGACACATACCTTTACGTACCCGAACGTGCCTTCACTTGCCCTTACACTACATACACAAGCATGAATGCATAACAAACAAACATATACTGTACATGCAGATATTCAATGATAATCATATATGCAGATGTGAATACATGCAACAGGCGCATGTAGAAACATATAGATACATACACATAAGTACAAGCCTTTTAAGCCTTCATGCACATGCATATACCTGTTTAACACGCATCGCAGGTTCTTTTTTTTTCAATGCACAAAAAACGGTGGAAAACCTCCATGGTCCCCTAGGTGCGCAGATCAACTTGGAAGCCGCAGGTCTTGGCCTTGGAAGCTCCTGGAATGGGACATGGCATGACCATCCAGCCGGCAGCAAGAAAACATGTCCTACTACATGAATCTACAGCACATGATTGTTTACACTCCCATAAGGCTGCCATTTGGGATATGAAAATTACAGATGGGTAGGATTGGATAAGTCACTTCTAGTAGTTCAGCATGCTGTGGCACAGCTGTGGAGGCTCTGGTGGTCGCGAGCTTCTCTTCCAAGCAGGACCTTCCAATCGGTGGCCTCTTGGTTTGCTGAATTGTCCAGAAGATGTCCTTCATAAATTATCCCTTTGTCATCCAACGTAGCAATCCATAAATACCTGGTTTCAATAGTCATCTAGGAATTTGGGCCATGTTCATCCATTTTCCAAGGCCATGTTAGATTACCGGAGGGTATCTTCCACTGAATGTAAAGTGGGACATACACCCATATTGGCCGCATGTTTGTATATGATATTGAGCTAGATTCTTTTGGATACAGATGGATTAAGAATCATAATTATGATGGTTTTACCTCGAGGCTAGGTTGAGGGGCATGATCGGTTTTGAGGCCTGTGGTTGTTACGAAATGTTGAGCACGTGCGCTTTATCGACAAATACCGCATCATATGCGCAATGGTCAGCATGTGGCTGAATTGTTCATATCAGGCCATGATAATCAATCCATTTGATCCATTCAATGCGATTCACATGTCCATTGTAAGGATTGATTATATACGATGTTTTGACCATCACAGATATCACAATGTAATCATTGCGTGGATGCAGGTGCTACTCCTGCCATTCGGTCTTGCCGTGCTTAGGATTGCAGAAGCCTACAAGAGCTATGTGAAACGTCCCTACGGATCCTCCATCACCCAGGCAGCGGATGTACGACTGGGGTTGACTATGGCCACGTGGAACATCCTGCTCGTTGTTTGACCCATTTAAATCCAATTGACCATTCTATGAATCGGCTTTGCAGTGTTGCGTGGGGCGTCCTCATTGGACAGCTGTGGGCAGTCACGCCGGATAGAGGGATAGTGAACATCGGCCTTCCAACAACGTGTTGTTTTTAGGCAGTGAACTATGTTGATTTTGCCCAGGCCTCTTACTATTTACCTTCCAGCCATCAGGGTCACCCAAAAAATTATTCCACACCCATTGGCCCATAGCGCCCCAAATTTCATCAAGTTTGCCCCAACCCATCCAACCCAGGCCCTGTTTCACACGGGGCTCATTCCGGGCGAGACGGATTTTCGCATCTACCGGGACTTCGGCGATATCCCTGGCGCAGACTTCGCGGTGTTGACGAACGGCTGGGTGTATCACACCTGGAGGGACGACATGGACCACCTAGACTTCCGTTCGGTGCAGCGCTATGGCGCGGCGTGGCATAGTCGTGTGGAAATGTTGGGAAGGTAAAGGGGAAACTGATTCAAGCGAGCCTATTTAGAATCCATATGAATCTATGGAAAATGTAGTCTATGACAATGACGTTTTGGGATGTTTGGGTGGCAAATAGATCGCGATATGATAGAGCTGACTTGTTTGGAGGCCTCTACATTACATTCCATCCATGTCCATCCATTGGTGACTGCTACAGGTACGGTTATCCAAGCTGGGCGGTAGTAAGCTGCACCCCACAGCTATTTCGAGGAAACAGTGCATGAGCTTGCGCTTGGCATTGCTTCAAAGCTGAAGGAAGGCCAGGGATGGTTACGGATGGTCGGGTGGTTTTACACAACATTGCTATTTACCATGATTGTCATCCTTGCTACCAGGGCAATAGAAGACGCAATAATTAGATATGACCCTTTCCACCGTATTGAGGTAAACAGCCGCACATGGGAGAACATGGGAGAACATGGGATTCAAGCAAGACCTTGTGAACACTTTTTGTGGGTTACATCATGTTACATATTGTTACATATATCTAATTGCCATGGTAGATGTTGGTTTCATTTCATTAGGTCATTAGGTTACATTCATGATCATGATCTATGTACATGTATAGATGTTCATCATGGTCTACACAAATCTTCATATAATATATAATTAGCTATGATTGTATAGATATTTATCATTGTCCATAATTATATAATTGGCTAATCTACATACCCTCTGGTAAACTAACATAGCAATGGAAAATCACTATTTTTAATGGGTAAATCCACTATAAATGGCCATTTTCAATAGCTTTTTGTATGTTCACCAGAGGGTACATGTTATGTGCACCCCAACCAGTCCTCCGATCCTCCAACCAGCTCCAGGGCGGCCTTCAGGGGCGGACGTCACAGATTCGGCGGTCTTCTTCGATGTGGGCGGCCTCTTCTTCGTGGAACCTCGGGGGTTTGGTGGGAGAGACAGCCAGCTGCGGAAGTTGTTTAGTAGCCTCTAGATAGCAAACCACATTCATATACATTCATATATTATAATATTGTAACATATGATGATATATGTATAAATCATATGCATTATTAACTGTTATTTCATGTATTAATGTATATATTATATGTCGTGTAGATGCATGCTTAGATAGATGGTACTCAAGAAAAGTGAATAGGTCCTGTCCAAGAAACGGATGTGTGAGACCCCAAAGCCCCAAGGAATATGCTGCCTCACTGGCCCAGGCCCAGCAGCTTCACATTGCAGCCTGTTTGGTGATTTTCTCTGCCTTGGCTTGGACTGGTGGTCTTGGGGTCCTGCTGTCTGCTGCGATGCTCGACATATCTGGACATAACATGTCAGGCCGGGAGTCCATGATGATCATGGTGGGATGGTTCAAAACCTATTTTTTCCCGTAAATGTGGGATGAACCTCCATGCACATCCATGAGCCAGTTTACTTTTGTTTATTTTGATGTTCACCAGGGTGCCAGGCTTGGGGTTCATAGCCATTTATCAATATGTTCAAGGCTGGGATTGGATTTGGAAGTGGAAGAAAATGCAGAAACTGAATTAAATTCGATTCACGGGAGTTGAATGGATTTGTCGGTACTGTGCGCACGTGTCGGCAAGTGCCGGTTGGTGTTAAACGCCAAGGTCAGCCATGTCACTGAAGTTTATTTTTTAGTTTCAATCGTCCAAGCACAGACATGAACCATCCCACCCTTGCGTGGATAGACTAGTTGATCCCTGCATTGCAAAGCGCTGATTTGGATTTGGCATTGGAATCAATTTTGCAAAGTCCAAGATCTGGCAGTGAAACGGAAACGTTTGCCGTTTCCCATGCTGATGTCGTTTCGTTCGCTGGAAACTGATCACATCCTGATCACTTCTTCCATAGGTCCATAGGTGGCTTGGCTGTAAACCAATCAGCCACAAATGGCGACATCTTTCGTCGCAGTGCTTACGGTCGTTTCTAAAGATGAAGCGAGAACCGCAGTGAACGATGGCCCAGGAAGCTGTTGCTTTGCGCAGTTTTGTCCATCATCTCTTCCATCCTTTCGGGTGCCTTCGTGGCTCACACCCCTGCAGCCATGGTTGCGGCTGGACATCCAGAAACTTCGGCAAAGGGAGAAGGCAGAGAAAGAAATGGCGTGGGTCAATGCAGATGGAGGTTTATTTTTACGGGGGTGGCTGGGAGCTATTTCAATTATATATATATACATAGTTATGTGTATATATATATATATATATTTGGAGCCCCCCCAAGACCTACCTTTTGTGTAGCAGATATGTTCCTGAATGCCTTGTCTTCCTTCTTATCTTATCACCCCTTGTAGCACTGCATCAGGAAAGTATCTTGGGCGCATGCGCCTGGACACATCCTGCCCACATATGCAGCTGCAGGATAGCGCTGTGACATCTATATTTGACATTTTTATTTCATTATATTTAAAGTGTTCTTTTTTATGTTTTCAGACATTTTTAGTATATGAACATGAATTTTATATCTATGATCTGATTCGTGCAAGTCTGCTTTTTCAATATATCCTGCAACATCTGGTATTTTTTCACAACCTTGAGGATTTGCAGCAATATGATTAGGACATAGATAGATTGAAATTTTGTTTTCTGTTTTTTACAGAGTATAGCATATTATGTTTTTCTTTTTTTAAAAAAACAATCCTTTTTGATGAATACAACTTTTTGGACTGATCTCCAGTTATAATTTTTAGACATATTGATTTTTTAAATGCAATTACCTTTTTTAACCCTGTTACATTTTTATAACATCCCATCAAGCTTTGGATAGTAAATTGACAATAATCAGTCATAATCTCATTTGATGTTAATTGTCTTATTTGCCCTTGTGAATCTACGTTGTTACCATTAGCTTTTTCTTCAGCATCTACATTTTTTTGTAGAAAGAAGATTTGGTATTTGTTTGCTGTAATATGGTTTTTAAATCTGTATCACGTAGATGATTTTGTAATTCATTGCTTTAAATCCAGGAGTGCTTGAGTTAGATATATTGTTTGTTAAACATAAATGATTTTGATGATCATAAATCAATATATAAGTAAAAACAAAAACACTAGATCAGTTTTTAATACACTTTTTTATAGTTCTTAATCTTGTGATTGTTTAAAGGCATTTTAGGAGTTTCTAGCAGAAGGTTCTAGCACTGGGTGAATATGCTCTATATTCTGAGGATCAAGTTTTTAAGTTAATCAAATTATTCTTTTTTTAGTAGTTTTTTTTTTCAGATTGATTTGTTTGTTTTTTTCATGGTAATATTCTACCATTTTGTGATGTGAACTTTGATAGCATTTCAGTGTTCCTATAGTCTATTACCTTTTTTCCCAAACATAAATTGCAACAATGTTTTTTAAAGTTTTTTCTTTGCCGATCTATCTGCAACCCTTTCTAATACATTTTGTTGGGGATGTTTTGATTGATCTGTAGATAAATAAAGACTATCGGATGAGCTCATGTATTTTTACTTATTATTGTTTATTTTTTCTTCTTGTTTGTTAAAGAAGTTACTGCTTAAGATTGCAGAAGGTTCTTTTTCAATTTGTTGTACTTTTTTTTATGATGAGTCTAATTACCTTTATTGCATTTTTTTCGTTTTTTGTCATTTTTGCCAAAGTTGATTGATTTGCTTGGAAAGCAAAGAAAAATAATGGGCTTTAGAATCTTCTTTTACAGGATAAGCAAATTTATTTGAGGAATGTCCTTAGCAGATAGGCCGATCATTTGCAAGAAATTGCATTGCAATTTCCGGTGACTAATATTTTTCTAAGTATCTGGATTCAAGATTCAAGAATTCAAGGCTCAGAAAAAAAACTTCTTCAATCCAAACTCTTGGACTCAAGATTCAAGGCTCAGACAAAGTTTTTTTGGGATCTTGAATCTTGAATTATACCCCCTTGGATTCAAGAAGTCCTTTTGGGATCTTGAATCTTGAATCTTGAATTATACCCCCTTGGATTCAAGAAGTCTTTTTGGGATCTTGAATCTTGAATCCGATGTACTTAGGGAAGGGTGGGATGGGAACAAACTTGCAAACATTTGCAATGTTTGATCATCAAAAAATGCCCTCAGTTTTGGAGTTCAAAATGTTAAGAAAAACACTGCTGTAAATACCACTAAATTTGCTTGACAGGTAGGTCTTGGGGGGGTACCATATATATGTATTCCGATCATCGATGACGGGACGCGCAGTCTTCATTCATCTTCATTCAATATGCTTGTGTGAAGAACTATGTTCAGGCTTCCAGCAGGTCATTGGCGAAGTTTGGGAAAGTGAACTCTGCAGATACCTGCCCCCAGCAGGGCAGATAGTCCTGATAGAGAGTGTGCTTGACCTACATATAGCCATCGATGTCCATTTTCCTTCCAATTTCCTGCTAGTTGGTGTTGAGAGATATGCTTTAAAGTTGATATCCAGCAGGACGGATCTAATTTCAAATATCACATTCCTGGGATCAGCTGGTAAACATCCAAGCACTGATCTTCGAGGTTTTATCGCAACGTCCAAGGAGTTGGCGCCATTTCTCTTCGGACCACCTGCGCTGATGTCATTCCTGGGATGCTTGGTGGACTGTTCGTTGCCTCTTGCAGGGCATTGATGGAAACAGATGAGCATTGACGGAACGTGTATAATTCGACTGAATTATCAGAATATCCAAGAGGATTATCGGAATTATTCTGAATTATTGTTAAATTCATTTGCAGGGCATCTTATTCGGCTTCTATAAGCCATGCCATACCTAATCGAGATAGATGTGCCTTGCTGAATGCACATGATCTCCCCCAGGATGTTTCCATCTCTTGGGAGTAGCTGAAGTGGAGAAGGGCTCCATTACACTAGCTGCACTGATTTGCCTAGCCGCTCGCTCAGAAAATAGTTTGCAAAGCGCCGAGCTGTTGTCATTCAACAGGGGAACGAGTTATTGTTCTTGGTGGTTGCAGTGGCGTGTGGGGTTGTTTTTTCTTCTCGTTTGTTTGTTCGTTGGTTGTTTGCTGGCTGTGCTCATTATGATGTTTGCCAGCAGGCCCATCACCGTTCCAATGGCTCAATTCCCTTCCGTTCCAATGGCCTGCAGGCTCTATCCGCCAGCCCCATCACCGTCATGGCCTCTTACCTGTTCCTCATCTGGTGCGTAGCGCCGGCGTTGGCCCTGGCTGTGGCCTCGATCCTGCCATCTGTTGCAGCGGAGCTGCTGATGGTGGGTTCTTACATCCTGCCATGGATGTTATATGTCCAAATGTCTCCTGGTTTCAAGTGGTTGTAGCACAGAAGGGAACTCATTTGGCCATTTGGCTTCCAAACCGGCGAACTCTCCATGTGACATCAGAAAGGCCAAATATCCATTGAACTGCCAGGGCCGATTTGTCACGCAAGTGCGAGGGCCCAAGTTGAACACATCGCCGACAATTACTGGATAGGCTGCAGAGGGGTCAAAGATGCCGAGGAGTTTCTCCAGGATGTGAACTAGATATAACTATAGATGACATTTCCAGGTTTTCAGCTTTTCTATCTATAGGGGGGTTTGGGGGGTTGCTTGCTATGTATTCATTTACATATAGGATATATAATTGTGAAACTTGGCATGCCGTGACTCCCAAGAAGGGGCGCTAAAACATTGGAATCACAATTTCCTTTGAGGATTAAGGGCCTCTAGACTGACACAAACACACACACAGTTTGTATATGTCTGTATGTCATGCAATGCAATGTAATGTACTGTAACGCAATGCAATATAATGTATGTACATATATGTAAATTACAGTTCATATATATATATATATTAGTAATCAGTTGAATATTATGAAGCAATTGTATAATGAATCAATGAAGTATTTAATTCAGTGATTGAGTAATAACACACAGACACACACCGATATATATATATATATGTGAATTATATGCATATGCATCCCCAAACTGTTGTGGTTGCTGTCCCTACTGTGCTCTATCTTTGTGCTGGCTTTGAAAGTTCCATTTTCGCCCTTTGTTGATCTACGCGAATTGTTTGAGATGCTGAGGTTAGTTTTGGGCTTGGATTTTCTGTCGCCTTTGACCTTTCGTAGTGGCACGACCATCCCTGGAGATGTGGTCATTGGTGGCTTCTATGGCCTCATGATGCTGGGATTTTTGAAATTTTGGCCCTGGTGTTTGGCGCATCAGTCAGCTGCAGCAAGACGCAGGTTCTACCTTTTGTGCAGAAAAAAAGACGATTATAAATCAGATTCACCATTCAAAGTTGGAATCCAATCATGTGTTTGCCTACGGCCCGAAAACCGGCCCAGCGTTTTTGCTTTTTCTTGGTTTGTGATATGTTGGGGCCGGGGGGTGGGGAGGGGTAATAACGTTCTGTGTCTTCGTTGTCTTCGACTTACTTCGGTGGAGACACTTCATGTCACGTTGGACACGTTATACTATTTCGTTGGACACGTCTACTGTAATTACTTCGTTGGGCACGTCTTCTGTACTTCGGTGTGCACACTTCATGTTACCTTGGACATGTCTACGGTACTTCGGTGTACACACTTCATGGCACGTTGGACACGTCTACTGTACTTCGTTGCGCACGTCTTCTGTACTTCGGTGTGCACACTTCATGTTACGTTGGACATGTCTACGGTACTTCGGTGTACACACTACATGGCACGTTGGACACGTCTACTGTAATTCGGTATACACACTTCATGGTACATTGGACGCGTCTACTGTACTTCGGTGTACACACTTCATGGCACGTTGGACACGTCTACGGTTCTTCGGTGGGCACACTTCATGTTGCGTTGGGCACGTCTACGCGCTGTGGCGAAACGCAAAACCATCCAAACGTAACGTTTTTTGAGGGTGTTCAACATGCATTTTATTGGTTCCCACTGCATAAAAACATAGGTTTTTGGTAGATCCCAAGAGACTTGCAGTATCAAAGAACACCAAGATGATTGCAGACATGTGGCAAACGTCAGGTTTTCAGCAGAAAAAAAGACTGATCTTAAAGAATGATGAAAACGCTGGGCCGATTTCCGGGCCGTTGGATGTTTCTGCCAACAGCAATGCGGATACAATTGACAATGCAGAACGAACAGTAAAACATGTTTCTCATGCCGGGAAAGTCCCTGGGAAAGTCATCTCAACCGGCATGTCCTGTGGGATCAGGGACTCGGCCAGTTGAGTGGCTGTAGAAGATGTTTACACAATCAACATATCAACATAGGATAACATAGGTACATAATTATCTCTTCGCCGTTTTTTTCATTAAAGGTGTATTTCATGTGTCGTGGTTGCAAGAGTCTGTATGTCCTCCCCACGAACAACCGGTAACCGAAGAACATGGCCTTTGCTTCACCAAGCTCCATGAACACCACTTTTAGTTTTAGATCAAGACTTGGGAGGCAGTCAAAGAAAACACTGCAGATTTTAGATGATTATTTAAGAGGTGTTGGGTCATACCACGACAGTGGAATCTATACCACGACAAGATATAAAAAACCACGACAAGAGGGTAGCACGAGTAGCGCATACCTTGTTCAATTGATGATTTGTTCAAAAATTTGCCACTAATCGCCACTAATCAAACCAAATTTGCCCACTAATCGCCACTAAGCAAACCAAACTTGCCGTGTAGCTATCTCAGCTATAGCTATCTTAGCCCAGTGTAGCCCAAGCTATCTCAGCCCAGTGTAGCCCAAGCTATCTCAGCCCAGTGTAGCCCAAGCTATCTCAGCCCAGTGTAGCCCAAGCTATCTCAGCCCAGTGTAGCCCAAGCTATCTCAGCCCAGTGTAGCCCAAGCTATCTCAGCCCAGTGTAGCCCAAGCTATCTCAGCCCAGTGTAGCCCAAGCTATCTCAGCCCAGTGTAGCCCAAGCTATCTCAGCCCAGTGTAAGCTATCTCAGCCCAGTGTAAGCTATCTCAGCCCAGTGTAAGCTATCTCAGCCCAGTGTAAGCTATCTCAGCCCAGTGTAAGCTATCTCAGCCCAGTGTAGCCCAAGCTATCTCAGCCCAGTGTAGCCCAAGCTATCTCAGCCCAGTGTAGCCCAAGCTATCTCAGCCCAGTGTAAGCTATCTCAGCCCAGTGTAAGCTATCTCAGCCCAGTGTAAGCTATCTCAGCCCAGTGTAGCCCAAGCTATCTCAGCCTGTAGCCCAAGCCCAGTGTAGCCCAAGTGTAGCAAGCTATCTCAGCCTAGCTTAGCCCAAGTCAGCTTCTTACTTAGTCCCAATCCATAAACAATTAGCAAGGCTTTTTCCGCCAATCGAAGGTGGCTGTTGCTTCAAGGTTTCAGCACCCAGACTTCCCCAGTCCCAAATCCGTAAGCCTCCAAATCCGTAAGCCTCCGCCTCCAAATTCGGTAAATCCGTGAGCCTCCTCCTCCAAATTCGGTAAAATTCCGTAAACAATCCGGAAGCCTCCTCCCCACAATCCGGTAAAAATCCGTAAACAATCCGGAAGCCTGCTCCACCAAATTCGGTAAAATTCCGTAAACAATCCGGAAGCCTCCTCCCCACAATCCGGTAAAAATCCGTAAACAATCCGGAAGCCTCCTCCTCAAAATCCGGTTAAAATCCGTAAACAATCCGGAAGTCTTCCTACCCAAGATCCGGTCAAATTCCGTCAGCAATCCGGAAGCCTCCTCCCCAAAATCCGGTGAAAATCCGTAAACAAACCGGAAGCCTCCAAAATCCGGTAAAAATCCGTAAACAATCCGGAAGCCTCCTCCTCAAAATCCGGTTAAAGTCCGTAAACAATCCGGAAGCCTCCTCCCCAAAATCCAGTAAAAACCTGTAAACAATCGGGAAGCCTTTTCCCCAAAATCCGGTAAAAATTCGTAAACAATCCGGAAGCCTCCTCCTCAAAATCGGGTAAAAATCTGTAAACAATCGGGAAGTTTTTTCCCCAAAATCCCGGAAAAATCCGTAAACAATCCGGAAGCCTCCTCCCCAAAATCCGGTAAAAATCCGTAAACAATCCGTAAGCCTCTCCAAATTCGGTAAAATTTCGGAAACAATCCGTAAGCCGCATCCCCCAGATCCGGTCAAAATCCGTAAACAATCCGTAAGCCTGCTCCACCAAATTCGGCAAAATTTCGTAAACAATCCGGAAGCCTCCTCCCCACAATCCGGTAAAAATCCGTAAACAATCCGGAAGCCTCCTCCTCAAAATCCGGTTAAAATCCGCAAACAATCCGGAAGTCTCCCTATCCAAGATGCGGTCAAATTCCGTCAGCAATCCGGAAGCCTCCTCCCCAAAATCCGGTAAAAATCCGTAAACAAACCGGAAGCCTCCTCCCCAAAATCCGGTAAACATCTGTAAACAATCGGGAAGTTTTTTCCCCAAAATCCGGGAAAAATCCGTAAACAATCCGGAAGCCTCCTCCCCAAAATCCGGTAAAAATCCGTAAACAATCCGTAAGCCTCCTCCTCCAAATTCGGTAAAATTTCGGAAACAATCCGTAAGCCTCATCCCCCAGATCAAGGTAAAAATCCGTAAACAATCCGTAAGCCTGCTCCACCAAATTCGGTCAAATTCCGTAAACAATCCGGAAGCCTCCTCCCCACAATCCGGTAAAAATCCGTAAACAATCCGGAAGCCTCCTCCTCAAAATCCGGTTAAAATCCGCAAACAATCCGGAAGTCTCCCTACCCAAGATCCGGTCAAATTCCGTCAGCAATCCGGAAACCTCCTTCCCAAAATCCGGTAAAAATCCAAAAACAATCCGGAAGCCTTCTCTCCAAAATCCGGTAAAAATCCGTCAGCAATCCGGAAGCCTCCTCCCCAAAATCCGGTAAAAATCCGTAAACAAACCGGAAGCCTCCTCCCCAAAATCCGCTAGAAATCCGTAAGCAATCCGTAAGCCTCCTCCTCCAAATTCGGTAAAATTTCGGAAACAATCCGTAAGCCGCATCCCCCAGATCCGGTCAAAATCCGTAAACAATCCGTAAGCCTGCTCCACCAAATTCGGCAAAATTCCGTAAACAATCCGGAAGCCTTCTCTCCACAATCCGCTAAAAATCCGTAAACAATCCGGAAGCCTCCTCCTCAAAATCCGGTTAAAATCCGTAAACAATCCGGAAGCCTCCTCCCCAAAATCCGGTAAAAATCCGTAAACAAACCGGAAGCCTCCTCCCCAAAATCCTAAACAATCCGGCAGCCTCCTCCCCAAAATCCGGTAAAAATCCGTAAGCAATCCGGCAGCCTCCTCCCCAAAATCCTGTAAAAATCCGTAAACAATCCGGAAGCCTCCTCCGCAAAATGCGGTAAAAAACCGTAAACAATCCGGAAGCCTCCTCCCCAAAATCCGGTAAAAATCCGTAAGCAATCCGGCAGCCTCCTCCCCAAAATTCGGTAAAAATCCGTAAACAATCCGGAAGCCTCCTCCCCAAAATCCGGTAAAAACCCGTAAACAATCCGGAAGCCTCCTCCCCAAAATCCGGTACAAATCCGTAAACAATCCGTAAGCGGCTCCAAACCACCAAAGTTTTTACTGATTTGGAGAGAAGTTTCCGATTGTGTACGAATTGTGAACCGGAGTTGGGGAGGAGCTTCCGAATTGGGGGTGGACGGATTTTTAACCGATTTTGGAAGGAGGTTTCCGGATTGTTTACGGATTGTACCGGATTTTTGGGAGGATGCTTCCGAATTGTTTACGGATTTTTACCGGATTTTGGGGAGGAGGCTTCCGGATTGTTTACGGATTTTTACCGGATTTTGGGAAGGAGGCTTCCGGATTGTTTACGGATTTGTACCGGATTTTGGGAAGGAGGCTTCCGGATTGTTTACGGATTTGTACCGGATTTTGGGGAAAAGGCTTCCCGATTGTTTACGGATTTTTTCCGGATTTTGGGGAGAGGGCTTCCGGTTTGTTGACGGAATTTGACCGGATTTTGCGGAGGAGACTTCCGGATTGGATTGTTTACGGTTTTTAACCGGATTTTGAAGAGGAGGCTTCCGGATTGTTTACGGATTTTTACCGGAATTTGGGGAGGAGGCTTCCGGATAGTTTACGGTTTTTAACCGGAATTTGGAGAGAAGGCATCCGGATTGTTTCCGGATTTTTACCGGTTGTTGGGGAGGAGGCTGCCGGATTGTTTACGAATTTTTTCCGGATTTTGGGAAGGAGGCGTCCGGATTGTTTACGGATTTTTACCGGATTTTGGCAAGGAGGCTTCCCGATTGTTTAAGGATTTTTAAACGATTTTGGGGAGGAGGCTTCCGGATGCTTCCGGATTGTGTACGGATTTTTACCGGAGTTTGTGGAAGAGGCTTCCGGATTAAGGCCGGATTTCTACCGGATTTTGGGGAGGAGGCTTACGGATTGTTTACGGATTTGTACCGGATTTTGGGAAGGAGGCTTCCGGATTGTTTACGGATTTGTACCGGATTTTGGGGAGGAGGCTTCCGGATTGTTTACGGATTTTTACCCGATTTTAGGGAAAAGGCTTCCCGATTGTTTACGGTTTTTTACCGGATTTTGGGGAGAGGGCTTCCGGTTTGTTGACGGAATTTGACCGGATTTTGGGGAGGAGGCTGCCGGATTGTTTACGGAGTTTTACCGGATTTTGGGGAGAAGGCTTCCGGTTTGTTTACGGATTTTAACCTGGTTTTGGAGGAGGAGGCTTCCGGATTGTTTACGGATTGTTACCGGATTTTGGGGAGGAGGCTTCCGGATTGTGTACCGATTTTTACCGGATTTTGGGAAGGAGGCTTCCGGATTGAGTCCGGATCTTTACCGGATTTTGAGGAGAAGGCTTACGGATTGTTTACGGATTTGTACCGGATTTTGAGGAGGAGGCTTCCGGATTGTTTACGGATTGTTACCGGATTTTGGGGAGGAGGCTTCCGGATTGTTTACGGTTTTTTACCGCATTTTGCGGAGGAGGCTTCCGGATTGTTTACGGATTTTTTACCAGATTTTGGGGAGGAGGCTTCCGGATTGCTTACGGAATTTTACCGGATTGTGGGGAGGAGGCTGCCGCATTGTTTACGGAATTTTCTGGATTTTGGGGAAGAGGCTTCCGGATTGTTTACGGTTTTTTACCGCATTTTGCGGAGGAGGCTTCCGGATTATTTACGGATTTGTACCGGATTGTGGGGAGAAGGCTTCCGGATTGTTTACGGATTTTTACCGGATTTTGGGGAGGAGGCTTCCTTCCGGATTGTTTACGGATTTTTACCCGATTTTGGGGAGGAGGCTTCCGGAGTGCTTACGGAATTTTACCGGATTGTGGGGAGGAGGCTGCCGCATTGTTTACGGAATTTTCTGGATTTTGGGGAGGAGGCTTCCGGATTGTTTACGGTTTTTTACCGCATTTTGCGGAGGAGGCTTCCGGATTATTTACGGATTTGTACCGGATTGTGGGGAGAAGGCTTCCGGATTGTTTACGGATTTTTACCGGATTTTGGGGAGGAGGCTTCCGGTTTGTTTACGGATTTTTACCGGATTTTGGGGAGGAGGCTTCCGGATTGCTGACGGATTTTTACCGGATTTTGGGGAGGAGGCTTCCGGATTGTTTACGGATTTTTACCGGATTTTGGGAAGGAGGTTTCCGGATTGTTTACGGATTGTACCGGATTTTTGGGAGGATGCTTCCGAATTGTTTACGGATTTTTACCGGATTTTGGGGAGGAGGCTTCCGGATTGTTTACGGTTTTTTACCGGATTTTGGGGAGGAGGCTTCCGGATTGTTTACGGATTTTTACCGGATTTTGGGGAGGAGGCTTCCGGATTGTTTACGGATTTTTACCGGATTTTGGGGAGGAGGCTTCCGGATGGTTTACGGATTTTTACCGGATTTTGGGGAGAAGGCTTCCGGATTGTTTACGATTTTTTACCGGATTTTGGGGAGGAGGCTGCCGCATTGTTTAGGATTTTGGGGAGGAGACTTCCGGATTGTTTACGGATTTTGAAGAGGAGGCTTCCGGATTGTTTACGGATTTTAACCGGATTTTGAGGAGGAGGCTTCCGGATTGTTTACGGTTTTTTACCGGAATTTGGAGAGAAGGCATCCGGATTGTTTCCGGATTTTTACCGGTTGTTTGGGAGGAGGCTGCCGGATTGTTTACGAATTTTTTCCGGATTTTGGGAAGGAGGCGTCCGGATTGTTTACGGATTTTTACCGGATTTTGGCAAGGAGGCTTCCCGATTGTTTAAGGATTTTTAAACGATTTTGGGGAGGAGGCTTCCGGATGCTTCCGGATTGTGTACGGATTTTTACCGGAGTTTGTGGAGGAGGCTTCCGGATTAAGGCCGGATTTCTACCGGATTTTGGGGAGGAGGCTTACGGATTGTTTACGGATTTGTACCGGATTTTGGGGAGGAGGCTTCCGGATTGTTTACGGTTTTTACCGGATTTTGGGGAGGAGGCTTCCGGATTGCTTACGGAATTTTACCGGATTGTGGGGAGGAGGCTGCCGCATTGTTTACGGAATTTTCTGGATTTTGGGGAGGAGGCTTCCGGATTGTTTACGGTTTTTTACCGCATTTTGCGGAGGAGGCTTCCGGATTATTTACGAATTTGTACCGGATTGTGGGGAGAAGGCTTCCGGATTGTTTACGGATTTTTACCGGATTTTGGGGAGGAGGCTTCCGGATGGTTTACGGATTTTTACCGGATTTTGGGGAGGAGGCTTCCGGATGGTTTACGGATTTTTACCGGATTTTGGGGGGGAGGCTTCCGGATTTTTTACGGTTTTTTTACCGGATTTTGGGGAGGAGGCTTCCGGATTGTTTACGGATTTGTACCGGATTTTGGGGAGGACGCTTCCGGATTGTTTACGGATTTGTACCGGATTTTGGGGAGGAGGCTTCCGGATTGTTTACGGATTTGTACCGGATTTTGGGGAAAAGGCTTCCACTGTAAGCTTACGGACTCCTGGGGTTGAAAAGAGTTTTGGTCGGCGCAGGTGAAGAAAATCATCCACCGGAAGAAGATTTGCTGATTTCACTCCATGCTGATGTCCTGAGAATGACAATGAACCTTTTCTTTTCGCATTCAACATTTATATCCATACATTGCTTCTGCTTCTGTTTGTATATTTCGATTTTGTGACCAGTCTGTTCCGCTTTTCTCAACCTCTAGGGTTGATTTCTACTTGACCAAAATGGTCAGCTGGCTAATTGATAGGTGAAACGTAACCATCAAGCAGGATTCAATCACTGATGCCAAACAGATCCATCACAACTGGCAATGGAAAACAATGCGCAACTTCAGACCCGTCTGCGGTAGTCAGCAGTGTTTTCACGTGATGTGGTTTTGGTAATTTTTTATAAATTGGTAAATATGCATATATAGTAAGGTATATATATATATATATATATATTTGTAATTATATATTCTCATAGTAGTTTGTGTTGTTTGTTTTTTTTGGTAATGAAGCATTTCATTGATTAAAACACAATGAAACCAGTTCATTAAGAGTGTGATTGCCGGCTACGCAGACAGTCGATGATGTGTTTGCCAATCGTGCTTAAAATCTTTGGTCCTTGTCGTGGTTCGCAGCCGGGTTTTGTCGTGGTTTGGAAACCTAGTTTTAGTCGTGGTGAAAACGTACTCTCATTATTTAAGCTTCCCCTTGCCACATGATGGGAATCAGTGTGTTTTTGTGTCATCCCAGGACAGCTCTTCTACTGTCCTTATCTGCGCAGTTTGTAGCACAGATTCGTCGGAGAGATGTCATGGTGGTTTCTGCAGCAATCTTCTTTTTGAGCGCCTGAGCAGCCACGCAGCCATGGCATTGGCATGGCGGAGTTTACTCCTGAGAAAATACACGAAAAAGGGGCTATATCTCTCACACACACACATGATCACACATGTAGGTATGTACAGGTATGTATATATATATAAACCCTTCCCCCTAAGACTAAACGACACCCCCACCCTCCCTTTTTTAAAAAACACCTGGAATATTTTTTATTGCTAAGGATTTAAAATCATTTGCTGGATATTCCACCAGTACCACACCTCAGCAACCGAGATCCTTCTGTGCCAGCAAGGTGGCGTACGAGCAGCTCTTTGATTTCGAAGCTTCCCCCTAATGCTTGAATTTAAACACTTATTGTCAAGGACCCGAAGAATAAACCGCCCCCTAGCCAATTAGTATTAATTACTCATTGTATAGATGGTGAAACCATCAAATTGGGCCTTGATTGTTATATAATTTCTTTTCTTAGGGGGAACAAAGAAAATTCAACTTGACCAGTTTGAAATTCGCAAAATTGGGAACGGACCCCAGCTGTTTATGTTCGGGGGTATGTCTAGCCAGAGGAGGAAGGGATTACATCTATATACTTACATCATCTTACATCGGACGCATATATGTGTATAATTTTATACATACCTGCTTGTTTGATCAAGTGCATATTCACACATGTGTTTATGTTCACATAAATGACGCACCTATAAATATATATATATATATTAAATACATACATTTACATGTATGTTACATGTTTTTGCATTAATATAAGTATATTCGATCATATTTGCATATTTGTTGCATGTGTATGTGCACATATGTTTGCACATGCATACTGCACAAGTTGCGTATACAGTATACCTATATATATATATATGTATAACAGTTTCACTATATACAGATGTGTCTGTATGTATGGATGGATGGATGGACGGATGTATGTATGTATGCATGTATGTATGTATGTACGTATGTAACTTTACATTTATTTACCATTTATTTATGTATGCATTTATTTATTTAATTATTTTATTCATTCAATTATTTATTTTATTTCTCCGTTTATTTGTTTTTATTTGTTTATATTATGCATCTTCAATATGTACATATATAGTTGTAAACACACACATATGATGTTGATTATCTTTTCACGTATCAATGCCATAAACGGCCCAATCTTCCCGCTGCAACCCCATCCCTTTCTGGCGCTTCTCTGGCAAAGGTTTGCTATTGGCATTTCAGCTGTTCCCCTACAGCTATGACCGACCAAAGCGTGTCTTCCAGCAACATGTGGCGCGGTCCCAGGCAACCTGGCAACTGCTTCCACAAGGCCGATGTTCGTGGCTGGAACTGACCTTCTTGGCTCAATGATTTGGGAATATGAGGAGGCTCTTTATAAATGGAACATGATGGAACTATAATATATATATATATATTATATATATATTGTATATTTTTTGTTGGTGCAAACTATTGGTTCTCAAAACTTGCTGGAGAGAACACAAAACTATTCATGAATACAACTAGAAATGTCCCTTTGAGCGCGTGTGACCCGTTGGCCATCAGCTGCCAGGCAAAAGTTCTGTCCAATGGGAAGACATGGAGCATGGCTTGTGGACCACAGCCATGGATGCTTGGCCGGGGCTGAGTTGGCCTTGCTGATGTTGAGGTGATGGGAATAGATATCATCAGCTAAACCCAGTTGGTGAATGGGGTCCTTACTCTTGAATTGTTTGGCCTGCGCGAATCACAAATGTTCACAAATTCAAACCTGCTCAGGGCGGTTGAGTATGCTTTTCAGGTCACCCGCACCATATTACTTTTTGTTTGCTTGTCTATTGTTGAATAATTAGGACGTTGCTCTATTCCGTCATTTGGTTTTTATAGCTCATGTTAGCACTATAGTTTTATATAGTTTTATATACCTATCTGTCTATATATTATGTAATTATATAAACCAGTTGGTTTGCTTCTCGTGCCTTTCTTCCAGGTCGCTTTCCCCTGAGCCCTTCCCGCTCGACCAAGAGGGGCCCTAAGGATTGGAACAACGTGGCCACCCTGCGGCATTTCTCACCCTATGGGCTGCCTGCAAGATCGCAGCCACACAACGACTCTGCGGGTATCTATGGGCAGGTGCCGAGGATAAAGTGGAAATAGGAACCATTAAACTTATGGCAACGATGATGATGATGGTGATGATGATGATGATGGTGATGATGATGGTGATGATGATGACGATGATGATGATGATGGTGGTCTTTGTTATGTTGTTACGATGATGGTTCAGGAAATGCGGGATTTCTGAATGAACACCCTGGTGGTGGAGGAGAACATGCAATTTTTTGAAGGACATATAAGGTTGATAAAACAACATGTTTTGTGATTAGTGCCCGGCTTGTTTTCAATTGTAAGCCACACTGTGGTAGGCATCTTCGCCTCCATGAAGCTGTGCAATTTTGGTATTCACAAGGATTCACAAGGCAGGCCACCCAAGATTTGCCAACAGAATTACTGTGAGAGGAACTGTGTTTGGTTGGTTTTTCCCCAAAACAGACCATGGTTCACAATTATTGACCCTCAAACCTGCGAGTCAGAACAATCCAATTTTTGGAGGGTGCCAATGTCGGCACCCAATTTTGACCCATGCCGACACATGAGGTGCCAATGCCTTTCCCCATGAAAGCCTTCTTGGTGGGTGGCTCATGGGCACCCCGTAGCGCACCTGTACTACCTAGTGCCTGGGCAAGCCGCATGTGGTATATGAACGGTTGAAGCGGATGGAGATCCCAATGGAATTAATATACCTCATAGTCTGCCTTCACCATTCATCTTTGTATGTGTGTGGTTGTGTACATTTATATAAGTTATTTTTGTTTTTGTTGTCCGTTATTGTCAATATCCATTGTATTCATGTTGATTCATCATGATTCATCTATCCATGCCATGTATGGCTTTTTGTTGTTCCCTATTCAAAGAACTAAGTCGACTTCCCAACGCCACCGAGTTCCCGAGGCAAGATCTCTTTGGACCTCCACGTCGCGGAGTGGAGTCCGGGGACTCCACAAATGCGGCAACTGCATGTGACGGCCAAAGGTCCGCCACAGATGATGATGGTGCTGTCACCCGCCTCCAAGGTGCTCCGATGGTCCTATGGACGCTATGATGCTGGGCCTAAATGCTGGCATTTGGGTACCTGGGTTCTGCGGTGCAGGGTGAAGAAAGAACCAGGTGACCAGTAGTGTGGGGGCTAAACAATAGTGAGAAGTCCATCCGCTTCAAAAAAAAAGGTTCATTTTCTTGATTAAATACATGGAACACCCCGTACCAGCAATATTGGAAAGCTGGGGGTTCATTAATCCAGATGTTTGGAACCCATTGACGACCAAGCTGTTGGCCATAGCTGAGGAGCGCAGCTCGGATGTAGCAGAGAGCAAGCACAGCAACGACCCCAACTTGTTGCCACGTGGGCGTCTGGTCAACCAAAGCTGGACTGGTTTATTATTCTTTTAATATTACCTAAAATACGTAGCCGGGTACTGCTCAGGTCTGTTCAGGGTAGTTGAAACATGTTGAAACCACCAACAGCAGAGCTGGAATAATCCTTGAGGTTGGGATCCGTGGTGGAAAAGAGACTATCTTGCATAGACTTCACGAGCCCATATATGAGATCATCATCAGGATATAATATGGTCACTACCAACGCGCAATCACAAATGATCAAGTTCATGTGCCCATGTTGGAGTCAGGGTTCTGCAACTGTGCGAATGCACAGTCTTCACCGCCTGGGTCGCGTAGAAGGTTTTCCAAACGGTAACTTGGAAACCATTGAAGGCTCCCGAGACCACGAAGTGATTGCGATTGCTTCTTTTTGCAGCTTGTCTCTCACAGTGGGATGTTGTCGTGCCTTCATGATCTTCATGTGGGTCACATTGACATAGGGCATGTTAACGTATGTTAACGGCATGTGATCAATTTTGTAGAGGCTAGGGTTGTGGGAGGGGTCCCTGTTGATGTTGCCGTGATTTGCTTCTTTGGAGGTTTTGGTCATATGTTTGTCTTGTGTTGTTGCTGCGTTCGGTTTTCAAGTTGGGGCTGTCACATGCCGACAAGTGCAAAGATCTATGCGGCACCTCGAAAGTCAAAGGCGGAACCATGCTAAGTGATTTCAACCGCAATATCTGGAATTACATAGCTCTGGCTCAAATTGCTGGCTCCAGACTCCAGAGTGGTCAGATTCGAAAACAGAACCCCTATTGTTTGGGCATGTTTGGACCCTATAGCTGAGCTCCATGCTATCGCCGAGGCTGTTTGCGGAGGGCGGTTCTCGGCCTAGTTATGGACGGGCTGAAGCCTTCAATTTCACCGCGCTGGTCCCAGCTGGTGAGCGCCTGGGCATGGATCAAGAATGGTGGTCTGAAAATCAAGTTACCCCTTCGGTAATTAGTCAAACATGGATGATGATTGATACAGATGGATGGGATATGAGGGGTTTATCATTGTTATGTTTGATTCTCCGACGGTATGTCAAGTTCATTCCCAGATCATGGGTCAATTCTGAGGATGCATTTGGATATTTGGGCCTTGCATCTGGAGAGCACAAGCCCAGAGCTCGAATATGAAGAAGGACGCAACCCAAGTTGGATCAGCTACATGGGATGGGTCTCAGAGTTGCAGGTACGCAGGGCGTACGCAGGGCTTGAGTCTTGGGTCAGGTCGCTGCAAAAAGCTTGCTGCAGGAAAAAAATGAGACATCTCAGAACTGGATGCAGGGACATTTCCCGTAAACCAACCCATTCATGATAGTATCTGATAGTATGCCAACCGGAGCTTGAGTTTCTCGCAACTTCACCACACGAAGGCTAGCCTTCTCATTTCTATCATTTCCAGGATTTTCCGTCATTTATTTGGTGCTGGAGTTTTGGTTGTGGTTGCGTTCCTGTGCCCTAGGGTCACCTGGATGGGACGAAATCCAAGATCAAGAATTTGACAGATGTCTGGGTTTCGCGCTAGCACTGTACAGTACATAGTATAATTTATAATATTTTATAATGCATCATTAGTACGCCATATTATGTTGTGGGTTGGCACGTCCATATACAAATCACGTAAATTCCGTCTTGTGTAAACCAACCAAACAGCCTCGCCACCTCATATGCGGCAGGCTCACAAGATCATTCTCTGAGAAGCTCGCTTAGCATCTTGTAGCATCTTTTAGCTATCAAGAGCTGCGGAGCTGCCACCTCAGTTGGCCAGTTCCAAAGGATGTTTGTGGCTTTGTGACCCAACTTATCTGCTTGTCATTGCTTATCTACTAAGTTCTAAGAAGGTCGGCAATTTTGTTTTCATAAACCCAATGATATAATTCAATCATTCACTTAATAACAGCAATTTGTCCATAACTTTCTGGTTCAAGAGCTTGTTGGTTATGGACTTGGCTGCCAGTAATTTGGCTCTGGCGCGACAAGTGCGCCTGGTCAGTGCAGGCGAGAAAATGTAGTGCTGAGCGGATCCTGAGGGGAGAAATCCTGCAGCGGTTGGGACCCAAGGATTCATTCCTTAATCAACTTAACGCGTTGAATTTCAACTTATTGGCATTGATTAAGGATGATTAAGATCAATCCACCCTTTGAAAATCGTTTAGGACCGCTTTTTCAAATTTCTAGAAACCCCGTTGTGGCTTGGTCCTGCTATTTTTTATGCGTGGTTGGTTGCCACAGGTTTGCCAGAAGGCATTGACTATGATTTTGATGATGTATTACTCCTTGGTAGCCAAATGGTAGAACTTCAGTTTGAAGCGTCTTGGAAATTAGACCGCGTATGAACTTGCAGGTTCCGCTGCGATCTGTCATTGAGTGGCCATTTGTCGTTGGGTGGCCTGGATGGGCCTGGGTGGGCCTGGGTGGAACCGCCATGTTTAGCTTTGTCTTACATATTATCGATGGTGTTTCCAAGTGAAACTGGGGAGATTCCAATCCCTGAATGTGAGTTGCCCAAAGGGCAGAGCATAGGCCGGATAGCGATCGTGGGGACGAATCTTATGTTCATTTTTTAATTAAAATTGATTATATAAATTTAAAGTTACCCGGTCAGGTTCAACTCTTTTGCCTCATTAGCGGGCATCTTGCAATGGCAGAGGCACACGAGATTTGTGCAACGAACTGGGCCCAATAATTGAGTTGAAGAACATGTAAAATATGTAAATGTCAACAATTTGCTGGCATGTTCTCCGCAGCACTGCACATTGGGAACGCGTCGCAGTATATCCGTGTTGTCTTTTGGCAGCCCCGGTCCACCAGGTCAGATGTTGAGCCAGAGGGCGTTCAGGCTAGGGGTGAGAAGATCGAAGAGTATAGATAGATAAGATAAGGTTGGATTAGATTAGATTGGATTGGATTAGATTGGATTAGATAGATAGATAGATAGATAGACAGATACACAGATACACAGATACACAGATAGACAGATACACAGATAGACAGATACACAGATACACGGATAGACACAGATACACAGATAGACACAGACACAGACACAGACACAGACACAGATAGATAGAAAGATAGATAGATAGATATTATACATATAATATAATATAATATATATATATATATTGATAATTCAATATACATGTATATTTTCATTTTTTTTTTTGCGCATAGAAAAATTGGTCGATAGAAGATGTGTATCTATCTATGTTTTGTGACTAAGGTCCCCCCGCAAATGCACACATGTGTATAAATTTAACTTGAAATGGCGACATGCATGTTCAAGTGTTAGCATTTGCTCTGTAGCATCTGATTTTACAGTACATTTACTTGACTGGCTGGTGGTTTTTTAATGACTGGTTTATTTTGGAACGGGTTGAACGCACCAATCAGTTAACACCCAAAATTGGTCTGAGGGACAATTTTGCAGCAAACTCCTTGATTTGGCTTGTACATCATTGTACATCCAATGAATCCATGATTTCCCCTTAAACCAAGCCATTCATTGAGGGTGTGACATGGTGAACATGTCCATCCCTCATCCGACAGTTTCACCATGTTTCACCTGTGCAGGTGCTTCGTGCCTTTGTTGCTGGAAGCCTTTGCCTTCGACCGTGGCTGGGGCATCCCTGGGTCGCTGGGTGCTGGGTGTGGGTCAAAGACTCCAATGGACCGACGCATTTGTTTATTTCTGTTTAAGTAGCCATAAATTTGTGGCAATTTGAGAGAAGTGAGAAGATCATGAGAAGCCATGGCGCTTTGGGGGTAGCCTATTTTCCGAGAAGTCCACGTGATTGAAAAATATGGCATTGAGTCTATTTACTGTATGCATATGCACACACACATACATATATATACATATGTATACACATATGCACACACACATATATATATGTATAGATGTGCTGTAATTTAAATCCAGCCATTCAAACAACCAGCAAAAGCATTAAATGGTCTCTTCGTCGTTTCTTGCGGATCAAGGTGGTAAACCCCTCACCTGGAGCATTGGCAATTCAAGTTCTTGTCACTCATTTTTGTTGTTTTGGTAGTACGTTTCAGCCTCAGGTCCCAAAAAAGTCTCAGGACTTTCAAGCCAGGATAGAAACAAGATGGAACAACAAATCGCGAAAAACTAAAGCCCTGCATATCTTGAAACGCTTGCCAGCTTCACGCTTATGCCCATGGTCCATCTCTTGCTCGGCATACTTCTTTTGAGATGCGACGTGCTGGCAGCGTCGCATTTTGCTGACAGCGTGGGAGTAGACACCGCAGAGTTCCCCCAGGACATGCCGTTTTGATCCATTTTCGATCTGTTTCAAGTCAAAATATGCTTTGACCATCCTGCACCATTTAGAATATTAGCAGGAGAGGGTTGGTGCAACATGCATCAACAAGGTACAACCACCAAAGTGGGTTGATCAGTGGCTCAGTGTATAGCTCGTTTCTTTGGGACACCTGTCAAGTGTGTCCGGTGCTCTAAGCGATCCCTTAACCTCAGTGCTCTAAGTGATCCGGTGCTTTAAGTGATCCCTCAACCTCAAGTGTGACCATTTGCCCGTGTTGTTAGGGCACAATGTTGGAATCTACCAAGAGGACTCCATAAAAGTAGCCAAAAAGATCGGTCAGAATACTACAGTAAGATTCTGATTGTATATTTATTTATTTATTATTTATTTATTTATTTATTTATTTATTTATATAGAGATGTGTGTGTGTGTGTGCGTCTGTGTGTAGATATGTATACTTACAGCTAATTACGTTTTTTGGGGGATTTACGGAATGTCCAAATGGGCCAGTTGAGCAGTTGAGCAAGTCCCAGATCCTCCCGGATCCTCAGACCTCAACAGCTCAGCACACAGAGGAGGTTTCCAACTCACTTTTGCAACATGTGGCGGCTCGCAAGCCTTCTGCGTTTTCATCGGAGCCTACCCAGCTTCTGAAGGCCGAGAATTGGGAGAAGCGTACTCATACCTAAAGGAAAGGAGGATGCATTCAGAAAGACGCAATAAGACGCATATCCAAACCAGGATTAAAACCTGTGAAAACGGAGCCATTCCATGGAGAAATTAGAAGTGTTTTATAAAACCTACAAATGCTGCAAGGTTTCTTTGGGGGCAAAGTCCAACTGAAAGCAACCCCTTTCGGACGGAGGATCTTTTTTCCCCACCTGCCAGGTGAGGGTTGTTAGATTTTATGTCAGTTGCCTCCTCCTGCCTCCTCCTGCCTCCTGCCTCGTCCTCCTCCTCCTCTCCTCCTCGTCCTCCTCGTCCTCCTTGTCATCCTTGTCGTCCTTGTCGTCCTCGTCGTCCTCGTCGTCCTCGTCGTCCTCAACTGCGACCCGCGATCCACAGTGTTCTCTGCCGGACCTCAACCACGACCATCCACGCCCAGTGTTCCCTGCCGGACCTCAACCACGACCATCCACGCCCAGTGTTCCCTGCCGGACCTCAACCGCGAGTATCCACGCCAAGTGTTCCCTGCCGGACCTCATGCCAAATAGAATGCCAAATAGAATGCCAAATAGAATGCCAGATAGAATGCCAGAAGATATGTCAGAATATATGCCAGAAGATATGCCAGATAGAATGCCAGATAGAATGCCAGAAGATTTGCCAGATAGAATGCCAGAAAATATGCCAGAAGATATGCCAGATAGATATGTCAGAGGATATGCCAGAAGATATGCCAGAAGATATGCCAGAAGATTGGCCAGATAGAATGCTAGATAATATGCCAGAAGTATGCAGATAGAATGCCAGAAGATTTGCAAGATAGAATGCCAGAAGATATGCCAGATAGATATGCCAGAAAATATGCCAAGACGTCTGCCCGACGATATGCCAAAGGATATGCCAGAAAGAATGTCAGAAAGAATGTCAGAAGATATGCCAGAAGATATGCCAGATAGAATGCCAAATAGAATGCCAGATAGAATGCCAGATAGAATGCCAGAAGATTTGCCAGATAGAATGCCAGAAAATATGCAAGAAGATATGCCAGATAGATATGCCAGAAGATATGCCAGAAGATATGCCAGATAGAATGCCAGAAGATATGTCAGATAGAATGCCAGAAGATATGTCAGATAGATGCCAGAAGATATGCCAGATAGAATGCCAGAAGATTTGCCAGATGAATGCCAGAAGATATGCCAGAAGATATGCCAGATCATATGCCAGAAGATATGCCAGATAGAATGCCAAATAGAATGTCAGAAGATATGTCAGATAGAATGCCAGAAGATTTGCCAGCAAGAAAATGTATAAATGTCATGGTGGGGATCACACGAAGTAAAGTAATTTTTAGCCCTCTGGCGGTATCGAATCTTTGAGGGCCAGGGCCCACTGCACCATTGTCAGGAAGCAGCTCCCTTGAAATTTATGCACACACCCAAGTGCCTCGGCTGTGGACCTGTGATTCCACGAAATTGCATTTTTTCTCACTGGACAATCAGACTCCAGAGCCGCACAGCAACATATTGAATCACATATTGGGTTATTAGATGTCATTAGAATTCATTAGACGTTATTGGCTATTTCTCTCAGGTGCGGCTCATCTTTCTCCAATGTCATTGCCACTTAGCTGCAGGTTTGGCTCCATGCAGCCTAAGTCGTGATGGTGACAGCAGCAGCATTTGGCTTTATCATGTCAGCGGGAAATCCCCTATAGATGATTACAAAATATTACAAATGGAGGTCTTAATGCGAAAACCATGATCAATAACTTTAGGCCTTAGGCTTTCACGTTTTTTTCATTCGATCATACTGTGCCATATCAGGCTCAAAACATCTCAAAATCATTGGCCAATGTGGGTGCCGAGGCGCACACCCCTGGCGTGTGCCCTGCTGTGCCATCCACTTTAGCCTTGGACTTCGATAACTTTGGTCAGTTTTTTGATGTCGAGCCACTTGATGCAGGGCCTGTAGGGTGGGTTCGAGAAAGCCTGACAGATTCCAAGAAGGTATGATTCCTTCCATATGATTCCCATGTGCTTTGCATGCACCCCTCTCGCCCCTCCCTCCTCAAAAAACAAGTATTCACTGTGTATGTAAATATGTATATATATAAATGTGTGTGTGTGACGTCATATATCCCTCCCTGCATTTATTTATTGTATGTATATATTTATATTTGTTGTATGTGTATATTATGAATATGTATATATATATATACCTATTATGTTTTGGATGTTTGCGATGCATGTTTTTTCCATGCAGCTCTAGCCCTTCTTAGTTTCAGGCATTATCCCAGTCCTAGTCATGGCAGCAGCCCGTTGAGGTTTTGGATCCTTTGCCCTGAGATTTGCAACACAAAGATGCTTTCCTGTGACTGGGAAGATGCAGGATCTGACTTTGCCTTCAATGGCTGTTTTTTACCCATGGTTCCTCATATAGTTGGTGTGCAATGATTTACCGCCAAGATACGGCCTTCAAATGACACTAAATCGTGGGGAAAATGATGGTAAACCATGAGATTCTTGGCTGGATTTGATTTCAGACATAACCCGCATGCTTCTAGTAGTTTCCATTCTGACTTGGGATGATGATCCGCAAAAGACTTTAGCGGCCAGCAGTCATAGCCCCTCCTCATAGTTGAAGCCATTGTTGCATCAGATTCAACCACTCTCAACCATTGCTGCCACCATTTCGCTTTGATTTCCTTCAGTATGTAGTGGCAGCCTGTGGGGGCGAGGTCGCGGCGAGGTATCGTCAATCGCGTCATCCAATCATGCACCCAGGTAATCCGCCCATGTATAAACACGAACTTTTCGGAGAAGATTTGATCAATCCGTACCGTGGGCATCTGGTGACCATGGTCCGTCACTTGTCAAACCAACCTGAGATGAAATGAATGTGGGGTTTGTTGGCAATACATTTGCAAGGTGATGCAAGGTGTAATTAAGTACCTGGCAAGATCTATGAAACATACTTGGCTTGCAGCATGTTTGCGCGTTTCCAAGTGCACAATTGGACAGAATTTTGGCACGTGCTGGTTGGACTTGTTACTCTTGCCCTTACATTTTCTGCCAGCGTTATGCAGCCTCCAGTCTGAGGAGACCCAGTGCAGCGAATTGCGGCTTCATACAATGATCCCGTCTTTGATCTTTGGCAGCCCATGATGATGGCCTTTGGATGGCCAGTGCAAAACCCTTTGTCGTGCATGAGGCATCAACCGTTTTTCCCAAAAGAAGTATAAAGCATTGCTGAACCTAGTTTCCGCACTGGAGTGAGAGAGATAAAGAGAGATAGATAGAGAGAGAGAGAGAGTTTCTGCACTTGGCACAATGGCCATATGAGATTCGTTCCAGGACGAGCAGGCCACCAATAGAATTCAATCGCACCACTTGGATCTGGGTGCCCCATGGCATCACTAAGGATTTCGTCAATGATGTGACCCTTGGATTTGCAACGAGGCAGTGCATGTGTTGGAAACAAAGATCCAACCGTTTTTGTCCGGTCTAAGCTTGACAGAGGATGACTGTTGAACCCTGGGTTGTTTCAATCCAAGGACATTTCATTTGAAACGGAAGGGATGCTTAATCCCTTCTGAAGAACTCCCCCTCAATTTTGTCTTTATGATTGTAGAAATTTGTTTTCATATGCGCAACACTTAACCTTAACAAATGTCCTGTACCATCTAGTCGACTATGCAACTGTGATCATGTTCCACAGTGTAACTTTTTTTTGGGTGAGCATATTGCTTAGAACCTGCATTTGCAGACACCATGCACGCATATATATATATATGTAATATATATATATGTAATATATATATATATATATGTATGTAATATATATATATGTTATATATATATATATATGTAATATATATATATATATGGATTATATATGTAATATATATATATGTAATATATATATATGGATTATATATGTAATATATATATATATGTAATATATATATATGTATGTAATATATATATATGTAATGTATGTAATATATATATATATATATGGATTATATATGTAATATATATATATATGTAATAGATATATATATATATATATGTGTAATCTTTTTACATATGCAATATATATATGCAATATATATTTATATATGTAATATATATGTATTATATATGTAATATATATATATATGTAATATATATATATATATGTATAATATGTATGTAATATATATATAATATGAAATATATGTAATATATATGTAATATATATGTAATATAGATGTAATACATATGTAATATATATGTAATATATATATATATGTAATATATATATATATATATATGTATATGTAATATATATATGTAATATATATATATGTAATATATATGTAATATATTTATATGCAATATATGTATATATACATGTACACATAAGATGTACATGCAAGTAACATACATATATTTAATTATATATATAATTATAATTATATATATTTATATTAAATATGCATTAATCATTTGCAATTAAACATTGAGCTCCTTGGTCATGGCACGGATCGATGCGATGATTGGATGCGTCGGTTGCTGAGGAGTGAACCAGGGACCCGCTATCGAAAGACGGATAGCTCCGGAAATCCCTTGCCTCACACTATTGCATTTGATGAGCTACTTGAATCGCCATTGGAGATGCTGGAGGCGTTTTTGGTTGTCCAACATTTCATCATATTTCATCCAACATGATTTTGATTAAACTATATGCGTATGCTTCTTTAATCTTCCATGTGTAATCATATGTAGTCATGTGTAAATATACAATGATGCAAACACATGCATGTGCATGCATGCATACATATGCGGACAGTGTTGAAAAACATGTCCAGCCGCGTTGAAACCTCCATGCAGCATGCTGCATGGCCGTGAGGTTTTTGATGCCTTGCATTCATGTTTTCATTGAACTATTTTGAAACCCAAAAGATCCAAAAGAAAGAGACGCATGTCACCATCAAATTTGAAGGACTGCAACATGGATTTTGGATATACATATCATATCAACACTTTTCTATCACCATCATATCTCAAACATTGTAGATCAACGTTGTTTTTGGGTTCATCCGCCTGGTTTGCTTGTGAAAAGCGCTCAGGTTTGCAACCAACTGGACGGGCATGGTGACCACACAGCTGACCCGAACAGGCCATTGGAGCACTGCTGGTTTCATCGTTGGTGTCATAGTTTTTTTGTTTTTTAATATGTTAGCAACCTAACAATACTGGGGATGCCGGGTTTATTTTGATTATTTATTTTATATTTGGATGATTTTGTGATACCCAGAACGCGTCGTCCAGGTGTCTTTCACGGGGATTTTCCCCGGGGCCCCCCACAGGGCTCTCCACAGGGCCCCATAGGTTGCAGTTCTGCATGTGCTGTTGTGGCTGTCAGATTGGACAGTCTCTTGGAGTGGACTCTATTTGAGCGACAAGGATGCGCAGGAAGCGATTCGCAGGCTGCAGAAGGACTGATCAGAATGGGTCGACATCTTATCGAATCGCATTATCGCATTAGCCAATTTAGTGCCATTGGGTGATGCCATAGTGGTGCAAACCTGGGGGCACTCATGCCCACCTGGGATTAACAAACAACCTATATACCTATACCAAGGTTTATATAGTCATCTTGGCGATTCGCTCAAAAGGTTTGTCGCTTTGATTCCATATCCATCTGAAGAAACGCCTGGATTGGATTTGCAGACATGTATGACTCTTTTGGTAGACACTGCCTGCTTGGAGTGGTGGCCTGTGGCAGGCATCCCTGTGTTTAATAGATGTTGATGTTCAGTCTCAGAAAGGTGTGAGCTGGATCGACCTTGGACGTGCACTTCAGGACATACTAACTAATCTGTTGATATCTTTTCCATCTGTTTCCATAAATTCAGATAAAGTTCGGATGTATCATGATCAACCTGAGCCGCCTTTACAAAAGACATGCTGAATCCTGTGATGTCGAAAGTTAACCTGCAAGCTGTGGCAGGACTTTGTGTTTGTGGGCATTGTTGAGCAATGGGAGCTTTCAATGTGAACCCTGTCTCAAGTCGGGCTGCGCTAAGGGCAGCAGTTTTCTGTAGAACCTGGCATTTCCTGGCAGCTTCAAAAGTGCTAGAATCATTTGGCAAACCAAATGTTTGCCTGTAAGACACATCCTGATGACCTGGCTTGGTTGTTTGAATTTTATTTTGCATCCCTACTTGGGATGATGATCCCGGTTGAATAGTAACTAGTAGAGGTTCAACAGCCAATCATCATCATGCCCTTCTTGTTCCCCTCATTATAACGACAATGCCTTTCATCCATTGCTGCTCTGGACATCGCGGGATGATTGCAAATCACGGATAATGCCACTTTCCTGATCTGAATCGAAATGCACCAGCTTTTAATGCTTGTTGGATCTTGTTGTTCCAAGATTCTTAGATGCGTTTTTTTGCCTCTTTGTCACTGTATCCCCGTGACATCAGTGTGATTCCCCAATTTTGAGGACTTCTGAGGTTGAACATATCAACCTGCCATTGCGAGGCTTATTCCGCACCATGTTTGGTGGCAACTGCTTCCAAAACGACTTCATGGACACACGCCCAGGCTCCATAAGATGGGTCGTGGGTAGCTTGTGTTTTTTTGAGTATGGATGATAGATATGAACAGGTATGATAAAATATGATAGCTGATGATCATTTGTACTACCCAAACCTCATATGCCGATGTGTTTGGCCGGTGGGTCCACGGATGCCAGGATTCAAGGGCCGAAGTGGAGAGAACAAATATGACACCGGCAACTTCCACGATCCGATTGATGGAGTTCTTTGGCATGGGTGATTTTTTTGGAAAAAAAAGGGCCCAATGTGGACGGGACCCAGCACGAAGTGCAGGACTGGTCACTGGTCGGTGTTAACAGTGTGTGTTTTTTTTTTTGGAAATCGGTGTATGTAGTAATAACCCCCGAAAGTTGGCATATGGCATATGGGGCAACTAGAACTGTGGTTAAGTTATAAACCCACTGATAACTGGAACTGCACCCCCAGGGATGCCGTATGAATGGGTGAATGAACATCTTCCTCCAAGATCTCCAAGCATCTCCAAACTATTTAAGGAGTGAACAGGTTCGCGTACCGTGGTGAACTGACCCATATAGCCATGATGTATCCATGATGTTTTAGCTGGCAATCTAGGGTTGAACAATTGATTTGGAGGTTGGATATGCTTAAATAAAGGCGCCAACCACCTGCAGGTTTCCATGCAAGCCGACCTCCAACACATGGGCCCTAGCACACTTGAAGTGTCCAGGGGCAGAGGGCTCATATCGCGCTGGATAAAGTTATATCCATTATTGTCTATTCAGAGAGAGAGAGAGAGATAGATAGAGAGATAGATAGATAGATAGATAAATAGATAGATAGATAGATAGATAAAGAGAGAGAGAGAGATCGAGACACTAGAGTTGATCTGACATCCCTTCGTTTGGGGAATGGCTTCTGAAATTGTGTGTGCCAGAGCGCGCGCGCGTGCCGTTGTGTGTGTGTGAACTGTCTGAAGAGATGTAAAACTTCTAACCTGTTTGATTTCCAGGCTTCTCGGTTTGACCTTCTATCTTTTTCATTGCAATTGGCAGGGGGCAGGAGCGTCATGGTAAGTCTCCTGCCACCGAAGACACTTACCATCGACGGTGATACCAGACTGGCCAACCAGTCTGGCGTACCTGCACTGTTGTGATCACCTGTTGTTCAGGGTTTGCTTCCTTTCAAATTTTGTTATTTTGCAATCAGTGCGTGTGACTGGCAAGGGGGCTAAGCCGAGAACCCTCAATGGACAATTTCTTTTCATTTCAATTTTCCATTTCTGTTTGAATCGGGTGGGTTGTTGGCGCAACTCAAAACGATGATGCAACTCCACTGGCTATGGCAATGGTAGATCCTTGATACTTTGTCGGGTCTCTTCACTGACCCGACCCTGTCAGGTGTAATGGAAGTGGTTTTGCACGTAAGATGCTTCCCATAATGAAATTCGCAATGACAATTCTGAGTAAGTGTGTGTGTGTGTGCGTGTTCCCAAAATTCGGGCCTCCAAATCTACAATGTCATCGTGAGTGACATTGACATTGCAGCAGGAAAACTTATCAGTCAGGGGTTCCTTAACATGGCTGGCCAGGTGGTTGCCTTGTACCTTGCTCCAAGGTAGTGTACCATGCAGCCCTGGAAATCTTCGAATCCAATTTGTTGAAGTACAACGTCACCGAGACCAACTGCCAGCCTTGCTACAAAGCCGCAGGGCTCAGCAGCTCGGCAGAAGGTTGTACCATGTTGTTGAGGGCCCCTGTTTACCCACATCAACATGGTTCACCCTGTCGCCTCGGTATATTCCATCGACATGTACTACATGTTTCCATTGTTTTTGGGGGTTCCCCGATTTTTGTAGAACTTATGCCAGCTAGGTTTGGGGTTCACAATGCTTGAGAATCTTGAGCAATGGGGGGCACCCCGGCTAGCCAAGCCATTGTGGCCGAATCCCAAACTACCACCAATCTTGGTTGATGTCCTGAGGTTGATGAAGAAACGCACCAGGGAAAAAAAAGGACCAAGCCCGCGGTCATGGCATTCCGGGTGCGCGCACAAGTGAACGTTGGATCATGTTGGATCAGAGGTTTGGCAATTCGGGTCTCTCGGATTATCACAGCCATACCGGCCACAGCCGTCCACTATACAAAGTGACGGAACGATGAACAATGCGAACGAGATGCTGTAAGTCCTTGTACGTATACTATAATTACTATATGATATATAATGATTGGTTTATCGTGGTTTATCGGAGGTAGCCATGATTCCCGCGCGCAGTTGCCCGACATCAGAGAGTTTCTGAGGTTTCACGCCAGTAACAAGACTGCTGTGGTGGAGTTCTATCATGCCGCCAAGGCTCGGGAAGTTTGATCATTTTGATCGCCGACTCCTTTGGGAACATGTGGAATGATAACTTGATATAACTTGTAATTGTAGAACCCATTTTCCAAGGTTTCCAACCCTGGTTGGCAGGTCCAATAAAACATGGATCAGCTCTGCTAGCTTCGTAGAAGCAATCGCTGCAGGCATGGTTCCTGCAGGGACAGGATGACAAGGCACGAGAGACCTGTGTGGGAACACAGGCTCCTCCAAAGTGCGCATCCGTTCATGCAGGAGGTGTCTAATCTAACACGAGATTCGTGGCGAAATGACCTTGTTTGAGGCATGGACAGATTGAAAGTCTACGTTGCTTGATGTGTGTAATTAATTGAACTATTGGGTATTCTATCACTCTGGGCTTGCCACCTGTCAAAATGTTTGCCTTCTGCCAAGGTGAGAAAGCCCTGAAACTTGGTGATGAGCTGGCGAGCCTAGCGATTTTGGGCAAGTGGTTCAAAAGATTCGATGTGTGCCAGAACAACCATTTTGATGTTTTTGATGTGTTTGATGGCAACTGCGACTGCGATTTTTCCAAATATAAGTCAATTTGATAAGTAACCATATGTCGGAGCAGATGTTGCTTATTTGTGATATCCGAATATCGAATTCAGGTCGTTCTTGAGAACAGGTTTTTTTACCGGATGGCTTTGGCCTGCCCTCCATCATCGATCACCGCCCAGGCTCAGACCCCTGCCCGTGGAGATGGGAGATGCTCTCCACTTACTCGGGGTGCCAGTGGGCTTCTTCCGTGTGTGGAGATGCCGGCGATTGAAACGTACTGTTTGAATCTGTTTTAGGCAATGATCGGTTTGCAAATCACCTTTTGAGCTGTAAAGAGAGGTTTCTGTATGGTTCTGTTGTAGTCATATAGTTATACTATAATATATCCTACTCACACTTACCGTGACTCGATTTTGATCCTGTCGGGTAGCCAGGATTAGCCCCGCAACATTTATCCTCGGGTAGTGTCCAAGCTGGCAACGGAAAATTCACTAAAATTCACAACAAACACAAACACAACATCATGACATCTACGATTCCTACAGTTTTACATACATTCCGCACGGCTCCGGACGTTTGCCGGGGTCCATGCTGAGATGAAGGGATGTTCGGTAAATCCTAGGTATTGTAATATTTTTTTTGGGATATGTTTATCTTGGGCGAACATCTGGATTTGCGGGATGCATTCGTACATTTTTACAGGCACACACAGAGACACATATACAGTTCATATACACATACACGCACACATATGTATATGATTGTGTATGTGTGTGTGTGCGTCGCATCAAGGTTTTCAACTGGTGGCCCAAGAACACTTTGGGGCCTCCAACCGGGCGAGCTAGTGGCAGGCCATTCATTTGCGGCAGAAATCCTTGCCGCTGGCAATCAAGTGCTTGGTAACTCAGTTGCTTAGTGCAGGAGCGTGAAATTCAAGAATTCGGCCAGGAGCATAGGAAGGTGGGGGAAGAGTGTGATTCCTGCTTGATGATTGGTTTGACAGGCCCATTCTTTGAGGTGATGGGAACCCAACCCCCCTTCAATGAATCGATTGAAGCTTGAATACTATCACAAGCGTCACTAAGCCACTAAGCAAAAAACAATGTGGTCCAAGGTTGCCCTATGGAGACACTCCGTTCTCAAAATGTCTCAAGCATCCGCAAGGTTTTGAACGGGCGCTGGTGATTAAGAAGGTCTTCGGAAATGAAGAGGACCGCCAAGCAAACTGTAAAAGAAAGCCGGATGCCAGGAAACATTTGCCAAGACTGCCCAGGAGTTCCATCATGTTTATATACTAATGTTCAATCTACTCGGTCATTGGTGTGCGATCCCGTGTGTCTATAATCTGAGATTGATGTGTTCGCGTTCATGCCACGTTTTGTTTTCCAGAGCCTGGTTGGCAGTTGGGGTAGTATCTGCCAGGTGTATATAATCTTGCATGCCCCCTTTGAGATCATGATTAAATGTCAATGAGTCATTATGTACACCTCATACAGCAATATTGTGCGCGCACACACGCACACACGTACACACACGCACACACATATATGGTCCAGCGTTCCAACTCCCCCCCTGGCCATGGTCATGGGTCAGCCATAGTACTGTCCCCTCCCCCACTAGAGTACAGAACACTACAGTACACTGCAATGCAGTACACTAGAATACACTACACTAATTACACCACACCACAACTACAACTACAACTGCAACTGCAACTACACCACGCTTATTACACATTACGGCTACAACTCCACTACACCACACTACAACTACAACTGCACTACGCCACACTTCATCCAGCTGTTGTGGGTGAGGTGACCACTACAACCATTCATTGCAACCACTCGAAAAAACACAACTTCAACCACCTTTCGGTCCATCAGTGGATTCGCTCTGCCATCAGTGATTCACAACAACCAACCTCTCCTATAGGTTTACTATTTTTGAAACTTCCGCCACCGCCTTGTGCAGTACTACTGGTGTGTATATATATAATATATATAATGTATAATATATATATAGGAAGTAGATACATAGCACATGTATATATGACTATAGGTAGCACGTAGGTACTTTGAGGGAGTATGTGTGCTACGTAGGTCGTCTAAAAGGTCGTATGTACCTAGTAAATGCGAGGCTGGTAGTCAGAACCGCTGCAAAGACCTATCAAATACGAGGCTAGACTTCAGAAATGCTGCCAATAGCTTGCAAATAGAAGGGAAGGGGGTGCTACCTGGGGACCCATACCATTGGGGGGGTAGGAACACAGAACACGAGACCATATATACACATGTCCATGTCAATACATAGTTCATACCCATCAGTCATTAGCAATAAATGACCCGCACTGTTTTGGGATAACTGGTGTATCATTTCCAGCGTCCCATTCGTAAACGGCTCATTACACCAGATTTTTTCCGAACGCGGCGCGCGGGGAAAAAATCGGTGTCAGCCATGGAGGTGAGACCAGAATCAGTCGAGGCTTTGTTTGAAGTGCCACAGGGAGACAAAAAGTAATTGAATGGATTCGATTGAGGCTATGACAATCATTGGGGATCTGATGTTATATAGATGTTATAATTATAATTATTCTCCTCAAAGTGTCAGCTGTTTAAAGGCAAGCAGATTGTTGACAGGTGCATGACTTTGGGCCCTGGCCAACATGTTCTACCGACTGAAATTTACCCTTTGGTAATCAAACATGGCTGTGACATCACCTATAAACGGAGGTTTGAATTGGAAAATCATGTTTTAAATGGGGCAAGTCCCACAAATGCTATTCATTTTCGTCGAAGACGATATAAAATACAATGGCCTTGATGCGGCTTGATGCGGCTTGGGCGGCTCGCTCAGGAAGATTGGTGCAGCCTCATGCCCAATTTGTTGGAGGCAGATGGTTGGCACCTGGCATGCAGCGTTGCCAACAGCCAGCTCATGCACGGCAGTTGTCCTTGGGGAGGTCGCTTGATCAAGTTTCAGCTACGAGACATCCGAGTGAAGAATGCACCCCAGCTCCTTGGCTATACAGATGAAAAGCCACACTGTGGCTGGTTGGAGATGAATCTATAATACAATGTGACTTGCATAAGTGTTGATGACTTCTTGCATGCACATAGATGCATGCGCAACTGGGGCGACAGCCGCAGCATTATCAGGGATCTTGTAATTAGGGCGATGTGAGACAAGTGACATTCCCAGAACTGGTTGGACGGCAAAATGCTAGGATATACCTGTGGTTTCCTAGAGAATTTCCTCAGAATTCCGTGCGATAATTACAGCAACCCAAGCAATATCTAGCTATTTTTTCTGTCGTGGTACTGACTGAGGAATGCTGGCACACTGATCATCAGACCAGAAGTTCGATCTCTTCAGCAAAGGAACTGCTCAATCAATGGCTCCTTGGCTATCTTGACTTATATATAATTGTGGCTGAAGGGCTGGGAGGATCCATGACTTGAAGGCAAAACCGCAACAGTAGTCATACACTCAACGCTATATCCCAGTTGCACATATAATACAAGTCCACACTCCATACTAAGTATACCTTCAAAGAATATGTTCAGGGACATGGCAAGTGGGTTTTGCCACAGAAAAGCTTGGATTGAGCCCCAAAGGCCCCTATTTCAGAACAGGTTTGACCTCAGATGTGGATGTGAGGCATCAACATCAAGTCGTGGGATTTCATTGCTCCTGGTGAAGCCATCGTTCATGCATCAGTTTCCTGCAGCATCGTTCGACTTTGTTCGGTGCTCTTTGGCGACCTGGCTGCGCAAGTGATGACCTGCTTCTACGATGACAGAGCAACATCGGTGGCTTGGCACCAGATGGTGCGAAGAAATTTTCCAACAGATGGGGACAGTGCTTGCGCATTCTGGATGGAGGATGCGGAGCAGCCGTATGAGTACCTGATCCTCACCAGGCGTCGCATGGGGAAATGGGAGCAGGTGATTGCAGTAGTGGCCAATATTGATTCATCTTGGTATCCATCCATCCATTCTTGGAAGCAGTCAACCTGGGGCCTGCCAGATCCTGCCAGATCGCTGTTCAGCCATCAGGCCACAGGAAGAGAAGGAGATGTTCACAGTGTTTGTCCCTCGTCGCGAAGGGGCTGGGAACCTTGGGGGCTTCTGGAGTCCCCTGGCTTCACCACCAGACTAGTTGGTTCATTGGTGCATTGACGCAGCTTCCGCATGCATGCACAAAGAATGGGAACACTATGGAACAATGTATCATTGTCAGAGGAACATTCTTTGTGTTTGCAAAGAATGGAACGGGATGAATGCATGTGATATGGGCACCGATCAAGACCTACAATATATATAATGTTCCAATATTTGACATAAGTGTTGGATTGTTTTACATCAATGTACCAGCTATTTCGGAAAAAAAACAACAAAACATCATTGGAAGAGCGGCATCGCCTTAGCAAGGTGATCGCTCGGGTCTATGAAGACCGCTTTGCCAACTGGGCCAGTCACTTGGTACTGGCGATGGCGTCATATGAGCCAGCCTGGAAATGAAGAAAGCATATGAATCATAATATGAATCCATCATCTTTTGATATCTTAAGCATCCCCCCTAATCAACATAGACCCGGAGAGTGGCCGATTTTAAGATGGAAGGTGTCTTTCCAATTCCCCGGTTGGCAGGGTCTATGTTTGTTGCGGGGAATGGTGCATATCTGAGATGTGTTGTTCTCGCTGCCAAATTTGTCGCCCAGAAAATGGTCACTCAGCCCAGAGATCGTAATGTTTTGGATATTTTTGGTTCAACACCAGTGGGTAACCAGGAGGCCAGGTCACTCTTTAGATGATTTTTTCTTACCAGGGGCACACTCTGATGTTCATGTTTGTTATTCAAAAACATGTTCCTTTCCCACAAATTTGTTCAGTGGTTTGGGACATGTTTGCCACTCACAACCTCCATCCCTCCATTTGTGAATATTGTGAAATTATTGACCCTAGGAGTCACTTAGAACCTAGAGCTACCGATCTTGGAGGGTTATTCATATGCAAATTTGATGAATCACGCAACAACTTTTGGATGGTTCTAGACAAAGAAACATAAAATCACACACCGACGGGTACTTAGAACATCTCAGAACTACCCATGAACTCAGTTGAACTAACACCATCTAACACCTTTCTTTTTGGCCAATGCGTTGCCCCAACGAAAAGCAGCCATCTATCGCCATCGCCCCTTTCGTTTCAGGTCGCCACTTCGCCTTGGTCCTGCGCCAGGCTCGGCGCACGGCGGAGAGTTGTCTGAACCGTCCGGGCGTCGTCGAGCTGCGCCGGGCGGATGAGCGATTCTATGTGGCGAGACGAGTCGTGGGGGATGGGGTAGGGACTACGGTAGGGATATGGATATGGAGCCACAAAAAAATATGGGTGATGATTACCTTACCATGTCTTAAAGGAAATTATGATAATTATGTCAGTTGTTTTTTTTTGAATTTCTCCCTCTCCGCTTCACTGTTTTTATTTGTTTTTCTGTTTCTCTGCTCTGTTGTTTCTCTGCTTCTTTGCTTTTGGGTGGTAGCAGGTATGTATAAATGGCTGAAGGGTATGGACCCAACAAGACTGAGAGCTACTCTTAATGTGAATTGGTTGATTTGCTGGGGGTAAACAATTTTGATTGATCCTACATTGTCGGACCACGCTGGATCAACCTTGGGTAAGATCTGGAAAGTGGACCACCACGCGTTTGCATGCGTTTGCCACAGGACAATAACCGACAAACATTTTGGAAATGGTTGGTCTTCCTGTGCCGGGCTGTGTTCTGAGTGATGGCAGCTAGCATGGCCCCTATGGCATCCCTCCGTAGACCGTCCTTTCAATTGATCAACTGGTCCTGACTCTCCCGAGATTGTAATTATGGAGAGGCCTTCAAGTCTTCATTTACAACGTCATCCAGCTGGTTTGGCAATCCCGTGGTTGGTCAAAGTCACCATTTTCGATCATTTTTGTTCATGGAAGTGACAGTGTCACCGTTGACGATGGTCCAGTTTTCTCCATGCACATCCACTTCGATCCAGCATCAACATCACCCAAGTCAAAAAATTATTCAATGATGTTCAGCAAGCTGCTTCCCATACTGTACATGACTGCAGCAACCCCCAATGAGATAGAACAGTAAAATCCTACTAAGATGGTAAATGAGCAAGTTGAACCTCTTTTTGTCTTTCTGTACTGTTCTCCAATTTTTTGAGTTAAGTCCGCAATGCTCAGGTGGTTCTCTCCATGCAGAGCTTCAAGCGCGGCATGCCGCTGGTCCCCGCTCTTCCTGGGGAGCATTGCGTCACGGACATTGATGCCGGGCAGCCCCTGGGCCTGCGCCGATGGACCCGCTTCGAGCCCGATGATTTGGAAAACCCCAAGTTCCAGCTGTCTCAGCAACTTGACCCGATGAGGTCACTGTTTTGGTTCTTTGAAACCAGCTAAAGAGGCTTTCAAGACTGGAAATCTCTCATTGAATCAACCACTGCTAAAGAGGCTGTTTCAGATATATGATTATATGCGTATATATGAGTATAAGGTAATTACCTAGCCTGGAAGCAGGAACATGGTAAGGGACGAGATCAAGGTCCAAAGATCCCCAGAGTCATTTATAGCCATGGGAGTTACATTGTGTTCATGTATGGCACGGATGGGGAAGGATGGGAGAAGCAGTCAATTGGTGGCAAAAGGGTTCTCATGCAGGTATATTGGTTTGTTCGTGGAGCGCTTGGGTTTCCCGATCGAAACCTTTGATTCTTGGCTGGTATGGCGACGCTTTCCCCACCCGTCCTCAAAGTAATCTTGTGGTCAAATGTTGTCTCCCCCAAAATATATCAAAAAATGCCCTCAAACATCCCGATTCAGTTGTTGATCCGTGGGCTTAACTCGATTCCCAGGGATTCTCTAGGGTCCAAGAGCCCCAAGTGCACCATGGACTCCCTCAGCTCCACTTGTGGCTCAGGATACCTTGGACGGGCAAACGCTGGTCCCGTACCAGTGTGTGGTGCGTCGCGACGCCTGGGAAGCTGTGCGCCAACGCTTCAATGAGGCATATCCCTTACAGAAGACCGCCTACCGACATGCCAATGGCGGCTCCGGTGCCCCTGGCATGCAGCTCGGATGAGGGGACGGGTGAGACATGGTGAAACGTTGGGTCAGGTAGAGCCTTGGCCGTGCTTGGCCGTAAGAACATGTTGTTGGAACACAGGGTTCAGGTTGCAAGAGAAAGATCTCTCTCACCTATTTCTGCCACATGTTCGGAAGCGAGCTGCAGACATGTTCCCATTATATACATTCCAAAACTTGGGTGTCCCACCCCCATCCGAAAAGACTAGACCCCATCAGTCGCTGGACATTCAGATGACGTTGATAGTTTGAGAAGTCTAGCCGATTGTATGGGTAGATATGGGTAGTTTAAACCCTGGTATCGATGTGAAATGTGAACCCCAAAATGTTGGGGAAAATACAGGTTTTGACCCACTTAGATGGGCCATGGAGTTAGTGTAACTAGTGAATGGACTATACTATACTTTGGATGTGGGTTATACAGAAGTTATACATGTTACCACTAGTGTAATACTTGTTTAGCACCGGGTTGCTAACCACATAGCTGTCATCCCCTGGCCCGAGTCCGCCATGGTCCCCAAGGCACGAGGACGTCATGGCCCGTTTCGTCCCCGTGGCCCCGAAGGCCTGGAACATGTTGGAGGAACAGCTGGCAGCAGCACGGGAACCCAAGTTGGTGGTCAGGAAGACCTTCTTGGAGATGCAGGTGCCATGCTGGGCTCATCGGAAAAAATGGTGGACCTGACAATGGAAGATAGAATAATAATATAATAATAGTTTAACAATTGTTTAACATAGAATAAGGCATCACACATATCAATCACATGATATTTAAAACTGTTGTTTGAATGGGAAGATGATTTATAAACCGTGGGATTTGGCTGATTAACATAGTTTCAGATATCCATTCGGGACGCAAACGGGTTGAACATTGATTTTTATTATTTACCTGTTTGATCCTGTTTGCATTTTCCAGGGTTCATTGTCTGACTGAAAGCTCCTCCAGCAAACACCAAAGGTGCTGCACAAACTGTTCTGGATGTGGCTCTGAACAGTCCGCAAAAGCCTGTGTTTGTTTGTATACTGGATGTATGTCAAAAATAGCGACCAGTTGAATGATATATGCGTGGCAGAGTGCAAACACAATGGAATTGCATGGGCTTTGCCAACAATTTTGTTGTTTCTAGGCATTCCACTTTTCATCTCCCTTTTCATTGGGCTATGAATCTTTGAGAAGGGCAGCTGGGGGTTGAAGGGCCGTTTGTCCAAGAATTTCCAGATGGGGAGTACTTCAGAGCCAGCTGGCAGGAAGATGAGCATGCTGAAGTTGGTCGACCAGCCAGGCGGCCCAAAACCCTCACCCTGGGCCGGGCAGGTTTCAGAGCCCACTGAGCATTGGGCCCATTGGGGTTCTGTGAGGAATATCAAGTAGTAGGGGTCCACTGATGGTAGAGCTCGTGGGCTCCTTGAGCCATTTTGTGGGGACCAGCTTCAAGCGGCCCCTCTGCATGCAGTGCACCCCGTGGCCTTTGTAAAGATTTGCGCAGGCTGCTTTCAATGCACCTCTGGTCCTGTGTTTCACAGGCGGCACAGGGGTGTTGTGTTGTGTCAAATTGGCATAGTCTGGCAGCACTATACAGTATACAGCCCATGTGTCCAGGATCTATCCCCAACTCCCATGTAGTTGTCGCGGGTGGACTCCTGTTGGCAAGGCTGCTGCACCAATGTCTCAGACGGTGCTTCGCGCTCACGCCCGCGTGAACACGTGGCTGGCGCCCTTAGCACCAGGTCAAATGTACAGATTTTTAAAGCGCATGACAAATCATGGCACCAGGCCGGATTTTATACAATTGCATGTTTCATTCGTGTCATTAGGCAGTTACGCTGCCTTGGATTCCCCCACCTTCTGCTGAAGTCTGGCATATAGCTCCGCCAAAAAATGGAGAAGATATGAGAAGATGTTTCTCTTTTGTTGTGGGCAACCCAGATGATCCAGGTCAAGATGGTCAGTCAAGACTCACCAGGGAGGGTATCCGGGCTTGTTGTCTCTTCAGACTCGCATCAGACGAGCAAAAGAAAACCAGGTCAAGCGTCCAGGATTTGGACAGGATCGGCTCTTTGATCTCTCTGAAGCTGGAAGAATTCATCTTGGAGTAGATTGTGACCATTATATAGAACAGAATATATAATTAATCCCCATGAATCCATTCATACAGGATCCAAGGACCATCAAGATCCATCAAGTACTCGCAAGGCTTTAAATATTGACGTCGATGATCTTTCCTTGCCACCCTTGTTCATTCGAAGGGTTTGAAAGGGAAAATGTAATAAATCCCTTCAAGCTATGGCCAGCTGCAGCTGCCAACATGTAGTTCTCAGAAGTGGTTTAGGAAGCCCTGCATGTGGATGATGCCATGGAGGGTGTTCCTCTAGTCAGCATAGTCAGCCAAGCAAAAGATGTACCACACTGCCTGCAGTGTGGCAACATAAGAGCCCCTTTCAAGATCATATGATTTCAGTGTTTGTTTCATCATCCACCATGTTTCCCATCATGTTTTTTTCCAATGGCGGATGATGAACCCCCATTGTTCCCAATGCTTTCTCCAATTTTCCCAATGTTTCCCCGATGTTTTCAAGCCTGAGCACCTACCTTGGACTTTTCAGGAGCCATCAGATTCTCAAATCTCAACGCTGTTGGCACTGGGTGGCCGGCCCTTCTCAGATTGGAATGCCACTACGGCGTACGGGCTGATGATCCCACTTGATATTGTCGTAGGGGGGCTTGAACATGGTGACCCCATCAGCCAGAAAATGGTGAGGCCTTGTTTCCTTCAGATTGGGGGGCAACTGTTCACCTAACTTGGGCACTAAGAAATAAACAGATTAGCACCTTTCCGGGCCCCAAAGATGCCATCCCACCAGTTCTCAGCACAAACGGAGCTTACGTCGGATATCATTGATCGACCTTGTTTGTTTCTCCCCTCTAGATGGGGTGTACACTGCCCATGCAGCTTACAACGGCATGAGTTGAATAGCTCAAAGGCTATCAAAGGCTGGCATTTCCTGCCATCAATAAACTGGTATCCAGACTGCCCAGCAAAACTGTTTTTTCCCCACATGGTTAGCCCTAACATTGGGGTTTCTCAGTCCATTGTTTTCACCATCAATCTCGTTTCAAGTCTTTACCGTCTTTACCATTTAAGTTGCAGCAGCGGCTTGATGCAAGAGAATTCAGTTTCACACAAGGCGCAGTCATGGCCCTCAGACTTTATAGCCCACTTCAATTGATATCAATTGATTGGTTTATATATGTTTATAAAGCCCAAGAAACCCCCAATGGTTGATAGGAAAAACCAACGAGTTTCCCTGCAGTTTTTTCCCAAGGTGCCCAGCTTCAGTCCGGCAAAGCCTCGGACGCTCTGGGCTGTTGGGGTCCCAAGATGAAGCATCTTAGAGTGCTGCGGATTGGTGGGATCATGAACTATGGCTTCAGATGGCTTTAGTGCAAAGAGAACCATGAACATGTATGAACATATGTTAGATGTTATGATATATATATGTTTATGTATATGTATGTAAGAGCTATAGCTATACTATACTTTTTCATTTGTAGTTAATTGTAGTTATGAGATGTTAAGATTCACTAGCGGGCGAGGCGACTTGCAAGAAGGGAAACATGTCGAACATTAAAGAAGGAAGATCAGCATCACCAACACAACTTGGGACCAAAATTCATGAGATGTTGCAAGCAAAATCAAAAAGGAGCTTCAACCGACACACTGAGATGACACAACTTTTCCCATGGGTTTGGACTATTCGATGGCTTTGGTGTGGATTTTGGCAGACTTGGGCACCAAAGAAAGTAGCGAAATGGCTGCTCTTTGCCACAACTGCGGTCTCGTTGGAGATGGGTGATACGTACGTAGGGGGAGAGAGAGAAAAAAAAGAGAGAGAGAGAGAGAGTTGGGGGAAAGTGCAGCTAACTAGTCATGCAACAATAATTTTGCGACATATCTTTTTGACAGTTTGACATAGTTATTTGTTTACATCTTTGATCATTTGATCATTTCTAGCACTTTATTCTGACCTGCATACGGCGTTCACTCCAACAAGAACCATTCAAACCCAAGGTTTTCAAATTGTATCGAATGCGCTTGAAGAGCGGCTTGGCAACACATTATACACATTGGCGTGGGGCAAAGTTTCAGACCAAGATCATGTTGTAGAGAATTGTAGAACTATAGAATTATGTAGCCGCGGCCGCGGCCATTATTCCCACTCAGTCTTCGACAAAGTTTAACTGGGGCTTTCACAACGACAAAGTTTAACTTTGTCTTTGGAAGCGACATGTGTTTACTGGGCATTATCAGACCCAATGAGTACTAGTATAAATATATACCGGACTCCAGAGTTTCAAACAAATCCCACTCCAAACCCAGAGCGTGAAAAGTGCGTGAAACGACCGTGAAAAACCCGTGAAAAGACAGTGAAAAACCCGTGAAAACCAATCAACAACTTGAGCATGGAAACCACATATTTTTATTCAGAATTTTGAGGATTGATTTACGGATTCGATTAGGCTCAGGGGAAAGGTCACCCTTTTTGACTATATATATATATCAGCAGTCAATGAGTGTCTTTAAGTAAAGTCATGGTTTTACTTGGACGACAACGTTTAACTTTGTTCTTGGAAGTAGTGGGATTCCTTTTTCCCAATGTTGACTCGTAATAGTGTTGCGAGACAGTGACACCATCGCCAGGGGAAGCCTACGGACCCCACAGGTTAATACAGGTTAGGGATGAAAGACAACGTGCAGTGTTCTAATATGGGAATGAACACACGTAAGAACCGCCCGTTTATTGTAGGTGAATTGCCTCTAAACAATTAATTCTATAGCTTATTTTGCCAGATGCCAGGTTGGAATTTTTGATGACTGAGGATTTCTATTCTGCGATGAAGCATGTTCCCGAATGTTTGAGAACCTATTGCGAGAGCGATTTGTAGTCTTGAGCTGTAAAACATTTGTTTTAGACTTGTAGTCGGTGTTCTTCCAGCGGCAGCGGGATTGACATCTTCAATGGAGTGGAAGTTGAGCACTTTCATGCCGGCGGGTGGGTTGCAACTTCCAATAGTCTATTTCATCTTGGATGAAAGATATACAGCAGTTCGAATCAAAGTTCTCAGTCAAAACCAGTCAAAACCACGACCCATTTGATGGTTTCGGAAAATGAGGGACCCCAAAATTATTTCCCCATGTTTTTCAATGCTTTCAACAGGGACCATTGGAGTTTGGGGGTTGCGGTCCCTCATTTCTGATTTCGTGAGGAGAGAGGATCAGACCGTCATGCAGGCACTGGTGGGGCGGTCACCATGTGGCCATGTGGCCATGGCGACACCCAACTTTCTCCAGAGAACCCGGCAATCACTCAATATCATTTATCAATCATTTGAGGTTTCCTAAAAACTGGGGGTGCCCCCACATCATATCCATTTTATTTAGGAATTTTCCATCATAAACCATCCAGCTATTAAGGTACACCCATTTATGGACCCCCCCCTTTGTGGTTTCAGCGTCATCGAAACGTCCTTTGAAGTTCAGATGAACTGGTGTGAGAAGACCATGATAAGACCGTTTTTCAACACTTGCACGTCCAAACCACTGCATTCCCGGCTCAAGACTCCAGACCATCCCAGACCTCTTTGGCAACTGCAGCTCAGGCGAACGTTTACCACAAGTTGGGTGCAGCGCATCGGGCCTCTTCGACTGGATGAGGGAGATGATGGATCTGGATAACAATCCCAGAAAGTATGGACAACTCGGGTCATTAGTAATCCCAAAATGAGCTTGTTGCTGATTCGGAAATTACAGATCAATTATGATTCATTTGCCCAAATGGCTGTCAACACCCTGTTCACACCAAGATAGCTGGTCATTATAATAGGCATTTATAGGTGTATCGTGGTTCATCCCATCAAGCGTCGCCAGGGTCTTGGTTCATCACTCCCATATCTATATTAAATTACATATATATATAGTCTAGGGATCAAATGGAGATATTCTGAAGTCAACTGGGGAGTATTCTATTTGATGTTGGTACTGTACATCGCAGCAGACTCATTTGGCAAAAAAGGAAACCGAAAAATGCTAAACACATGTTTTATAGTGTAGTCAGTATAGTGCAAATGCAACATCAGACCTGAACAGAAACACACATGGTTAATTATCAGGCAGACATCTCACATAATGTTCCGTCCTGATTCGTGCGCACCCCCCAAAACAAGTGCTATACGTTCTTTAGAATCGAGTTTTTAAAAACTGTTCCCAAGATAGGATGCAAGCCTACATTTCAGCAAGGATTTCAATTGGCAACAATCCAACCTCAATTAAAACATGTTTTTGCCGGTGAACTTGTAGACATTGTAGTACTTTAGTACTGCAGCGTTTGTGAAAGAAAGGGTGTGCCTCAGCATGTGTTAAGCAAGTTTTTCCACAAAAAAATGGTATGCCAAAAAACATGCCACAATAGTGAGCCGGACGATCTAATTAGGGGTGCTGAATAATTTGGAAAAATCTAGCCACAATAGCGAACCTAGTTACTAATCAGGATGCAACAGTAATATTATTATCTTTTGTTATGTGATGTTCCATGTGTTGTTTGATTATTTTCTTGTGCATAGTTATTATTAGTTTTACGGATAGATTATAATGTGCCAAACCCAATAGTAATCCAAATCACCGTAAATGGGTTCTATAACCATTCCCAAATGGTAGTTTTTTTCCGCACCTGCCAGGTGATGGTCTCTAGATTTTATCACAAACTTTCCTGCCTCTTCTCACTTCTCCTTTTCTCCTCTTCTCCTCTCCTCCTCGTCAGTGGGCACTGCCGGACGTGAACGGCGAGCGCCAGATCTCAGTGGGCAGTGCCCACGTCAGAGAGAATGCCAGATGGAATGCCAGAAAAGATGCCAGAAAGAATGTCAGAATAGATGCCAGATAGAATGCCAGAATAGAATGCCAGATGGAATGCCAGAAAAGATGCCAGAAAGAATGTCAGAATAGATGCCAGATAGAATGGCAGATAGAATGCCAGAATAGAATGCCAGATAGAGTGCCAGAATAGAATGCCAGATGGAATGCCAGAAAAGATGCCAGAAAGAATGTCAGAATAGATGCCAGATAGAATGGCAGATAGAATGCCAGAATAGAATGCCAGATAGAATGCCAGAATAGAATGCCAGATGGAATGCCAGAAAAGATGCCAGAAAGAATGTCAGAATAGATGCCAGATAGAATGGCAGATAGAATGCCAGAATAGAAGGCCAGAGAGAATGCCAGAATAGAGTGCCAGATCGAATGCCGGAGAAGATGCCAGAAAGAATGTCAGAATAGATGCCAGATAGAATGGCAGAAAGAATGTCAGGACATATGCCCAATATATAATTCCAGATGGTATTGTCAGAAACTATGTCAGAATCATGTGTCAGGGTGGGGGTGGCTCGAAGACAGTATTTTTTTAAAAACGGGTTTCCAAAAAATTAGATCCCATTGAGTCTCATTAACCCCAATTGACCCACTCTTGAGTCCTAGAAGATCCCAATATAATCACTATTACCCTCTGGTAAACTAACATAGCTATGGAAAATCACCATTTTTAATGGGAAAACCCACTATAAATCACCATTTTCATTAGCTATGTTAAATTACCAGAGGGTAACCCCCAAGAAATCACCATTATTTGATGTCCCTGCCGTAGACAAACATCCCTGCTGGGCAGAGGCGTTGGGTCAACACGGCCAGGCCTTGTGGGAAACTCAGCGTGGATCACGTTTCGGCTGTGGTTGTGGATGTTTCTTGATGCTTTATCCAGGTGATGTAACAAAAAACTTCAGGTGGTTCATGGAAAAAAAACGCGGAATTTGAGAAGTTGGGATTTGGAAAAGCAGACATGGGGGGGTTCTTAGGGGCAGATTAGAGAATCTTTAAGTTTCGGGAACCAAAAGCACAAAAAAATTGATGGCCTTCTGTAACATGATGTCCTTTCTGGAGAATGTGCTCGGCCATTTCTTGCATTCCGCCTGGGACGGCTCAACACAGCTCCACAGCACCATCCTCCGGGGGTTTGCGTTTGAGGCAATGCTACCAACTCTGCCTGGAACTACGAGAAACTGCTTTGGGCCACTTGGCTGAGTGCGGGAATGTTGAAGTCAAAACTGAACCCTTAAACATCTTGAAATAGCCGAGGGGTGAATCACCAAACAGTTTTGAGCTGGAGATGATTTCCCCTAAGTCGCTTTGCAACCCAAGATTTCCACTCTTATTCCGGTACCCGGTATTGATAGTTACCCACGTTTGTGGATGAACACATTCTACGGGTTTTAGGGTCTACTGGGTGTGCACGCTGACCCATCGGCTGCATTGCACAGTGACAAGAACAGATTCAACAAATATATACTGCAAGTCACCATTCCTAGCCTAGAATATCCTAGATTGGGACAGATTGGCAAAATCTAAACCGGAAACCCTACTCGATGGTGAAAACCAGCCAATTTCTTGTAGATGTTCTATGATTTTCATTGATTTTTACACAAATCCATTGAACCAAACTTGGGGGTGCATTTCTACCAGCAAGTGGTTGTATAGTGGTTATATCCCCACTAAATCCCACTAATGTATTGTCATTGCCGTGGTTATGCCCATGAAACCTCATGAACACCCCAACTGCACCAACAACTCCCCATTGATCGCCATCCCATGTTTATCGCTGATGGCCACAGGCCACGAGGATTTGCAGCTCATCTCACCGTTGAACAACTTGGGGGCAGAAGCGCAGCAACTGTTGAAATACCACGAGGCCTGTTGGTTCTGCGGGGGTGATCTGGGGATTTGAGGGGAATCTCACAGATGTTCTATATAATATATGGACATACAAGATTTATATACGTGTATGTGCATTATACATATATAATAGGTACACCCTTTGAATGTGTAGTAGATATGCAGATACAATTAATATGTTTTTTGCTCAGCCAATACACGTTCAACTGGTGTTATGTGGTGTGGGTCAACATAGCGCTTGGATGTCGCTCCGAGCACTCAATTGGGATCAGCAAGAATCAAATGACCTGGTAGAATGTCTTGACTGCATGGAATCTACTCAGAATCTACTCAGCCTTTTCCACCATTTTCACTTTTACAGCAGCCTCCTGGTTCAACTTCAGAGGAAGCTAGACCAATGAAATCTAGCATGAAGTCCCTGCAACTCAGCTGAAACAAAGCCCAAGCTCCAAGCCGCCCCCACGAGGCACGACATTTCTACTTGCGCGCCTTGGCATTGGAAAAGAAGCACCTTGGAGCCAGGCCGGGGCAGGGAGGAGGCCGATTCGGCATCGATGGCATGGTTTGAAGCAAGTTCTGGGTGTCAACATGGGGGATTTACAATGATTTACATGTTCTTAAAATTTACATGTTCTTAATCCATCTTAATCCTATGGCACGTTTCATAGGGGGGTAATGATCTACTGTAAGACTTTTTTGGGGCGCCCCATTTTCGCAACCCCTGTTAGCAACATGCGTGGACTAAGCTGTAAACAATAGGTCTTAATGAAGTCAATGATTTTGCGAATAAACACCAGAGAATCCAACGGCCACCTTGAAGCGTTGTTGAGGAGTCGGGGAGGGCACAGCATGGTTGCTTTTATATAGTATGCACATCCGTCCCGTGCAGACACTTGACTACTGCAACGACTTTGGGAAATCTTGGTGCTGTCTATGTTCAGCTGGATGCTTGGTCTTTTTGGTCTTAGCTACTGAAGGCTGATGAGAACAACATGCAGATCCCATGCTTTCAGCAGGAACCTGCTTTCACGAGACGTGATGCCAGCACCGAGGCTCAAAGAACCTCAAGCTGTGCCATGCCTCCAAGGAGCACTGGAGGTGCCACTGTTGTCCCCAACACATGAGTCTAACATAGGCTTATCATTTACCCAGCAGGAAGCGAGGCCGCCTTTAGGGCCCGTGATGTTCCATCTCAGTGTGGAAGATACAGCAAGCATTGGCGTGCTGAACTGCAACGGCCTGCAGCCAGGTTCAAAAGAAAGAGCTAGGCCTGTGCCACCCCAGCGTGGCCAGTACAATGTCCGGACTCCCTGGGTTGTTGCGGATGGTAGGCGCTGAAATCCATCCGATGATTCATTTTCGCAATGCTTTGGTCAAAGACTGAACTGCGCGCACTGTATACAGTTGGATAGAGCATAATTAGAGCACATATTCACCCCTCATGTTTCCACTAGCAGATTGGCACCCGCAAACACTCAATCCCTGAATTGGATGATTGGAAAAGTTCCAGATAGTTCCAGGAAGGCCCTAGATCATGTTGTTTGGTAAAAAATGGTGGTTTCCGCCAGTTTTTCCCCGTAAACCCATCCCTTGATGCGAGGCACAACTTGGGCAATGCCTTAGCTTCCACAGGTCAAGGTACAGCTGTTTCGGAGCCAAGATATGTGAATGAAACTGCAATATGTCCAGGAAAAAGGTTGGTTTTTCTCTTATTGATGCGTCTTGGATTTATAGAAGTGGTTTCATACACGGGGAAGTTCGCAGGACACCAGGAAATTGCTGGTTAAAGCATAGTTAAAGCGTGTCGAAGTCAAAACTCAGAACCATGATTTCCCGCAAGAAAACCTTTCATTGATCGAAGGTCTGCGCCAAGGTACTTTCTCGTTTGTGGTCTTGCTCAGGTCAAGTGTCTGTCTCAAGTATCCCCATTGAAACACGACGGACGACGAAAGACGACGAAGAGAAAAAAACGAGCAAAAGGGTTTCAAGGGTTCCTCTACGGGACCTCCGGGGGAAGAAATTCCAAGGGTTCCTCTCCGGGACCTCCGGGGAGAAAAAAATAAAATAAAATAAAATAAAAAATTAAGACGGGCACATACCATTGAGAAAAACACATAGCATGTTTTATGCATATTTGCAATGTTCGGTGGCAAGTGTTCTTCCCCGGGGTATGGGTTTGTCTCCGGGATTTTAGATTTTTTCTTTTTTTTTTTTGCAGCCTTGAGCGCGACCCTTCACTGTGGGAAAACACTTGGCCCTGAGAAATCCTTCGAATATGGGAAAGTTTTCCAGGAATACGGCTGGGAAACCAGGACCTTTGAGGAGGGGAAAAAGAAAGCACCTTTGATACAGGGAGGAGGGTTGAGACAGGCACATACCATTGAGAAGGTAGAAAACCCTTCATCCAGACTTTTGAATTGAGAGATGCGTGTATCAGAACAAGCTTCGCTGCATCCCTGATGGTGCTCCGTGTTTGATAAAGCAAAATGTTCCCTAATGTTCGCAGGGGGTGGCGCATTTGACCTGATGGAAACAACATGTTAAATGTGAAATCAACGGTGTATCTTATTCCTCAGAGGGGGTGGCGCAGTTGATCCCAAAACAACAATTGGAATTGACAATGTATGTATATATATATATATACATATATACGTATATATATATATGTATACCTGGATCCTCTTGATTGTGGAAATTTCCACACCAAAGCCAAAATCGATCACTTTTGCCAAATTCAGGAAAAAAGAACTCCTGAACGGTTATTTCCACTCCAGAACACTTTTTTCACACTCCCGAACGCTTCCCAACAGTTTTGAACGCTTTTTTGACGCTTTCTGAACGCTTTTTTCCACTCAGAACGTCCGAAGTGTCCTGAACGGCAAAAATCACTGGTGTTTTTTTTTCCACACCAACCCCCAAAATCGACTTTTTTTGGGTTTGGAGTTAAAAATTCCTGTGTTGGGAGGCTCCAGGCATCATATTTTCTAGAGGGGTTGGCGCATTTGACCCCATAGAAACAACATGAAACAACAGTTGGGGTTGAATTGACGTTGCGTCGTATTGTTCAGAGGGGTTGGCGCATTTGATCTCATACATCAGGAGTCAGAAGAAGTGCTGATGAAGGAACATTTTTTTCTAATGTGACATGGTTATCATGGTTGATCCCCCTTCCTTGCCTCGCTTGAATCCAAAGCCATGGTTTCAGGTCTGACAGACCCTGTTGGCTCCACCCCAGATCTCTTCTATTGGACATGGTGCAACGTTCAGCTTGGGGCCAACCTATTAGAACCATGATTTCCCGCAAAAAATCCTTCAACATCCTTCAACCAATCCAGATGCGTGTGTCAGACCAAAATAAACCAGTTGTGACAGTTGTGCAAGGCAGTCAGTTTCACCTTTTGTTGAAACAACACTTACTGGCAAACGGTCCATTCTGGGATGCTGAGCAAGGTAACATTGTTTTGCTTTTTCCCTACCCTTTTTTTTCCTTGACGAGTGATGTCCTGGCCAAAATCTTGGGGGCAGAGGGGGAGAGGGAGAGAGGGAGAGAGAGAGAGAGAGGGTGAGTTATTGATACTGATATGTATGGAAAGAAAACATGTCTCACAATGGGGCACTCAAGAATCAAGAATCTTCACAGAATCGGAAGCCAATTAGTTTCATAAAAAAGACAACATTAGGAAAAATAATGATGACACAAAGTGGCAGCGTTAATTTTCTCAACATACACAGAATCACACACACACACACTGACACACACAAATATAATGAATTATAATGATATAATAATACATATATATATATATGATATATGTGAACATAATGATATACATATATAATGATATAGATATAATTATTTTTTAAATTGTAAAAATAATTATATATATATATAATGCTATACATATATATATACATATATAAATATGCACATATATATAATGATATATATATAATGATATACATATATATGATGATATACATATATATGGTGATATATATATATATATATGTGTGTGTACTTATAATGATATATAAATATAATGGTATATTTTAAGGATATATCTATATATATATAATCACCTATTTATATTATATATGCGAATGGGGACTATGCCACAGCATACAAAAGTATCCCCATGTAAATAGCCAGGTAGTACTCCAGCCAAAGGGTCAATTGCAAAACCCTTTTGGCTCAAGCCACCTTACTGCAATTGTCCGATCAAAACAGAAAGCCATGCCGAAGCTGTGAACTGGACATCGTCGACCCACACGAGAACAACCCGTTCCTATACCATCAAGAAGCACATATCGGAGGAAATCTCCGATTCACAGGTTATCAGCCGTAGGACTCCTACGGAGCCTACGAGCGGGTAGCCGCGGGCCTTACAGATGACTGAACAGGATAGCAGCGATAACGCATTTTCTTTCTCTGGACATGCCGTTGCACCAGCTGCCGGCACGCAGTCAAATTCTTCACAGAGTATCGACACTGGTGGAAGCGATGCCTCAGAACTGAGAACGAGCCTACCCAGACGACCTCTGGTTGCTCCTAGAGGGAGACAAATTTCGACAATGCAAGCAATTGAAGATAGGGACAGCACACCTGGAAAGAGAAGATCATCTGCACGACAATTGTCGCCTCCGATGACTCCAAGGACTAAGGCAAAGACTACGTCGTCGAATCCGCCTTCACCGATTCAGGACGCTACTCCATCAGGGACAGGATCTTATCAGCAAGTGAACGCCCCATCAAGTGGTAGCGACATCTTCACTGCCTATCAAAGCGAATTAGCTGAATACAAGACGTCACTGGAAAAGGCTACTGAAAAGGAATTTCTCCTGCAACCGGGTTGCCAAATATAATCCAGGTTGCCAAAGTCCAGGTGGTAGTAATTTTCCTTTTGGTTTGGGATTTTTACTGGCGACTTTTTTCTTTGTTTTTGGGACCCTTTTTGGGCGCAAAAAAGTCGCCCTTCTTAACCCCTTTCGCGCAGCCAAACCAACGGGAAAATTACCACCAGGTGGTAATTTGGTGGGTGTTTACTTGATGATGATTGAATTCTTGGTCTGAGTCTTTTGGAATCAAGTGCCAGGTTCCAGACATGACACAAAGTTACAAGATATGTTCGGCGTGGTCAAATTTTCAAGAGCATTGGTGTCACGTGTGCTTGGCGCCACATATTGGACATGCTTGGGCTTACGGTTCCAGTGTGCCAGACACATGAAGGCTGCAGAAGAGTAACATGGACGCACAAAGATTCACAGTCAGTCTCTTATGAGGAAAAACTGCAAAAGAGTAACATGGCACAAAGATTCACAGTCAGTCCCTTGTGGACGGAGGGTGGAAATCAAAAACATGCAAACCCCAGCACAGAGGCAGTGCCAAAACACCCAAGGACCTTCCCACCAAAACAATTAACCCAAAACAAAGACAAAAAACGTACTGTTTTTTTGGGTGATTGTATATGACGATTCTGGGGTTATAATTTTGATGACAGAATATTTGTTGTTATTAATAGTAACAATAATTAATATTATTGATTGATGTTGATTCAATATTGAAATTGTTATTGTTACTACTGAGATAACTATTATATAGTAAACATGTTATGATCGCAGCATCGTTGCATGTTTCGTTTTGAACTGGGCCATCTTAGCGAAAATCACAGAAGCCTGCTGAGCAGCATTCATTTTGACAATAAAGGTTTGGTGAGCCTGATTTTTTTGGTTGTTGTGTGAGCACTGACAGACAAATTTGCAGATTAGAAACCTCGCCTCGTTCACGCGCGCGGTTCAAGAGAAAGGGGCACCGGGCGCAGGATGCCGTTTGAAGCTGTTGAAACTTTGCCAGATTCCTATTTTGGTGTGACTTTGTCCAGGGTTGTTGTCTCCGTTTTTTTTCATGAATTCATTTACTGAAGGTCAGAGTCCGACGGGGAAATGCCTGCGTCGTTAAAGGCAAGATTCCCAGGTCTCCACTTTGTGCATCTGAATCTCTAAACTTGATTCTGGGCAGGACAAACCGAACGTTCAAAAACGCAAGCCTGTGCTGAAGCGACAGTTGAAACCCAAAGCGGGCAATGTTGCAGCCTCAGGGGGAAACCAAAAACAGTTTTTAAACATCCTTTTTTGCAAAAAAAACTCAATGTTGCACAAACATCATTTTTTGCAAAAAAAACTCAATGAATAGAGATTTGTCCCAGGTTGCAACAACCACTACTGTGACTCCTCGGGGGTTCAAGCATTTCAAGCTCAAGGCTTACGAGAAGGCTTGCCACATTGATTCGCAACAGTGTGCGCGTCATGCAACGTGTGGGAGTGGTCGCAGGTGCCAATTCCTTCACATGGTGAGATCTCGGCAAGCAAATTGCGGGTTTTCAGAGTTGCTATGCCCCAAGTTCCTCCTTTGCAGTTGAAGATGGTCAGGGCCTCAAACGGGAACCTTTTACAATGCATCAAGTCATTTGTCTCAGTGTTTTTGGCACCAGGTCAGCCGAAGGACTACGAGTGGCACCAAGCGCAATGGTGCAACCATTTGGGTCGGGACGAAGATTTTCAAGAGATGGTCTTGCATTCGTTCTAGCCTCAATCTGTTTCACTCCGCAGAACTACCACCAGGTTTTAAGTCAATTTTTGGATCCATTTTCCTTGAGGCGTGTTTGGTGCGTGCCACCGCTGCACAAAATCTGAAGTCACAACCAGGGGAATCACAGCGAGGTTCTCAGTATTCTCTCACTGCTGCCGCTTAAAGTTTTGATTTTACTTGCAGTTTGTGCCAGGACATTGCCAACCAAATCCGGCATTGGGACCAGTATACCCAGTCTCTTCGTGAGCATGGAGCTGAAGCTGGCATGTACTTGAACCCCCGCACCGCTGAGTGGTTCAGTGGTGCTGCCTGCTTGTTTAATAGTTCATGCTGAAGGTTTTTCTGACTAATGGAGCAGCTTGGATTGTGGTGTGTTTTGCTTCAGGCCTTCCTGCCAATTGGACAAACCCACGTCGAGGAGAAGTTTGTCCTGAACATGTCCACCGCATGTTCCCGATGCAGAAGGCATGATCTGAAGAGTTTTGGGAAGCAGGTGTTTTAGACTAGACGCTTATGGTTATTATGCAGGCTGCAGGGCGCACAAAGTGTGTCTCTCTCTTCACTGGAGTGGCTGGATTGGAGCTTGGCCTGCGGCAGTGAGGCTGACCTGTTTTAACCTGCTACCAGGCAAGCCTCAAATGATTCAAGTGTTATACTTGCTGCGTGCTCGTTGCATGCCATTCCACTCCACTCAGTGCCAGCATTGCATGTTCAAGACATAGCATCAGTGTCTAAGCACACCCATCAGGCTCTGTGATGACCAGGCAAAAAGAATATAGCTAGTAATACTTGAAATCTTCAATTGTCGATAATTTTCAAAACTCGGCGCTATGGAGCCATCATGGCAAACCATCCGGACAGTGGGCATCAACCAAGTGAGGCCAGGTCTTGCTTTTAGGTATTTTGCAGCCCTGTGGCAGCCATTCAATCCAAAAATCGTCAGAGTATTGCAATCCAAAAATGCGTCAGGGTTCCACGCGGCGCTGTGGTTTGGTGCAAATGGAAGGGTGGAACGCCTCAGCCCCAGATTTTTACCAACATTTTCACCTTGTGATTTGTGATTGGCCGATTGATTCTTGACAGGTGGCGATGGGAGAGAAACCAGTGGGTGGAGTTTTCCACAGAACAGTTCCCTCCAGACGTGACTGACCAAAAGTCAAAAACTTTGGAGGCCAATCTCATGAGTTGTTTGATTGGTGGGAGCCTTCACGTTGTTCATTGTGAGACATCTTGACCCTATCACAGGCTCAGCCCAGCAAGATGGAGCCAACTGAGCGGCCAGCTGGCAGTGAGATTGGCACTGGTTCTTCCAAGAAGAGATTCAGAGACTAGAGCTTCAGCATCAAGCTTAAACGCGCAGGAAACAAAAATGCTGTTCTTCAATCAGAATTTGTTCTGACTATGTTACGAGCCTACTCACATACCATTGAAAGGGTTGTTTCACATAAAATTTGGCCCATGGCCGCCAGGTGGCTCCATCCAGTCCGCATGGCTTGGATCTTATATCCATTTCAAGTTTGAAACAAATTGGAAGATACCAGTTGTGTGCGGGCCAAGGTTGAACGTGATGAGTTTTGCGTTTCTGTCCTCAAGTCACGGCAAGCCGATGGCCTGCTGGAACAATGCCCGATTTCAAACGACGTTCTGACGTACCAGCCGCAAGGTGATGATCTTGCTGCTGAAGTACTGACAGCTGGCTTCCCTTGTCAGGCTTGAACTTGGATTAATTCTGGAAGTGGGGTTGGGAACTATCATTCTTGTACGCTCCACGAAAAAAGTTCTTGGTTCATCCGGTGCCAGGGCGTCAGCGCTGCAGGGAAGCAGCGTGGGCTTCGTGACTCTCGGTCATCGCTCCTCTCCCAGCCTTTCCGGGTTTTCGACCTCCTTCCTCGTGAGTCGGGCTCCCAGCAGGACTCAGCTTGGATTTTTTTGACGCTATTTGATGCTTGTTGGTTCGTCAATCTTCTTCAAGCTGTTTGCTGAGTCAAGCGATCCTCTTGGAAAACGTTCTGGCATTGCTCTCCTGTCAGCAGAGCACTCGCCAGATGTTTGCCTACATTGTCAAGGAGCCTAATGCTTTCCTTTGGTTTGTACATTCATTTTCAGAATTTTTGGCTTCCCTCGCCAGGAGGCCCGGCGACGAGGATTGCGGCTGAGATGGACCGTTACCAGGCTGTGCAATGTAGGATTATCAGCCGTGTCCTTAGTACCTGACTGTGGCAGGTATGGTGCAATGTCCTATATCATCACAATGTCAAGTCTTTGGAATTTCTGAAGGCATGCAGGGGCCGAGTCTTCATTCTGGCGACAAAGCCTGGCTTCAGATTTCCGGACTTCAGCTGCCGGTGGGCGGGCCATGAACTGCGCCAACAAAATTCCAGTGTGATGCAAACATTTTCTCTCCCTGATTTTGACCACGGGTGCATTTAGTTGACATATACCCGCAAAATATCCAGTTTTGATTGGCAGATGTTTGAACAGCTTTGCTCTTCCCCAGGAGCAAATGAACTTCAAGGAGATTGACATTGCCCAGCCGTGGAACAAGGATGCCAAGATTCCGTTACACCTCTGGCTGCAAAGCGGCCAAACAGAGGAAGATGCAAAACGCCTGAAAACAATGGGCAATATTGTAGTACCATTTCAGGCTGTGAAGGCCCTTGGCTTGCTTGTGCAGATGGAAGCAGTGGCGGATCATGCTTGAGCGCCAAGCATGGCAGGGCTGCTCCCCACAGGTTCAGAAGTAAAGACCAACATTGTTACAGCTTGTGTTCAGCATCATTGGCTGTCAGTTCAACATGTGGTCCAGCTTGCCTGCTTGCATTTAATTCATTCTGATTGCTTGCGGTCGAGCCAGCAAGTTTGCTGCTGGTTGGCTGGAGTTATTCTTTCCTATGCGTATCAGTGCCAGTCTCAGATTGTGCGACTGTTGAAATGTGATCACTTTGGTTTGTTTGGGGCGTTCTTTTGAAACTTGAAACGGGTCCTTTTTCAAATATAAATGGTAGCCTTTATCATCCTTTATCTATATCCCTGTTTGGTTGAGGTGCTGGCTTGGATCATACCCTCCTGCTCCGGGAGGCTTGGACCTGTTTAGTGAATTGAGCAATTTTTAAAATTTCTGTTGCCGTACTGATTTTGTCAGTGAATTTTTATTAGAAATCTGTTGCCAGGAAGGCATCAGCCTTTGGCATTGCGAAGCTTCAGGACTAGCCTGTGAATTTGACTCATTGCAGCTGGCCGCAGTTTCAGACCAGTCAACCAACCCTGTGAGTTCTATTCATTGCAGCTGGCCGCAGTTTCAGACCATTTCAGACCAGTCAGCCAGCCCTGTGAATTCCAACCTGGTGAATTTTATTCATTGCAGCTGGCCGCAGTTTCAGACCAGTCAACCAACAGTGGCCGACCCAGTTCCTTCATTCTTCCTAGTAGCCATGGATGGGGTCATGCAGGTGAGAAAGAAGCGCAAGCAGCTGGTGCTGCAACTGGACTACTTAAAGTCTTTGGTAAGATTTTGATATGCTATGATCGTTTTGTGACTTGCTGTTTCAGGGAACCGGGAGCAAACATAATGGAAAGTTAGCATTCCAAGTCCACATGCAAAGAAAGCAAAGAAAGCTGGGATAAGAATTACTTGAAGAGCTGGGTGAAAAAGGACGTTGCTAAGGTGTAAGAGCAAATGGGTCATCAATGCGAACTTTCTTCTCAGATCAAGACAGAAGCTCCGCAAAGCGCTTGCCAGTCAGAGACGTCTTGACCAGCCCCGAAGAGCAGACTCAGAGGAAACCCTAGAAGTTCCTGCTTTTGATGAGATGAGGACGGAACTTGAGGATGAGTCTGATTCTGATGTCTCTTGTAGTATAGTTCATGTTGCACTGCACCCTTCTTTGTTCTGGACGGATCGACAGCCAGACACGTCCGAGATGGAGCTTTGCCATCATTCTGAACTAGATTTAAATGTTGATGTTGCAAGCCTCCAGGCAAGGTCTGAGGCTCGGCCAGTGTTGAGGCGAAGCTTTGCCACTGACTTTGACTGACCTGTCTTTTCATTTAGAAATTTGACGCCGTGGGGAAGGCGTTAAAAGTTCAATGCTCCATGTTCCTGGAATGTCTAACGTGCTGCCTCTTGAAGAGTGGACAAGTGACTTCACAGTTTTTGCCAGGTAAATTGTTTGCAGCATGGAAGCACGGAGCCTGCTCCAATGCAGCAGTGTCAGTTGTCGACATGAATAGTGTGGCTTGTATGGATGTTCAACATGCTGAAGTTTGGAACCTATGGTGGTCACATCTCGCAGTCACAGCTGGCAGCTGGTAGTGCCCAAGGTTTGACACTTCTCAAGTTGTCTATCACCCATGTCTGGGCCATCGCATGCGCTTGTTATGAAGAAATGCTGGGCCGAGCAAATTCTTTGCCATGGAAAGGTGATTGAGCTCAGGGGATGCTCCACCACTAGAAGAGGCAAGATTGCCATAGCATCTGGTGGACTTTTGATGGGCGAGGTGGAGGTGAACGATTGCTTCCTGGTTGCGGCCAAGAATAAAGCTGGTGAACTCGAAGATTGTTACCCGTACTCTTTGAAGAACATGACACATTTACACCAAGTTGAAGACTTCTCGATCCTCAAGGGCTACAAGAAGGTGTTTGCATGGGCATTGAGGAACCCAACACTTTATGAAGTTGCAAAACCATACTCGCACCCCCGGGGAGCTGTGATCTGGGTGAATCTCCGTCCTGAGCCTAAGAAGGCGGCAGACAAGAGCATGAAGCCGAAGAAGATTTCCAAATCCAGCAAGAAGTAGTTAGTTTTTCTCTCAAGCCTGGAAGCGCACCAGTCTTTTAAGCCTGGGAAGTTTCACATTCCAGGGGGGTTGGATGAATGCCAGCGCAGGCATAGATCAAAAGATGTGTTTGAGGCAAGGTTTTTGAATTTCTCAGCTCAATGATCCGTTTGACTGGTTCATTCCAATCGTTTCTATTCTGTCTTCCGCTGGCCTTCGCCAGGACGTGGCTGGACTTTTGCCATCCATCTATGTTGCAGGAACCTCAAAGTTTTGAGCCAAACCTATTAAGTTTGCAGGGTGGCTTTCAAGCTGTGTGCCTCCGTTGCTCATCCCCGGAACCAAGGCCAGGGATTTTTCTTGATGGCTTGAGTGCTTTCACCTCAGAACATCAGTTGTACATGTGGTTGATTTCCGCTTTAACTTCACTTGTCACCCAGCAGTCAGTTTTTGCTTCTTTCTTGATTTCAGAAATAGAGTTGGCTGCGCAGCCAATCTTGGCTCTTCGAGCTGTCACGTGATGGGCTCGTTTCACAATGCTATTCTATTCCATATTGCATTCGATCTCAATTTTATTGCAGCCATGGTTCGTGTTTGGGTATGAGTGCGTTCCTTGTATGAGTGCTCCAGTGTCAGAAGCATTATTTGCCCCAGTGGGCACCCTGAGTGATGAGTCTGGGGATGAAGTTCCTGCACAAAAGCCTGGGGCCAAACGTCGTAAACCCAAACGGCAAAAGCAGCTTCCAGTTGATGATGGATTCAGAATCCGGGGCATGCTGGGAAATCCGAAATGTCACTGCAAACACAAGTGTTTGCTGCAGTTCACTGGCACCGCTTCCTTTCAAGAGCTTGAGAAGTTTAGAAAGGATTGGGCTGGTTTGCATAAACTTGACCAAGATACCGTGGAACCTCGATGCAGGTTCTTAGTGAACATTCTTTAGGTGTTAGTTGGTGGTCCTGGTGTTTCCTTCAATTTTTTTTTGCTTTTTAGGCTCACCAGTTTTACAATTTTCCTGTTGGTTTGCCACCCCAAGAAAAGGCCCCCACAAGTCCACACACAATAATAGCATTTTTCTTAGGGGTGTGGACTTGTGGGGGGCTTTTTTGGGGTGCCAAACCAACAGGTAAATCACCGGTTTCCTCATTGTCCCCGTGCCCAAGGCATTTGACAGAATCCGTCAAACTTTGTCGGCGTCACAAGGTGGTGACAGCGGTGGGTCTGAGGATAAACCCGATGGTGAGAAAAAGGTGGCCCGGACAGCTTGGAAGTTTCTTGGGCGATCTGTGTGCGTGTCTGCTTGGAAGAAGCTCCACGGATTGGGCACCCAGCCTTCATTAGCCCGTACTTAAATGAATGGGTTTCCTTGGGGTCTAAGGGTTTTGGGCAACCCAAAAAATAATCAAGTTGTCGCTGGTTTCCATATTTTGTTGTTTTGACGAATGTCTCAATCATTGATATGTCATGACAAATCCATGGGACCCAGGGTCTCATCGGTTTGGGCGGCTTATTGAAGCTGCAAGACGTGGTGACATTGTTGCCCCTGCTGACCTCCGCTACTTGCAAGGGCTGCCAAAACAAGGGGCCAAAGAAACTGATACGAGCCGCGCAAGAATTGTGAGTTTCTTGCGGGGGGTCTATGAAAGCACAGCAGAAACCCTCCCAGATGTTCGTGATGACACATACGACGCGGATGAGGCTGTCTCTGTTGGCTTGGTAGTGCCAGAATTGCAGGACCCTTATGCTGAAACACTTGGCGCTGGTCCGGAGCCAGTAGTTCAAGCCGGTAAAAAGAAGAAGGTTCATTCCAAAAAGTTCTCGATCACACTGAACCCAGATCGGAAGGCCGCTTTTGAGGGGCAAGAAAGATTCCTGCCACCTGGGTCCATGAAGGATTATTGCGAACAGTTCAATGACGTGCACCCTCGTGCACATGATGAGCGCCCCGTCTCATTTACAACTTTCTGGAAAGTTTGGCACCAGGAGTTCAGTTTTATGAAGTTTCGGGCGGCTTCCAGTCACTCCATGTGCGCAACCTGTTTAAAGCACAAACTTCTCATCCGTGCTATGTGCGGACACCTCCTAGCAAGAAAGCAGCAGGTCCAAGCCTATGCGGCTCACTTGCGAGCCCAATATCAAGATCGGCTCACTTATTGGGATATCCGCGGTGTGTCCAGAGACCGCACGCCGTTTGAGGTGTGTGCCATCATCGATGGTATGGACCAAGGCAAGTTTGCATACCCAAGGTCAGATTTATTCAGGTCAAAAGACCTGAGTGGCATGAACCGGCCCCGCGCACATATCGCTGCCAGCATTCTTCACGGAAGAATGGTGGTTTTTACAGTGTCACCTGCAGACCTTCCGAAGGATGCTAATGCCTCCATCGAAACGACAGCTCACTGCATTCACCTTCTCTCTCAGATGGTTCCGGTGTCCAGGATGGTGCTGAGCATACAGAGCGACAACACCCCTAGAGAGGTAAAAAACAACCATTACCTCAGATGGTTGTGCTCTTTGGTATCACACGGTGCCTAGCTGGATGACAGTGTGATTGGCAATGGTTACCTTGTGTCCCCCTTCTTTCTTTTCGGCGGGTGATAAACCCTGATCGATCGAGCTCCCATCCAAGGCATCATATATGCAGCTCGGCTACGGCATTTAAGATCTGGCCACAGTCACGAAGATGTGGACCAACTTTTTGGGCGGGTTGCATCACATTTGGCTAGGAGAGCTCGAAATGCAATTGGCCCCCCTGAGTTCAAGGAGATTATCCAAGATTTTTTGGACAATCGGTTGAGCCGGCCTCATGAGCCCGAAAGGCATGCGGTCCTCTTGGACCAGTGCCGCGACTGGTAGCTTTCCAAAACATTAGTTCAAACATGTTCAAACGATGATAACGATGTTTTTAAGGGACAGCACTTTTCCGACGCCATGATCACAAGAATGCACATTCAGTGTGACCAGCAACTCAGGCGTGCTTACTTGCAAACTGGCGTGCCCGTGCATTTGACTGGCATTGGTGGACCTCGCGCACCGCATGTCTTTGAGTTCGATCGACGTTGCAACTTGGGAGACTCTGTTGCATGGGTCAAGTCTTTCCCTTACTTTGTGTATTCACATTGCTGATGATTCCTGTTTTGCTTTCCGTGGGTGGGCGAATGTGTTCGAAAATTGTTTTCGGATCCGGAAAGCCAGCAACACTAATTTAATTCAAGATTAAAATCATTGATTGACAATTTTTTCAAGCTTTGACCTTTTGTTTTTCACGCTGCTATTCAAGGCAGCGATGTTGTGGAGGGTGCGGAAGACAAGTTCTGGCAACTTCCCCCACACCCATTCGATGTGATCCTCAGGCGTCATCGCATCACTTGCAATTTCAACCTGCAGTGAAGAGATTCTGGTTCTTGTTGGTAATTGGAATATTGATGAGGCTAGTTGAAACAACAATAATTTAATTCATATGTTTTCAACGTTTTAGTTGAAATCCTTGTTGGGCGTTTTGCAGAAACCGACCTGTCACATTTTGTTTTGGAGGACCAAGCACTACATGGCGGACACAGAGTACAACTTCTGTGCAGTCTATTATCCACGTGCAGTGGCACAGGTCAGACTCCCTTTGGGGCTGCCAGCAGGCTGGCCGCTATCATGGGGAGTCAGCCAGTTTTCAATAATGGGCTTGTGATACTTGAATTGACACCCCAGACCAGTGACACATGTAATTTCAATCATGTCCAGGCCATGATGAGTTTTCACTCCATCCCTCTTCCAAGCCATAATGGAAAGACATGACGTGTTGATTTGATTAATGCGACTCAGTTTCAGAGTTTAATCTAGAGATGTTGCGAAGGTTAGTCACCAACTATTTCCTGTTTGATCCTGAGCAATTGAATCGGGGATTTTGGCCGACACGAGTTTCAGTTTCAGTCAACCCCTGCTGCTGGTGGAGGCATAGCTCCCAGAAACAAACTCACTGATGATTTCAAAAAGGAGGTGCTGAAACACTTGCCTGCAATGAGAGACTTGAACTTGACTGCTGCTGCTGATTACATGGAGTCGTGGGTTCGTGGAGAGCTGCCATTGGCGCCATTGCTGGATGTGAGGGGGTGTCTTGACTTGCATTTGTTCTTTGTTTACCTCTCTGGAAGAAGTCACATTTAAACCTACTATTAACCAAAATAGTTCAAGGTGTGAGATGGGTTATAGTTGTGTTAGCTGTCTGTGGCTGATGTTGGTATCGATGGAGGTGTGCAGTCTTCAGCTCACCAGTTGGACCAGACCACAGTGCGCCCGCAGTGCAAGTCTTGGAGACGATTGGGAATCAGTTGAAGCCCCTTGCGCACGGTCTTTGGCAACCATTCTTTTTTCAAGTCGCATTAAGACTTTGGATCACAACGTTCCAGATTTCTAGCACCTTTGGACTGCCTGCCACTGATAGAACGTTCTGTCTTTGTCTCAGGTGAACCATTTTTGTTATATTTAGGGTTGCGTGAGCTGGATCCGATCCAGGTTTGCCCGACCTTCCAATGACAAAAAGCGAAAAGAACAAGTTACTATGTACCTTGCAAGTGCACGGAAGAGGATGGCCCTTGAAGCAGCAGCCCGTGCTTGGGCAAACGGTGTCCCGTGGGCGGAGGCATTGAAAATTTGCCGTCGTGCAATTGACAAAGCTGATGCGGTTGCAAAACCGCTTCCAAAAAGGAAGCCAATCCGCAGGTGATTTAGCACTCAGTGTAGCATTCCAGCACAAAGGATTCATGTCTGATCCAGATTTGTTGACAAGTCAAAAAAAAATGGGGTGCGGCAGTACCGTTTAAGGGGCTTTCATCCATGGAAAGTTCTTGCTTCATGCAAATTTAGGTTATCCTTCGGAAGGAAAAAAAACCACCAAGTGTCCGACCCACCCCTGGGTTTGACACATCGACACCTCATTGTGCCAGCCTGAGACTCTTGAGTTAAACAGCATATGAGAGAATTTGTGTGGTTTGGAAAGATCTGACGTTTTATTGAGTGTTGGTTTTCCAAAATCCGACACTCAGAAGATCAAATCCGACATCTCATTGTTGTGAACAAGGTGTCGGATTTTTAAAAATCCGACACTCAGCATATCAATGTTAGATTCTCCGTGTTTGGGTGCTCAGTGTCGGATTTTAAAAAACCCGACACTCAGAAAAATCAATGTGAATTTCCTTTTCGACAGGTTTCCCACAAACAGACGCTCAGCAAACCAAACCTGAAACCTTATTGATGGGCACCAGGTGTCGGATTCTTAAAACTCCGACACTCAGCATATCGATGTCAAGGTTTCGGTGTTGGGTACGAAGTGTCGGATTTTCAAAAATCCGACGCTCATTACTTTTTTCCAAGCATCTACAATTTCAAGTGAAAGTGTCGGACCGAGCCTCAATCCGACACAAAACCACTAGCTATTTCATGCTTCATTTTGTGTCGGGCCCGGGGCTGGGTTGGACACAAATTGGATTAGAGAGGAATGATGGGTGAAATTGAATTTTCACACGTGTATGAAATTGCTTTGATACAGGGGCTTTTTGTGTCTAGCCCACCCCTGGGTTGGACACATATCCATTGTCATTTTCAACTCTGAATTTGTGTCCATTTTTTGTGCTCTTGTTTTAGCTTACCAATTTTTGATGGCCCATGCATATTGAATCAATAAATTTTGGCAAGTGTCCATGTTCATGGTCCTTTCTTTGGCACTTATCACTGCCAATTTTCGAACCAATGTCCCGGGATTTGGAGACATGCCCAGGCGGTGTCGTCTTCATACTTTGCAAGGTGCATAAGGGCAGCTGTAAACACAGCCCAATGTTTGATCCAAACCCAAATTCGTTCTTGGCGTGAGGCCCGAAGAAAGCTTTTTGCAAAGTTTTGCAAGACTATATGTCACATTTCTGGTTGTGAAGTTTTCCTTGTCAAGCACCATGTGATTTCTAGGTTTAAAACAAAAAGAAATCTGAGATCAACATGGAACTTTCCAAACTGCAGTTAATAACAGTCTTTGAGGGGGAGGGGCCTGTTTGCCTGGCTTTCTCCTTGGGAACCAGCTTCCAAATATGATGTGCAATTTGTTGATCTGGCCGCGGCCAGGAATCTTACTGTCACCACGGCTTAGCATCCAACTTTGCGGCAGTGGTTTGCCAATTGCTCCTGAAAAAAGTGGCAGACCTGGTGACCTGGGTTCCGGCAATGCACTTTGCTTAGAAGAGTAAGTAAATATCTAAAATCATTCTATAGAGCCATTGGGTCATGTCGGTATAGACTTGTCGCCACCAGCTGCTGGCTTAGAGTCTCAGAGTTGGAGATTTTCCAAACCTTGGTCAACACTCCGTGTCACTATTGGGCTTGCATGGCCGGGAGGAAGCGGCCCTCCGGAGGAGGGGGTCAGCCCGTCAAGAAGGGCAAAGTTGATGAGCAGAAACCTTCGCACATCAAACGCATAACTGAGTGGTTGCTGTGGCTGCAGTGGAAGGATTGGGCATGTTCGAATTTGGTTACTGCCTTGTCTCATCTTTTTCCTCCATTCCATTGTGCCCGGGTGTCTTAGGTTCACCTCCATTGTGGTTCCGCAGGGAGGCCCTGACAAGTTCCTCATGCAGAAGTATCGCTCGGAGGCATCTTTAGTGAGAAATACTGTGCCACCATTGCTTCAAGTAAATATCTGAGTTGGATCATACATGTCACCTTGTGCTGTCTTACTTTGAAATTCTTTCGCAGGCCGATCTGATGGATTTTGCGGGGTGGCTTGAGTCCACCTTCCCAAGTTCAACAAGGCTGGCCAATTGCAGAGTTGACTTCGTAACAATTTAGTTCCTCAGTCTTTAAAGAATTGCCAGCTGTTTTTCAAATTCCGGCAACAATTTCTTGTTGCTGTTACGAAGTGATGCTTTGACCGTCGGCCAGGGTGCAGTACTCTGTGGATTTGTCTCCTGGAGGGAAGCATCTTCGCGTGTGGCAGCTGGGTTTCCGCACTGATTTCGGCTTGGCAGGAATGGTTGACCCGTTCGACATGGTCGGCCTCATTGAATTGGTTTTGGCCCATGGGTTACTCGGCTTTGGCTTGTTTTAGTTTATCAATTTAGCCAAGCCTGCTCTTAGAAGCTTCAGATTTTGAAAGTAATAGCTGATTTCAAAGTGCAGGCTGGCAAGACTCCAGTTGGTTGGGCACCTGAAAGAAGAAACAGAAGTCACCACAGAATCTAGCAATTTCCCATATTTTAGCACAGTGGTTTGGGCTTGTGCAGCCATCATGTTTTGTGTGGGCCAAGGTTTCGCACAGATCCCAATTACCCAGGGGTCGAGAAGCTCAACATTGTGAAGCCGATGCCTGCATGGTTGGAGACCCCCTACAAGCCGTTGCCAGTCCTGGATCCCAACGGTGGTTGGCTTACTAGTCTGATGTGTGTGGAGTGCTTGATGTTGGTAGCTTTCAGCCCAGTGCCAGGCACAGTGTCAACAGCAACCGTGTTTGCGCTGACACAAGGTGGTGATGAGCAAATTGCTCCGTTTTCGATCGCCTACGTGAAGGGGTGGCGACGTGCTTTGGCTTGCTTGATTTGCTGTGAGGGAGTTCGCAGCCTTGGGCTCTCCACTGACGAGCTCACTTCGGACTTCAAGGCGTTGTGTTTTAATGCTGGTTAATGGTGAAAACTGGTTGAGGTTGGAAGTGGTTCCACCAGACGAAATGTCATTTCTTCTTTGTGCATGTCGTGCAGGCATCACTTCAACTGATCCATGGAAGCGTCTGCAAGTTCTCAACCTCCAAAGAAGCAGTTTTCGCATCCAGAGGATTCTGCTGTTTTTGTGGGCTTTTTTCACTTCAATGCAAGCTGAAATTTGTTTCCAATCATATACTTTAAATTCTATTTGCATGTTTGGTCACACTCCTAAATTTGGGGCGCCTAACTTGGGCCTTGATTTTTTCAATTTCCAGGAGCTACTCTGTCACAAACATCAACCAGACGACCGCCGAACGCAATGAATTTCATGCGCCAGCTGGAGATCTTGAAGAAGAGTGGTGAAACTGCAGATTTTACCGTCACATCCTTAGTCTCTACTTTGTAGTTCGTCAGTGTTGCACAGCGTTGCAAGGGGCTTGTCTTTCCTCAACTTTTGGCGCCTTTCAAATTTGAAGAAGCCTTGCGAGGAGTGGGACAATGCTGCTGCAGTGGCACGTGCTTTTAGCATCGGTCCCAAGGAGAGTGCTGCAGTGTCAAACCTTCAAGCCCATGTGAGCCCCACTGTCACAGAGCTTCTCAAAGAGGCGACCAGGGGTCGTGGGATGCGTCTATGGATCACACATGACATGCTGGCGCGTGAGATGTTCAATTTGACTTGGAGCAGTGGACAGTCTGGCCCGCTCTGTGCTTGGGTGGTTGAGCTGACAAACAAACCGGATGACAAATTGGTTGCTTGGTCAAGCAATGATTTTGTCATACTTTGTGATGAACCGCATTAGAGAGTGGCTTCAAGAAACATGACTGATAACAGCTCATTAACTTTGAACAATCGACACAACACGCGCCTGCCTTAAATTTCCTTTGGATGCTGAGGCTAGGTTGTTCATCAGGCGCCTCACAAGTGACTGGGACCGGCAGCCTGCTGGAATGAAGCAGTGTTGGACGTACAAGACCGCTCTCCCAGTCCATGCCGCTTGTGGCGGTTTTTTGGCGATCATGGATCGTTTGCAGAGCTCCATCCCTCAGGCGGACTTTCAGAGCGTGGAGCAGCAAATCTGTGATCAGTTTGCGGTGGGTATTTTGGATGGTGACATACTTCACTTCCTGGAGAGCACAGTTCCCCCAGCGGATCTCAAGCAGGTGACCTTTGTCAGGACTGTAACAGTCACATGTTGAAACGAACTGTTCGAGCCATAGTCACAGGAATTTAAACTTGGAGTATCCTGGACTCTTAGCGTGAGCCCTTCTTGATCTTCATGGCACCAGGAACACCATCACAACGGTGGAGAATCGAGCCCAACGCGATGCAGAAGAACAAGAACGACTCCTTGCAGAAAAAGTCGCGGCAGCCACTGCCGACCAAGTGAAGCACAGGTTGGACCAGGATTTAAAAGTCTTGCGGGACAGGATCAAGGGGCAAGATCACATTGCCAAAGAGGCGGCTTTGGATTCAAAGTATTTGAGTCAGAGGCAAACGTTTCTTGCTTTCTGATTCAGGAAACTTTTATCATAAATACAAGGCTTTGGCTTTGACCACTTTGCATTAGGCAATCCTCAATATTCATCCTGCTTCGCAGGGTTCAGCTGAGCACACCCAAGCACATTGCCTAGTGGTCCGGAAGCAAGGGCATCGTTTTCTGTTGTTGTTCTTCTTCTTTCTTTCTTTCTTTCTTTCTTTCTTTCTTTTTCTTCTTGTCGCTGTTGTAAGTACCATACTAAGGTGCTTGGCAAACAATTTTTTCTGTGTCCCAAGCAAGTAGCAAACAATCACTTTCATATATATATATTATTAAATTCTTTACTATGCCGCATTGGTTTTGCAGTCAATGCGTGTGATGAAACTGGAAAGGTGACACCGAAGCAGAGTTTGCATGCCTATAATAAATATTTGAGCAATATTCACGATTTTTGACACGGCACAGGCACGTGCCGTTTATCAGACTGCATATCCTCTCCAAACATCAAGAGCTTCCGTGCAGTTGATCAGACTGCATATCCTCTCCAAACATCAAGAGCTTCCGTGCAGTTGATCAGACTGCATATCCTCTCCAAACATCAAGAGCTTCGCTGACCCCGTTCCAAGCCAATTTTCACTCTTAGCCACCCCTCCACATCAAATTCAGGGCCAGCTGCCGCCAATTTCAGCTTCATTTCCCGAAGTTGGCCCAAAGATTTTCAAAGGATGTTCACTTCAGAATAATTCTAAAACTCAGGTCAGGACCAAATACAGGCAGCAAACAACTTGAACACCCTCCAAAACAAATTGTGCATGCTACCTACAAGTAACTCAACGGGTGTCTGAACTTTAAACCTTGTTTTTTTGGTTGGGTTTGCGTGTGGAACCGCCCCCTTTTGTCCACCCCAAAAGTGCACTCAAACCCAGGTGGAAAAGAGTTGTTTTGTGCATGGACACCCACTGAGTAGGACTAAAAGCATGTTAAGACCTAACAGTTCATTTGTAACATTTTTTCAATGCAAAGCTGTATGCTTGGACATCTGACGCCCTAAGAAACACGCCATCACCGGCAAGCGGTGTGGATGGATTTTATAGTCACAAATAACAATCCTTTTTCACATGGGTGTGTCTCAATGAGCCCTTCTGCTGTAACTGAGGAGGGGACAGGATTTTACCAAAGATTTCATGGAGAAGCGATGCAAACTGGTTTATGCAGATGTCGCTGACCCAATGAAGGGAAATTTCTTCCCTGAGATTGCAAAGTTCGTCGCCAGGGTGACTCAAGACCATGAGGGGAACAATGTGCCACCTGGCTTTTAATCCTATGGTAAAAATGAACATTTTCATTGACCGGCATGTCGCTGTTTCAGCATCGGAATGCTTGCCTTTTCTATGATCAAAAGAAATGATTGTGACTGACTGATTTTATTTGTTTTTTTCTGGCTGTAGCCAAGGTTCGTTCTTGCAACTTTCGATTGCTGCATTTGGCCTAACAACACAATGTATGTGACCCAATGTGTGCAGACGCTCCAGTCAGTTTTGACTTCGTCACCAAAGAATGCAGCCCATGTTCAAGTACCTTTGCCCCACGCACAGACAAATGCGAAGGCCGTGGTGAAGCACCGCCGGCTGCTGGAGGACCAGCTCATGAATGCATCGCTGGATGTGTTGTGGCCTGTCACTTTGTCCTTCGACAAATCCCAGTTGTCAGCGGGAGACAAACGTGCGCCATGGCATCCTTGCTTGTTTGTCACCGCAAGCTGTCATGAAACGTCTCCATGGCAAGACAGTCACGCTGCCCAGACTCGAACAATTGGTCCATGTCCCCTGATCCGGGTGGCTGACATGCTGGGCTTTGATGAAACTATGCGCCCAGGTGCCTCTGCTCGTACCGAACAGAGTTTAGGCTGCAGGCATCATTTTTTTTGTGTCATTGAATCATGTAGAGGTTCCAAAATTAAAATTCTAGTATTTGGGTTGTCAATGGATTCTGTATGTAGCCCAATGGTCAGGAAGGGTGTTCCAGCACATGCGGCCATTCTTACTTCCTACCTTCGTGGGCTCAGCTTTGGCGATGGGGATGTAGTTGTGGTGGCTGATGTGCTTCCCAACAGGTGCTTGAGAGGTTTGTTTCAAGCGCTTCAGTTTTTCAATCTGTTCCTGAGTGACGCCCTGCACATTGACACGTTGCATCCTTTATTTTTAGTTCCCTGAAGGCATGCTGAATTTGGAAGAGCAGCGTTGGAAAGGATGCTAGATGGGAGCAGAGCCACACCTCAGATGTACTACGTTGGCTGCTTGAGGCCTGATCAGGGCGACGTGAAGATTGCCATGGAGAAGGTGGTTTACGATGACTGGGACCGTTCGCCAACGGCCCCGGCCAGATCAAGACCAGTGGAGCCACAGCCTGATCCGAACCTGCTGCTGTTGACTTGGTCCAACAATTCAGCTTCCTTTCCGGATTCTGTTCTCCAGAAATTTCCTGAAGGGACGACGGCCCGTGCAGAGATTCTGGAGCTCAAGCGGGCCTTTATCGAGGAGTTTGGTGAAAGCATGACCAGTACCAATCAAACCAGTCCAGGCAGTTAGCCGGCATTGAGGAGGGCCACGGGCCGGCCTGACTTCAGCATCGATGGGGGCGCAAAACCGCTTGACCTCGCCAGAGATTTGAATCTTCCACTGGTTGCGAGCAGTGACTTTTCTGTGCAGAGGACCAGGGTTGAAATTTCCTCCCACGCCTGAGCATTCCCTGACCCAATATTTTTGAGTTGGACGGCACAGCATTCAAGCAATTCAATCCAATTCCTGTCTGATGCCTGAATATATGCAGCAACTTTATGTTGTTAGTACACGGTTGCGGTTTCTCATGTTTTATTGGAGTATTAACCGTTCTCCTTGGAATCTCAAGATTTTAAAGCTGCAAAGCAAGCAGGTATTACATGCACTAAAAGCACACAAACACTACTACCCATAGCAGTTGGGTCCAGCCAGGAAGTTGTTTGTGCTCAGAGGGTCTGATGCGACCAAACGCGACCAAATGATATCGTAGAAGATATACAACAGGTTCAACATATTATACATATAGTATATGAAAATAGAACTAGTCTGTCAGAAAACCTACAATAATATATGTATATATATATTGTATATTATATTTATATGTATATATAAATAATATGCTTGAATTCCTTTATTATATATTTATTATGTAGACATGTATTCTATGATTGAATCTATATATATATATATATGTATACATATATGAATAAATGTATATCCCTAATGATAAAATCCAAGTAATATAAAATCCAGATTATTATATATATATATATTATATAATATATTATAATAATATATATTTGTTTTTTTTGCCATTTGTCTATCTCGCTGGAAAGCCAACCTGTTCAAGCTGGGCCTTCTATATATAGTATTATTTCTTGAAAATTGAGACTTTGACAATCTCACTGGAAAGCCAGCCTGTTTGTGTCATGGCATTTGCATGATTGCTTGCTTGCAGGAAGGGCTATTGTGCCAGCAGCCGCAACAAGCCTGCTGTGGTGATCGGGGAGGACTACTCTATGTGGATCGGGAATGAAACCACTAAGTGGATCGGGAATGAAACCACTGAGGAGCTGAAGCTGGAATGTAGCGAGATTTGCGGTTTCAACCTTGGTGCCTATGAGGAGAAAGCTGTCACAGGCCTGAATTTCGCAGCAATGGCCCATTGCTAACTTAAACTTCAAACTATGAGTTTTCTGTGCTTTAGCTCATGTACTCCAGTCCTTGACAGCTGCCCTTCAAGGTTTGGGTGAGTCGGAGCTCTCGGGCATTTGCTTTCGCTTCCCGAATGATTTGGCATTGGTTTCGCACGAGAGGAAGTGCATGAGCTTGGCTGAGTATAGCCACATTTGCTGCACAGTTCATGGGGTCGCAAGTTTTGAGCTGGCGAACCATTTGATTGTGCAAAAGCAGTACCCGCCTGCATCTCGGTTTGAAGAACAAACCAAGCCATTCTGGGTGTAGAAGCAGCAGCAGCAGCAGCATGGGTTGTAATTGTTTCACATTCAAACTATCTAGACTTTCCCAAACAACACTTTGAAGTAGCTGTCCCATGTTCAAGGATGACTGCTGTCATTTGATCTCCTTCAAGTTTAAAAAAACATGTGGTAGAATCGAAAGCTTTGTTGCATCTTGCTTCCAAGGCGGAGCAGGGACAAGAAGGATTGCCCGTGCCGTATAGATTCCAGGTCAGCCCGGCTGCAAATGGCAAGTGCAACGTGTTCAAGCCGAATGTGATCTCGAGCGACAGTGGTGCCGTCAGGCTGTTTTGGGGGTGTTCTCTCGCCAGGGAGTTGAATGCCTTCTTTCTGTGTCTGCATCTTGCTGCTGTCCCGCTTTGAAATCATGAGAAATGAAAGTGGCAATGTGGCAGCCTCTCTAGGTTGACCATTTGGTTTGCTGCATTAAATTATCTTCTTTGATCATATGTCCTGCGGTTCAGTCCTTGAGAGTCAAAACAATCAAGCTCCCCCTAAAATTTGCTGACCATATCACTTTCTGTAGGCATGCAACCATTGGCGCTTTGTATGTTGGGCACATGGACAAGCTTCCGAAGACACAGTCTGCATGCACCGTTTGGGAGGCGTGACAAGCTGCGCCATTTGGTTTTTCCAGAGTTCAGCAGTTCATTTATGGTTTTCCAGGGATTGATTGGGCTGCGTTTGTCAGTCAATCTTGTTTGTTGCAGGTGCAGCTGCAGACCGGATCAGGCACAGCCCGAATCATTGGCTTGAAGCCCAAGATTTTCCTGACAGGAGCATTGACGTTGCCTCCCAACACTTGGGCAAAAGTGTCCTGAGTGAGTGCTTACATAGCTCTTAGATTCTGAAGAGAGATGCTGGCAGTTCGGGAGTGTGTAAAATATGTTCGCCCCAGTGGCCAAGTTTGGGCTTCATACTGAGGTTTGCAATCCATAGTCGACCATATAAGACCATATTTTTTTGTTTCTTTTTTGGAATGGCCGGCATAATTTGATTCAGATTCAGTAGCTGCATTCAACTCTTTGAAGGAATTGTTTGCAGTGACCCAGCCAGCTTTCCGCAGGGATTTAGCTCCGAGCTCATCGCCAGAGCAGTGACCCAGCCAGCTTTCCGCAGGGATTTAGCTTCCGTTGTCACTGCAGGGATTCTAAGATGAGCGTTTTCCCAGCGGTGCAGTATCTATCAGATTCAGACACCACTGAGGCTGGAGCTGCTGTGTAGATTTTAAAGCTGACACCATGCCAGTTCGCCCATCATTTGTTTTTAGGATACTGTCACTGTGCCGCTTCAACAAAAATTCTTTGAAGTCTGCAGGTCATGGGTGGCACGCCGACTCCGAAAGGCAAGGCCAAGGCCAAAGCCACCCCGGAGAAGGGTGTGCCCAAGAAGCGGCCTGCTGCTGCTGCAGCTGCTGCCACAGAGGCAGATTCTGTTGAAGAGGGTCCTGAGAATACTCCCAAGCGCAAGGCGACACCAAAGAAACCAGCAATGAAACGCCCAGCTGCAAGTCAGAGTGCTGGTGCTGTTCTGAAGCGCCCTAGCATCCGGGATGCAGAGGAGGGTGCTGCAGATGGTGAGAGGGGAGACGCGGAAGCTCCAGCTCCTTTGGAGGGTAGTGCGCCAGTGGCTCCTGAAGTTGACGCTGCAGCTGCTTTGGAGGGTAGTGCGCCAGCAGCTCCCGAAGTTGATGCTGCACCTCATGGAGATGGACCGCCAGCCCGCCGATCTGCGCTGAGACGACCTGCTGCCGCCTCCCAAGCTGTCAGAGGCGCCAAGATCTTTGACATCTTTGTGCTGTAGTTTTGAAATCTTTAAAGTTTAGACCTCGAGAGATTTTTGAAACTTTTAGACAAAATTTGTGCCGAGTCTATGTCAACTTTGACAGCAAGCAAGCTTGCAGGTGCCGATAGGAAGGTCTCTTCTGTCTACTACTACAAGCGCTCCAACAAGTTTGCTGTCAAGGTTGATGGAAAGGAAGTTTTTCAGGCTTTGCCAGTTCGTCCAATTTTGTGATTCTTATGGCACAATCTTAGGTTGCAGCCTGTCTCACACCACTATTCTTTTTAGTGTTTTGATTCTGACAGGTTGGAGGCAGCATCCAGGGGCGTTTTGTTGACAAGAAGTTGAGCCAGGAGGCTGCAGCACCGACCCCAACTATCGCAAGCCATGGTCCATCACATTCTTTTGTCACCCGCTTTGTTGCCATTGCCATTGACCACTGAGGATGTTGGCCGCGCGCTTCTGTTAGAGGGCAAGTCTGTAGGAGAAGTTCGGGACGTGATTGTGACCCACTCAGCACCATGGAATGCTACTTTTCAAATTGAACAAAATAACCATGTCTGGTACAACCCTGAGGCTGAGATGCAAAAGTCCATTGACCAGGCGGCTTTGGATGCAGGCGACTTCTCTCAATGTTCCATGCTTGCCGCCAAACAATCAAATTAGATCTCTTGAAATGGAACGGTTGTTGACTGAGTGGCTTTGTCCTTAATCAGTGACCATTGGGCCAGGACAGTCATCATCTGGAGCAGCACCAAGCAAGGTTGCTGAAGCAGCAGCAGAAGGTTCTCCTGAAGATGATGTGGTCGCAGTTGAGCCAAGGGCTGTTGCAACAGGGAGCGCAGATCTGCCAGACGATCTGGCCGAAGGGGGGGAGGAAGAGGCTCCCGAAAACGATGAAGTACAGAATGTCGACTGATATCAAGATCCAAGGTCCAGATTCGAGGGATGTCAAACAGCGAGCTGAGATGAGCTGAGAAAGTGCGAGCCGCCCAATCATGTCGCGATGTCCCATGCTGGATCAAAATCACACCTTCATTTCACATGCAATGTGGCAGCCTTCGTTATTTTTTCCGCTGTGCCAATCAGTGATGTCTCGTCTTGTCTTGTCACATGTGTTTGGGGCCATTGCCCATTCACAGGCTCTAGGGTTCACAGATCATCCTAGGAGACGCAATAGCCATTAGAAGAGACAGTTGATGGCAGCCATCCTCCTCAATATTGTGCTGCTTTTCCAGTCAAGTTCTTTCAATTTCCACCTCGTACCGTTTACGTCATGGTGGAGTTGTCCATTGTGCAGCTGCTGCTGCGATGGATGTGGTGCAGCGCTGAGAAGGATCATGGCAGCGCGATGGCTCTTGTTGAGTCTCTGAGAGATTGGTGCTTGATGGTGCTTCTTGCCTTGGGCCCATGGCCATGCCTGGACAAGATTGGAACTTTGTATGTATGCACAGCCCAAGCCCTTGCAGTCAAACAAAATCGACTTCCTTTCCCCCAGACTTTGGATGACTTGGTTGATGTCTCCGTGGACCAAATCAAGGCCGCCGAATTGCAGAGGTCACTCTGGGGCATTCGGCACGCCCCAGACGCTTCCACGATCAAGCTGGCTGGAACACACGTGCATTCAATCCTTTTTGATTTGCTCAGCTATTACTTGGTTGATGAAGCGGGCGATGGCGGGAGGAAGACCCCAATTGCACACTTTCTGGATGAATGTTTGTTTTGGTGTGACTCTGTGTTAGCCATCCTGGATGCACCGTGTCCGCCTGGTGCTGATGGAGGCGAGGATGTGAAAGGCGCACACAATGAAGCGACCAAAGCCTGTGTACAGTAGTTTGGGATTTGCACGGCTCCCTTAAAGTTACAGCAGCTTTGAATTTTTCAAAAGGCGCAAGGCGCATTGTGTGATCATGAGCAACTTGAAGGCTCATTCTCTCTGTTCAAAATGGCGCTCCAAGTCCGTTGGACCGCGTGCGTTTGCACGCTTGGACTCGTGTTTGGACCTTTGCTTGTTGGTTTTTCCTTTGACAGGTACACTATGTTGAGATATAGGGGGTTTACATCAATGAATTAATTAGATAATACTTAGAATAAAATTACTATTATTGTATTTATTTGATATTTTTATATTATTGTAGCTAGTAGCATAGAATAGGCCATTTTGGCCCAAGTGCCAATGTTTCAACAGCTGAGCAAAGCACCTTGGTGCAGATATAAAATGTTTGTTAGCATGCCCTTGCGTTGGAGCTTGCATCAGATTTTTTGAGTGTTGCACTCAATCAAACTTTTTCTCCTCCCCTTCCTCTCCCATGACGAGCGATGAAGCTGTCATGATGCTGATCCATACCCTGGAGCGTAGGGCTATGATGTCAGAAATTTGGAAGGAATCTTATCACATTTTACCACCTGGATCTTGGCAACCCGGATATTTTTGGCAACCCGATTGCAGGAAAAATTCCTTTGAAGAAGAATCCGTACTTCAGGCAAGATTGACTGAAACGACAGCATATGCCTATCAACAATTTAACTTCCTGGAAAGCACCACTCATCAAGAGATGATGTCGATGACCGAACAACTCCAGATGCTGAACTTTGAGTTACAGGCTGCACAACAAGAAGATGAAGGTGCAACCTACAGGATCGAAGAGTTGGAGAGGTATCAGACTATGTCAAATGAAGCTGCACCTCACTTGGAATTTAAATATTCACGACTACGTTCGGAATTCGATGAACAAATGGGACAAGCGAACGCAATTATGGTGCATGTGGGCGCTGATGCGAATGCTCACATTAATCAACTCAGACTGGAACTAGAAAACGCAGAGATGAACGCAAAACAAGAAGCTCTGGCAGTCGGCTATGCTAACGACCAGACATGTGCCTTACAGATCGAGATGCTCGAGGTTGCCAATCAGAACCAGACGATGAAGCACACCATGGCCATGAATGTTAGACGACTGGAAACTGAGCTCGATGCTGCTGACATGAAGAGGGACGAGATCATGAAGGAGTTCCGTAGTAACATAAGATCTGAACATGACCGTTATGCAGAATGTGAACATCACTTAGCTTTGGAGGAATCACAACTTCGACTGCAGGTGATTCACAATGAGAATCTACAATCTAGACTAGCGACTTCTGAAAGCAAGATTTCTGAAGAATCTCTAGCTGAATCAAGTGGTATGCGGGACATGAGGATAATGGGACTACGTTCGGAACTACACATGAAACAAAGTCTTTTAGATCGAATGCAACAACAACTGACTGAATCGAAGAATCAGTGTCATGAACTTTCCTGTCAACAAGCCAGAAGATCCTCGCCAAGCAGATCACCGCATGGAGGAGTATTATATGAGATGTACATGCAAGCCGTGCGTGAGCGTGACAATTTAAAGGAATCCAAGGCTGAAGTTGACAAGTTGTACTTGCAAAACAGAACTGAACTCATTGATACTGAGAACCTGCTCAAAACCTTCCAGCAACATTTCGATGAAACTGGTAAGAAGTATCAAGATGCTTTGAACAAGATCGATCACATGAGTAGCAATCCGAATGTGACGAGTAACTTGTTCGACAGTTTGCACAATGAAATCAATGACAGGGATACAGCCATTGCTCGCCTTCATACTGAACTTGAAGCCCAAAAGGATTCTCTTGAGCGTGCTCACAGGGATGCAGGTAAATCCATCAAGATGTTGAACGATAGAAGACTCGTGATCAAAGGTGCGACTGACTATTCCATTCCTGAGAGCCACTTGACTGAGATGCATCAATTGGCTAGTGAACGTTTCGCCGAGGTAGAAGAGATGTCGAGCACCATTGCTGCCCTGAGGCTGGAAAACCAAGCTGCTTCGTCTTCATCATTGAATAGACCGGCTACATTACTTGGGTACCCCAGTAGTGCTATGCCTCGGAATGAATGTGAAGAGAAGTGTGCCAAACTGAAAGCAGAGTTGGACGAGATGAAGCAAGAGAGGAACGCTGAAGTTCGAAATCTTCAAGATGAATTGAGGAAGATGGAAGATCGGAAAGATTACTACAAGAACAATTTCTCTCAAGCTGAAGATCGTGCCAACGATGAAGAGCAGGAATACCGAGCAGAAGCTGAAGCCTTCGAGAAGCTCAGAAATGAGTACAACACCAATGTCAAGGAGTTGGAGAACCTTGAGAAGGATAGGTCTAAGTCATCCGTATCCCTAAGGGAAGCCGAAAAGATCAGTCTCCAACCTTGGCCCAAGACCACTGAACTTTCATCCTGGAAGGGAAGTGTTGTTCATGAAGTTTGTGTTGCAAGTGGAGATCGAAACTATGAAGATTGGAAAGCGTGGCTAGCTCCGTGTCTTGCAGATCAACCTGACTTGGAAGCTCTGGCCAAAGCACCCGATGTGAGATTCCAATCCATTGATGCCAAGCTCTCCAATGCCTTGAGGAAAGTCATTGACAATGCTGGGGACAAGTCCATGCAAGTGAAGTATGACATGTCCATGAAGAACCAAATGTATGGGAGGAGTGGGGACTTCATCAAGGGACGAGAACTATTCGCAATGGTCTTGATTAGTTTCAAGTCGCCTGACCACACTGAGGTTCTCTACAACGCCCATCATTTGTACATGTTCAACTACTATGGAGATGACCAACTTGAGGCCTTCTACAACAAGTGGCTTGACATCATATACAACATGAAACATGATGATCTGCCTTCTGCAAATTCCCTGCGTGACACATTGTTCCGGAAGATTGAACATTCAAAGCTTATGTCTTTTGATATCAGCCGATATCGTACCTATGATGAAGGGCATCCTGAAAAGACTTATGAATTCCTGACCGGTATGATCAAAGGATACATAGCACGAGGAAAGCAAGAACGACTGTTGAAGGATAGAGAACGTGCAGTGAAACTGTCATTGTCCTCTAACAAGACAACACCTGCCCTGGAAGACGCAGACAAGCCTGCTGCTCCCATTAAGACCAAGAAGGAGAATGAAGCAGCCGCATCGTCTACAGGTGATCCTCCCAAACGACCTAAAGCGAAGGCGAAGAGTGAAGCCGCATCAGTACTCCCAACACCTTCTCCGAAGTCTCATGCCGACAAGAACAACAAGAAAGGCAAAGGTGGGAAGGGGAGATCGTCTTCACCCATTGACAAAAAGAAGATTTTCTGCAATTACTTCTTCAATAAAGGAGGATGCAACAAAGGTGACAAATGTCTTTACAGTCATTCTCAGAAGGTCTATGATGCCAAGATGAAAGGTAAGAAAGGCAGAAGCGGAAGTCGAGATTCGTCAAGGGGGAAAAGTAAAGGGAGCTCATCTTCAGCTGGATCCAAAAAGAAGATATGTTGGAATTGGCAGAAGGGTACCTGCACGTTTGGGAACAAATGTAAATTCCTACATGCAGACCAATCGCCTTCAGCATCATCAGAGAAGACCAGCAAGAAGACACCAAAGAAGAAAGCTACTCCCATTACCATTGATTCCTTCTTTGATAGCGACAATGAGGACGCCATGGATTATACCTCACCGAGGATAGCCAGCGCAAAGAAGTCTTCTGATGATCGCAGGGTCTCATTTGATCTGGAACCTGAGGTGCACGAGATCGCCATAGAGAACTACCAGGAGGGATTACCCAAACGCATGTATCGTGATCCCAGCAAGCAGTATGTCTTCTGGAAGGTCGATGATTTGACTGATGATCAGTCCAAGTCCGACAACGCCCTCGGTTTAATTCGGGCACGGGCCAAAGCCATCATCATGGACACATGTGGACTCCATCGTTTTGTTGATGAAGTTAGAATCGTTATTGGCCCCAAGTTCGACATGTTGATCAAACTGGACGATGATCGTGATGACTTGACTTTCGTTGAAGAACTTGTTGGACATGAAGCTGGAAAGTCCCTCATGAAGTCCAAAAATATGATGTGCATTTCATTACCAGTACAAGCCAAAGATCGAAGATTCATCCTGGATTCTGGCAGCGGACACGACCTGATTTCTGCAAGGAAAGCTGAAAGGATGAACTTGAAGCAACGAGCTTGTGATCCTATCATGTTCCACACCGCCAATGGTTCAACTGCTACTCAAACGGAAGCGGAGATTGACCTGGGAACCTTTGATATGACATCTCATGCTTATGTACTGGACGACACTCCGTCCGTGATGTCTCTTGGGAAACGATGCATGGAAGAAGGATATTCCTTCGTATGGCCATCTGGTCAGATGCCTTTCATGATTACGAAGGATGGGGAACGTATCGATCTGACAATCCATGACAACATCCCCTATGTTGATCTTGGAACATACGAATGCACTCCTCATGAATGCCAACATGCATCGAAGATCAATGAATTACTGATACACTCCCAAGATGGATTCAACGATTTCAACGACATTGATGATGTTGGTCAACCCTCAAGAAGAGTACATCTCGATGGAGAAAGTGGTCTTGAAACATCGACTGAGGACCACAATTGTTCCCGGTACGTCAAGAAGCTCAAGAAGAAGAAGAAGAAGAGAAGAGCAATGAACCGGCAAAAACATTCGGCAACTCCTGGAGAAGAGGAAGAACCACCTGAAGACGGCGAATATGAACCTGGAACTCCGTTTGACGGGCCTCCTCGTGACGAGACTGACTTTGAAGATGATGGTCATGGTGCTCCTGAAGACGCCGCTGAAGGTGATGAAGATGACATTGAGACCGATGTTGTTGAAGGTGAATCCAGGGTAGCCAAAAGGGGAACACTCAAGAGAGAAGCTAATAGCTTGAATCACAAATTGACCCACAGATACAAGAATCCATATTGCGACTCATGCATTCGTGCAAAGATGAAGCACTTCAAGACTCGTCGTGGTGCATACAAAAGGGAACTCAAGAAGTTTGGCGACCTCATTACCTTTGATGCGGTGGACACATCCAAAGTCCATGATGACGTATTAGTCCTCGAGAAGGAAGTGCTGGTTGTCAGAGACTGTTTTACAGGAATAATTGGTGCTTATCCATCTGACAGAATGACCAAAGACGATGTAGTCAGAGCGGTGAAGCAATTCATCGGCGCCAAGAAGGTCAGACAGGCCTATTCTGATCATGCTCCTCAGTTCATTGAAGCTATGAATGAGATGAAGATACCAATTGATCATTCGTTGCCTGGGAGACCTCAAACCAATTCAATTGCCGAAAGGACAAACCAATTTATCCTCACAGCTACTTCTACATGTCTTTTGGAAGCTGGATTACCACCTTGTTTCTGGAGAACAGCAATCCTTTGTGTATGTCATCTACTCAACGTAGAACCCAACGATGATGAATTGAGCGCTTGGTGCAAACTCCACGGATCTGAATTTGCTGGCAAACTCATTCCCTATGGTGCTCGTGTGAACTACAAGCCTCCGAAGACCAGAGAAGCAGGACAACTTCACAAGTTTGGACCTGACTCTATTCCAGGAGTATTTGCAGGATATCACATTGGTCCAGGGATGCATTGGTCAAGACAATACAAAGTATGGCCCCTGAGTGAATTCGTACATCAGAATCTTGGTGACGATGCTAGCAAACCTGAACACCGTCTTCTCAAACCTCATTTGACCGAGAAGGTCGAGATGGTCACTCCACTGACATTTCCATGCAAGCAAGAGTATGAGAGGGTGAACACCACATTGGAAGGAATGAAAGAGAGAGAACTCCTCGATGGCGATCCTTCCAAAGTGCCCCATGGAGATGATGAAGAACATGACCATGACGAAGACGATGATGAGCTTGATGACGGAGATGACGGTGGACCTGGACCAAGTGGTGGAAAAGTTTCAAAGAAGCCTCTTGATGACTCAGAGGATATCTTCGATAAAGATAAAGATCCAGAAGAGATGACTCTCCAGGAACTTATCGACGCCCAGCCGGACCATTGGAAGTCGGGCAAGGCTGGAGATGGGAAGATATACCTCAATGACGATGGCGAGAAGGTCAAGTTGAATGTCAAGGGTTACCCATACAAGATTGGAGATGACGGTAGACGGATGTTCAAAACGTCATTGCGTCCCAAAGGGACCTACTCTCCCGAAGAATGGCGCAAACTCTCTCAATCTGACCGAAACACCATCCTCAAGTCCGAGAAGAAGAAGTTGGAGAAGAAAGAGGCCGATGGCAAAGCCAAAAGATTGGTCGAAGAAGAGAAGAAGAAAGCATTGAAGAAGGAGAAGAAAGATTCAAAGAAAGACAAGGACGAGCCAAAGTCCAAGGACGATGAAGGAGGTGATGAAAGTAAGAAGGATGACTCTCATTCAAAGTCAAAGAAATCCGATGCAGGTGTTGGTGAAGTTGTGAAGAACAAAGTTATCTTACCTATCACATGTACAAGTACATATCTTGACCTGTACGACATAGTCGATGATGACGATGTCCATGGGAAACGATACATTGATTGTCGAAAAGTGAAGAGGAATGTTGATGCTAGTCCGTGTTCCGATGCTTCTACTGATGTCCCGGACGATGAGGAATATCTCACTGAATGGGATGAATGGTCGGAGGTCGAGAAAGGACGTGGCCCAAAAGCATCGTGGAGTGGTGAAGTTTGGAGCACATTGTCAGGTGAGATTTCGAGATTCTCCTTGGCTACGCCAGGCGAATCGACAATGATCAAGAATGGCAAGTGTGTTAATGTCAAGGACGTGAAGAACATAGCCACTGATGATGATGAATACATTCCATTCCCAACTATGCCGTGTACTTCTGCATCCAATCAAAGTCACCGAGCCAAGATACCATCAGGGGGCCTTGGAAGTAAGCTCTTCAACGCAATGGTTTCACGACCTGTGGGCAGAGCTGAAATTGAGTCCAACCCAAAGGCCAAAGAAGCGATGCTCAAGGAGTGGAAAGGCCTTCGTGATCAAGAGGTATTCGACTTTACAATGGTTCGTGAATATGACGATGTTGTTGCAGAGGCCAAGAAGAATAAAAAGGAAGTACATATGGCCAGGGTCCATGGCATATGTGTGGAAAAGAATTACCAGTTGTCCGAGGACAATCCTGGTCGAAAGTTCAAGGGAAGAGGCGTTCTACTAGGCAACCAGGTGAAGAATCAACATTGGGAGGCAGCATTCTTCCAAGACTTGGGAAATTCCCCTGCTTCCTTCGAAGCCTCACGATGGGCCGATTTCTACGGATGTCTTCCTGGACACTCCGTCAAGCTGGCAGATGCGATTCAGGCGTACATCCAGGCCAAATTGAAGGGACCTTTGTGTTGGGTGGAGTTACCCACTGATGCATGGCCTCCTGAGATACAGTACTGGAAGTTTCGTCGCCCTGTCGTAAGACTCGACAAAGCCCTGTATGGACATCCCGATTCAGGCACGATGTGGGAACAACATTGTGACAAGAAAGTTCAAGAAATTGGTTTTAAACCCATTGGAGAGGAATGGCCTTCTATGTATTTTCATGATGAGCTCAAATTGCTGTTGGTAATCTACGTGGATGACCTTAAGCTTGCTGGGCCCTCCGAAAATCTGGCCAAAGGTTGGGAAATGCTGCGCACTGTTCTGCGCATTGAACCCGAAACCGACCTGGGACTTTACTTAGGATGTGTTTTATCCCAAGGTGAGACCCAGTTGCATAATGGTAAGAAAGTCAAGACCATAACTTATAACATGGAAGGATTGTTAAAGTTATCGGTGGAAAAGTATCTTGACATCATTGGTAAGGACACGAAATTGAAAAAGGTATCAACTCCAAGCCTTCCAGAGGAAACGAAAAGCAGCCCATATCGAGCTCCTTCCGATGGAAAACGCAAAGTTGAGTGTCCTTGGTGTGCACATTCCTTCGATCCAGATATGCCTGCTCTCTCCGAGACTGGCAACTCACGTCCTGGCCAAGACAGTGAGACACTGAGCCGAGGGAATCTAGCTCCGCATGCAGCTAGTGTGCTTATGAAGCTGCTGTATGCAGCCCGCATTGCGCGGTTTGACCTTTTGAGATCCATCAATGCATTGGCACGTAATGTGACCAAATGGACAAAGGATGATGACGCCCGTCTTCATCACCTAATGTGTTATGTTAATTCCACATTGTCCCTCAAAATGATAGGATGGGTCGGAGACAAAATTGAAGATCTATCATTAGGACTATTTGCAGATGCGGATTTCGCTGGATGTGCCCAATCCTTGAGATCAACTTCAGGATCGCACTTACAAGTCCAAGGTAAGTCCACAAGATTCCCACTTGCTGGTGGAAGTAAGCGACAAGGGTGTGTTAGTCATTCAACCCCCGAAGCTGAAATTGTGGCTGCAGATACTGCACTTAGGACTCTAGGAATCCCCGCATTAAGTCTGTGGAAAGTCTTAGCCAAAGTTTTTCCTCAACTCCTGTTTCATGACGACAATCAAGGTATGATTGGTGTTGTCAGATCAGGACGGAATCCAACCATGCGTCATTTGGAGCGCACACATGGTATTTCCATTGCCTCCATGCATGAACATTTCCAAAAGGATCATTTTGTATTGACCTATGAAATTACAGCCAAAATGGCAGCCGATATCCATACTAAAGGGTTCAAGAATCCCATGGCATGGAAGAAAGCTTGTATGCTAATCAACTTGTTGGAGCCTCAGGACTTGCAGAGTAAAGAAGTATTGGACATGTTGCAGCCAAGCACCGATGTCGACATGACTACTCGCCAAGTTTTCCAATCCAAGACTGAGGACATCCCGAACTTCCCATACACAGAAACCCCTATCTTGCCGAAAGAAGTGTATAGGAAAGGTTTGACTAGTAAAGAGAAGCTGCAATACTTGCCTGGTATGGATCCCATTTTTGTCGTCAAGCAACCGGTGTTTTATCGTCCTAAGCCACCCGGCTTGATCGTGCCGCCAGATGTATTGAGATCCACATGGGTTCTTCTCAATGGTGCGTGGACAAAGGTCGAACACCGTGCATCTCCACCAGAGCAGGCTATCAGATTTGATAAGTGGGTTGAACGAGCGTGTTTTCAGTATCATTCGCCCAACAAGCAGCCGTTGATCCCTGACACTGTTTCACAATCCGTTTCAACGACTTCAACCCACCGGGTGATGTCGTCAAAGCACGTGCATGCCCCGCCTGCCCACTCGAGCTCACTACGTGACTCGTGTGCGTCAACACCACATGACCGTGTACAGCATCCGACCGACTCACCAATGCTGATGTTCTCGGTTGATGCCTTGTTTTTAGATGCACAGACATCACCGTCTCAACACCCGAAATCCATTCACCAGTGCCTTCAGCCAGCCACACGTGTGATCAATACGCTTATGCGCCTTGTTCATGGGGGGAGTGAGGGTGAAGGATGGCATTCGCACAGTGACAAGGGGCATCCACAGTCCACTTCAACACCTGGCCTATGTCATATGCATCCGGAATCAGACATCAATGATACTATTCCGTATGTAAAATCCACTCGAAAATCCCAAATGCTGGACAAGAAAAATGAAGATCATTGTCAATGGGATGGGAAAGAGACATTGATCCGAATTCACAAAACGCCAAGAAGGCAGAACTTTGTACCACAGGATTGCAAAGACTGTCCTTGTGACCCTAGGATCATATGTGATGAGAGGGAAACTGAACAAAAGTTCAAAACTAACACTCGAGTGATCAAAGACATATGGAGATTCAAGGGCGACAATCATGAATCAACAAACAAGTTGAATGAATTTTGGACAGGAAAATCGACATTCAAGGTGCTCGCCAATGCTGAAGTGATAGATGGAGGTAAGAACTGTAAAGTGAGTCAGGGAGTAATCACGCTATGCACCAATTGCAATGACTTGAATATTATTCCCGTCACTGATGTTTTTGTCCCCTATCAATATCACATTGAAGTAGGCAAACATGAGGTTGACCATCCCAAAGTGTCGGTAATCCTTTGGAGAGAAAAGAAAAACAGAACTTTGGAATTTCAATTTTCCAAATCACCTTGTGACTTGATGACATCAAAGTATGCGAAGTTTTCCCTTGCAATCAATTTGATCGAAGTTCCTCAAGCAGTCCCATGCTTCGTCTTGTTATGTTCGGAAGAGAGAAACTGGTTTACGTTCTTGCAGAACAAAATGAAGGACGAAATGAAGTTTCATGTCGTACCAATCACTGAAGATGACGACATGCTCTCTCCATACGGAATCAGTAAAGCAAGGCGATGCCTTCGGACCAAACTTGATTCAGTGTTCTTTGCAGGTCCATGTACAGGAGGTTCACCATGGAACCGAATCAACCGATGGGTAAGCGAAGCAACGACACAACTCATCGAAGCAAAGAAGCAGATCTTCTGGGCTATGTGGGAAGTGTTTGCATCAGTGCTAAGTGAACTTATCAATATGGGATCACCAGCCTTGCTTGAATTGCCTACTAGGATGCCCCCCGGGACTTATGGACTTATAAGTCAGTTAGAGTGGACTTAAGTATAAGTATTTTTGATGGACTTATAACTTACTTATAAGTTCAGTCATAAGTAGCTAAGTTTTTCTAAGCGTTTTCAGGTGTATTTTGCTTTATTTAGGTTTAGGCCTGGTTTTGTTTGATTTTATATCGTTTTCACACAGGTACCAGAGGTCTTTTTTCACCACAAGAGGCTGATGGATCCATCATCGTTGCTTCGAAAGTATTGTGGTGAAACACTTTGGTCCAGACGCTTTGCATCCGTTATCTCATGAGCGCCAGGGACGTAGTTCCAAGTTGCAAGAGCTGCATAACCTCCGTTGTCTTTTGCTTTTTTCATCCGTTGCAGATACACTTGCACCGTTTCACCTTGGCAGCGAAAGAATTGAATGCATGCAGTGGTGCCATCTAAAAGCCGGACAAATTGGTTTCGGCTATACGTGACACACTTGTACTCCAACTCAGTCGCTTCTGAGGCAAGGTCGGACGGTGCTGAGCCAGACACATTCATACGTCCTCTTAGGACTCGAAGCCCAAATTTTTCCTCGGGCAAGGCATTGTTTAAGTCTTGCGTGACAAGTTCAAGTAAGACTCCTTTGGAGAACGCAGGAGAATTGCTCCAGTTGGATGCCGCGCGTGCCTTGTATGCTTTGTTCTTCCTTTCGCATGCAAAGCAATCGATATGGTGACCAAACTTCTGAATTTGTGCCGTTGTATGCAAGGCATAGTGAAATTTGGGTCGCATGCATTGGCTTGAGTAAGCTTCAGTGAAGCATCTCATGTGCGCCTGCTGCTTGGTCAATAGTGTTGTGGCTGCTGGTGGATATCTTTTGGCTTCAGCCAATACAGAAACGACCTCGTCGAGAGATTTGAGGGAAGCAACGGCTGCTTGCAATGCCGAAATCTCTGTGAGAATTTCTTCCGAAAACCCAACACAAAGAATGAGCGCCAATGCAGATGCAGCGCATTCCCCTCGAAAATCACCACCGTCTCGCCACAACTTTTCTTCAAAGAAGTGTTGCGGCGCCGCTTGCTTTGCCGCAGGAGAATTCGGGCAACGTTGCCACATCGCCGCATACGTTGCGAGCTGTGCGAGAGTGACCTGGGCATGTTGCTGCACCAGCTGCCACCAATGGCCCAATTCACATCCGATAATGCCGTTGCTATAGTAAGCGTGCATGGTGTCAAAGTGAACTGTCTCAACGGAAACCCACTTCTCCAAAGCAGGCTCCGTCAATGGACCAGCCAGCAACATCGCAGCGTTCCAGCCCAAGAGTTTTTCGAGTTCTTGTTTTATACTTTTTTTTGCTTCTGCTCTCAAGCGGTCCGCTGCTGCTCTGACAGAGCCATCAGTGGCCGGCCAAAACTTGGATAGATCAGCGTGGCTGATATCAAAGTGGTCTTTGACTTCTGCGGCCTTATTTAGGGACAAGAGATTGAGGCATTTGATGCAGCATTTCAATCCGCTGGCACCCTTCGTGCCAGTGCAAGCTCGAATCGCCTCGTGATCCATCAACAGAATGACAGAATCTATGAAGCAAAGCACTGGCTCCCCCATGGATCCCAAATCGACCACGAAGCCATTGGCTGTTTCAGATCGTATCTGCAACAGCATGGCTTTGGTCAACGCAGCCATCCCCCCGTCCATGGCGGCAATTTCTTTGGAGCGAGTCACTCCCAGGGTGAGCCATAGATCTTCCAGAAAAATGACGTCAAATTCCAGCCATGTGAAATAAGTAAGATTACTTTTTCTGGAGTGATTTGGACTCAAGATGTTACCACCCGATACCTCATCTTGATAAAAGATGAGATTGAGATGGTTCTGTTTTTTTTTCAATGCCCTTTGCATCATAAGACGATACAAGGGACAAGCGTCCATCTTGGCTTGCACCAATGCAGGCAAACTCATGCTCCAGGCCTTCAGAGGTCTACCCGTTTCCACTTCCTGCAGCGATAGTTCACGAAGGCACGGGAACGCTTTGGGATGATTGACACTTGGGCGCTTAGCCGTGCCACCACCTCTGTCATCATCCCGAACCAACTGCACAACTTTCCTGCATTCAGCGGCAGTCAAGGAACCGATCTGTCTTACAGACCGATACTGATTCGACAAGGAATCAGATGAACGCAACTTCTTGCGTTTCATAGCTGTCCATCAGGCAAAGGCAGGCCATAGTGCTGCCATCGTAGTTTTCCGGAGAACAACGCAAAAAATATCTGCAAAGAGACTGTGTTTTAATGAGTTTGTCTAGTATGTACCCCAATAATTCCCAGAGGCATATACCCGTTTACATAGATTGCATATTTGCCCCTGCATGAGTTGTTTGAACCTTACCAAATGCCCGTGTGCTGCCAGTGTTTTTACCCGAGCCGCCCAGCTGCCACAGTGAGGCACTGCATGCATCTGTGCAGCACTTGTATGGAGATATCATGGGGAATACTGCATTTCCATATTGTTTTATATAATATATATATATATATACATACCCTATATATATATATAACGGACATGGTATCGCTATATGAGGATCCGTGGCTATGGGGTATAGAGGTATAATGATGTCAATATATATATATATATACATATATAGATAGGTAGATAGAGAGATAGATAGATAAATAGATACGATAGACACATAGATATGCATTATCATATAGATGAGATATGCTGACCGATATGGTCTATATAGGCTATCCAAGTTGGATGCGTTCAACCTAGATCTGCTGCAGAAACTCAAACAAGGTCTGAAGGCCATTGCCGTGCAAAGAATTGTGTTACACTTCGATCCTCTTGTTGTGGAAGGCTGCGGCAATGCATTTCTTTTGCTTTCTGCTTCTCCCCTGCAGATAGTCAGCACGGATTGCCTCACTTTCTATTTGGTACTTGGAACGGACCTTCGCTTTGAAAAGCTCAACTATAGAGCAAAACGAGAGGTCCAAAGTCAACTCTCTAAAGCAAATTAAATTGTCGAGACTCACATGAGCTCGCTCACTTGTTTCCTCCCTTGCAGCGCACACGGCGAGCAGGTGGATTTGCGCCGCCTTCCTCCGCAGCTGCCGCGTCCGTGGCTTCTGCTCCTGCCCCTGCCGCCTTGCGCTTACCAGCCGCCTTGGCTTTCGGCACCGGCAAGTGTTGACGCAAATTGGCCTGCACCTCCACCACAGTCTTGTGGAGACACTTCACATCAGCCATGTCAAACGGCGGAGCGGTCAAAGCCACTTTACCGGTCTGGGCCGCTTCCTCTTCCCAGTCTTTGAGAAGGCCCTTGGCAGCTTGGCTCCAACGCTGCAACTTTCCCACATTGTCTTCGTAGACCGCTTGGATCGGTTCTGGTAAATCACCAGGAACCCGAGCACGTAGCTTGGTCAGGGCCTGGAGATCCTGAGCCAGAGGTGCGACAGCCTTCGCAGCCAGCAGCTGCATCTTCTGATTCGAAGCTTGATTTTTCTTGTCTTGCGCAGCTTCAGCTCTGGCAGCCTTTTTCTCTGCAGCCGCCGAGGAATCTCCGTTCTTGGCAGGCTCAGGAGCCGGCAAATCCAAGGCCTCCTCCGGCTCCGCTGCCCCAGCACCACGAGGGCGGGCCTTGCGCTTGGCCGTCGCTTCCTTCTCCTGACGGAGAATTCTCTCTTCAACGGCTTGATACGTCTGCTTCCACGTCATGCTCTTCACTGGGACCTGATATGTGTCACACCCGTACTGTTCATTCCACTCTTTAGGGCAATTCAGAACGGTTTGTTCCGGCCAACCTTGCTTCAGCCACACATCCTTCGGAAGGAATTGGGTATCCACAGCCGCTGAATTTTCCGTCATTTGTCGGGTTGTCAAGGAGGTCAAAAGACAAGCTCGCACAGTTTTCCAGTCGATTCTGGAATCCTTCGTGTTGGCCTTTTCCACCGCCAACTTCTGGAAAAAGCTGTGTTGCTCCTCCACACTGAGGTTTTGCAGCTCGTCCTTGGAGCCGAGTCCCCGACGGAGAAGTCTGTCTGCGCTTGCACACGGAGTGCAGGTAAACTTCCGACCGTGCACTCTGCCACTTTCGACCGCGTGGGTCAAGTTGCACAGAGTGCAGCGGTGCTTGCTCGCTTCCTCCGCAGCAGGCATCTCCATGGCTAAAAGGCAAAGGTTGCAAACAACCGGTCACCGCGGTCACGCCAGGTACCTACCGAGCCACTTTCAGTCTCGAACCAGAAATGTTACGGAAAGAAGCAAGTTTTGACTGAGACCCGCGGACAACGGATTCCATAGGTTTCTCCGCGGACAACGTGCAAATGTTCCGATTCCACCTATTATTTTTCTTAGTTAAATATTGTCTAAGCTTGCGGACATCGCGGACATCTTATCTAGCTTACAGAGCCGCGGACATTCGCGGACGATCGCGGACAGTTTGCGGACATGGACTTTTCCTCACGCTAGGCAATCAACTGATTCCATGCTATGGCCGGTACTGTCGCAAGCTCCAACAGTCTACCAACAGCAGAGACACCTGCTTCTCAGCCTCGTGGGCCCAGCTTGCGGCCGGCAGCAGCGTGAGATTGTCCTGCAGACGCTTTAAGTCAGCCGCTGCATCTGAGAATCGCTCCATGTGGAAGTATCCCAAGCCATGTTTGTACCGGGACCATTGATCTGTCCAGTCATAGATGCTGCACAGAATGGTCTTCTCAGGACTCATATCCTGAGACACCACATCCCAGTTCGGGTGCAGGCACGTCTGAATCAGCTTATTGACACGAAGTACTTGCTTGGCACCCTCCACATCTCCAGCCTCGTAGGCACGGGCTTCTGCCTGGTCTAAGCAGTCAGAAACCGTGAGCCAGCATGTTTCCCATGAAGTCCACAAAGAGGGCTGGCTCGAGGTAGCAGCTTGCAGCGCAGCACGGAACGTTTCCAAATCTACGTGGGAGATATTGAAATGGCAGGGGACAGGCATGGAAGGTACACGAAAAGTTCGACACAGCAAATCCTTGAACCAGCAGTGTGCACTGGACAGCAAATCCTTGAACCAGCATGCACTGAGAACACGTTTGTTGTTCGGGTCAATGAGAGAACCTAATATACCCCAGGATTCAAAGTATATTGGTTTCTTTTTGAGATATTCCAATAACCGTATTCTATATATATATATACTGGATCATGTCTCAACCCCGATTCCATGCACGAGGAGTAGCTCCGGCTCCAGGCACCTTTTTTCCAGCTGTCGGCTCCGCATCCTCTCTATATATCCATTTTCGACACAGCAGCGCGATCATGCTATGTTGATGATCACGGACCGGCCACTACCAGCACGGGCCGTCTTCTTCCGGGGCTTCACCGCCTTCTCCTCCGGTGACTCCTCCGCGTCACTTGGACTCGGTGTCCGCACCGGAATCGGCGGAGGCAGCGGAACAGCGGACTTGGACCTGTGGGAGGAGCTGGCCACTGATCTCGTAGATCTTTGCGTCTCAGCTTCTGCCTCGCGCTGGTCCTGCTGCTCGCGCTTGGCCCGCAGCAACGTTGCTTGTTCATATGTCTTGTCCCAGTATGCTTGGGTTTTCTTGGCCTCCGGAAGCTTGTTCCAGAACTGACAGCGAAGGCAGTACAAGTTCATGTACATATGCTGCTTCTGCCCACTGATCTGGTCAGTAGTCAAGGACTTTTTGCAGTGCGGACACTGCACTCGTCCGGCGCCTTTCCTTGTTTTCTCCTCTGGCGGACGTTTCGGTGTCAGGCGCACCGCTGGTGCCTGCTTTGGCGGCACCGCAGGCTCCGGTGGTTGCTCTGTGCGTCGTGTCTCCTCGGTCTTCTTCTCACTGCGACGCTTGTGCTTCTCTTTTCGTTCCGTCCGAGACCGGGACTTCTTTCGTTCCTTTTCCTCCCTGCGCCTGGAGCTCCTCCCCCGCCGCGACCTGGAGCGCGGCGAGGCAGTCCGCTCACGGTTTCTGTCCCGCGAAGGCTTCTTCTCCATGGCGTCGAAGGGGGATCGCGTAGATTCCCCCGTATTCGTCTTCTTCGCAGTCATCCCAGCTTCGTCCCCGCTCTGCGACACCGTCTCGTCGTCGGAAGAGTCGAGGTCCATGCGCACCTGCAGCAAGGTATATATATAGGGGTCACATGAAATATCCATATATATTATATTCTTACACAACTGTTTGGTATTCATATTGCTGATGTGTAGATTCAGCAGCATCCATGTACATACAGACATATATATACAATGGTTATATAATAATATAGCGGCCGAATGGATCCGGTCACCCCCCCGCAGGAAGCATGTTGATTCAAAACTCTCCACACCGCGTCGGTGTGCGTTCGTTTTGACACCGGCCATTCGAAAACATGGCGTGCCATACCCATCTATAATGCCTCGACACCGCGTAGGTGCGAGTTCCATCACCGCGTAGGTGACACGTTCGGTCCACGTAGGACCCGGACAAACCTCGTGGGTTTGCACGCTGTTACCGCGTAGGTAACAGTTTCATGCCGTCGGTCCACGTAGGAACGAGCAAGCATGTTGAAGTTCCACGTAGGAACTTCGTGACCTCCCGTAGAGATCACTCTATCCCAGCATCTCCTCGTGGGAGATGTCAAGGTGTCAAATACCTCGTAGGTATTGCGATGCCTTCCGCGTAGGAAGGTCTATTCCAAGGATACCACGTAGGTATCCGTCCAATCCACATGGGATTGAGTCAGCAACGCCAGCCACACGAGACATTCAAGCAGATGATGGCAATCATATACATGAAGTCATTATCATATATGCCGTGATATATAGTCTATTATAGGCATATATCCTCCCGTGGAAACCGCGCCTCCACAGCAGAGTCGCAGCCAGAACGGGTGCCGAGCGCGCCGTTTGAGCCGGGGCACCTACAAAACGGAGAAACAGCTGCGGAAACGGTGAGAGCAGAAACCACATAACACTCTATATAGCACCTGCGTTCTCTTAATTTTTCCCCCAACGTCTCGGAAGTGTATCCAAACTCTATAGGCCTCTCACTGCAAAAAGAAACCTCGCAAGCGCCAGCAACTCAGACAGCATTCCTTCCGCCAGCGGCAACGGGCACAGCCATTCTGAAACTTGCGACGAACTTTGGCAGGCAAAGTCGCCAACAGCCGGTGGCGCAGCTGCGCTTTACTTTCGCCTTGCTTCTTCTTCTTCTGCTTCTTCTTTGTCACGTCTTTCCCACTTGCAATGGATGCAGCTGGCCGCTTCGCAACGGCTTTGGCGGAAGCCGACTTGGACACCTTTGCCGCTGGCTTCTTCTGCGTCTTTGGTGAGGTTTTCATCGTCTCACAGTCCTTCTCAGCTTTTTTCAACCGGTCTGACTTACTGGCTGGCTTTTTCAAGACTGCATTCTTTCCAGTCTCGCCAGTCTGGCCATGAACAGCTCCTTTCAAAGCCGCCAACGTCGCGGAAACACCCGTAGCGCCGGCATCGGGCACTGCGGCAGCTGCAGCAACCTCAGGTGGTTCTGGCGCAGAGGCAGGCACACCAATGTCTTCAACAGGACCATCCTCCAAAGCCAGCAACTGTTGCGGCTTCTCCGTCGCAGGACGCGACGGAGCTGGCGTCCGTAGTGTCTGCCTTGCGGCCGGTGCGGCCATCATTCCAGCGGCCATCTGACCCACTGCAAAAAAATCCATTGACTGAACGCCAACCGCCTTTGGATGCGCGGTCTGCGCGGCAATCCGATGCGACGCACGCAACGGCCATGCGCGACCACGCATCATAACATCCGGGGCAAACTGCAAAGCTTGCGGTTGCTGGCCATCCGGCAACGCTGCATCCCAGAGGACACGTGGACACTGTGACACATCTGCCGGCAACACATCCACATAAGCTGGCGGATCTGGCTTGGCCAACAGCCTTTGAATGGTCGCCTTATGCAGCACAGTGTATTGCCACTTGTCCGCTTCAAATGCAACACCGTGAAAATCAAAAGCTAAGGCTAGGATGAGACCGCAGGTCTTCTCCGTCGGATGACGGAGACCCAGCTTCACCAAAAATTGGCACAGCAGCTCCAAAACTTGAGCGCGGTTACGATCCGATTCCAAGCGCGCAACCAAGGAAGCAGGCAAATAATATACGGCTGCCAAGTAATCCTGATTGACTCTCCGTTCCTTCTCTTCACTTCCCGTGCGGGCCACAATGTCTTGCTTCACCTGATCTGCATAGTCACCCCACAGTGCATGATCGAGAAGCGACAACAGGCGACCCGACACTTCCGTGGATAAGCTATCCACTTTGGCAAGGCAGCGGCACAACTCACCATGTTGCTTAATCTGAATTTCTCTAAAGTTGGGAAGGGTTTTCACCCCATCCAAGAAAGTTTGCGAGGCCTTCAGATGTCGCTCCAACTGCATAGCCATGATGGGCCCGGAACCTTCCAAAACAAAACTCGAGCCTTCTCCTTTAAAACGGCCACAGACGCAAATAAAGTCTTGCTGCCCCAACCTTGTTTTCTTCAAATCCACAAGAAAAATTGCTCAAACTAGTTAGCCATAAAAAAAAAAAAACATGAAAATTCATCATGACAGCTAACTAAGCTAAGTCCAACCTAAGTAAATCCTAAGTTCATGACTCCTAACATGCAACATACTTAGTAAGTAGCTAAGTTCAACCTAAGTCCCTTAAAAAACAATCAACTTAGAACCTACTTAGCCAGTTAACCAACTTATAAGTCAACTTATAAGTTATGTTACGTTACTTATAACTTAGTTATAACTCCTTAAGTCCCGGGGGGCATCCTAGTAGAGGTTGTGACTATTGGAAGGACCGTAGAATGACTGACCTTGTGGAAGGGACCGTATCTCATGAGCACAAATTTGATGGATGCATGTATGGTTTGAAATCACAGTTCCAAGAGACTCCCAAACCAATCAAGAAACCATGGAAGATTGTTACGTGGGGGGTATCTTTTCCAAAGCTTCATAGAAGATGTGATCGCCGTCATGATCATGCTGAGTGTGCCGGTAGGGAAACTCGCATTACACAAGTTTACACCAAGTGGATAGCCAAGATCATCATGAATGGAATCAATGATCATGTAACCAGGAATAGTCCATTTGTGAACGTCAAAGTGATGAAACGTTGGAAACCGCTTGCATGTGATGAACAACTGAAAGCTGAAATGTCTCGTGATTCCGAGAATATCCGCAGTCACCCAATCAAGTCGGTGGCAACATCCGTTTGTGCTACTCGAGAGCTCGACGCCATTGACCACTCGTTCGAGCGATCGCTACTGCACTGGTGCCTTTCGAGATTGACATCAACTTCGGTTCTTTCTTTGTGGCACTTTTCATTTTCGTGTCGACCGCTTTCTGAATTCGACTCCGATTGGTTGTTACGAGTCCTACGGTCCGTACAACTATTTCCGTTGCTCGAGTTGTTGTTACGAGACCTACGGTCCGTACAACTTTCTTCTGTACAAAGCGGGATGGCCGAAACCCATGATCTGAACTCAGTAGGGCAATTCTCAGGAAGCCGAATCACCGTTGCAATACGAGTGCTGAAAGGATTGTCCGAAGGAACCATTGCAGCCAAGACTCCATCACCATTCCGAGACACCCGAGGCTCGAATTTCCGCCTGATCTCAGATGAGGACAATGCCAATCAATGGATTAGATTTGGCATGCCACCTGCAGTTGTCTACTCAGCTTACTTCGCGAACTCCAGGCACACCAGTGAAGCAACTGCGCAAGCCCTGGAAGTAGCCTACAAGTTGTTGCAGAGAGCGCAGGATACTGAGAAGAAATGTTCCGGATGGGAGTTTTTATCAAAAGGGTCGAGATTCGTGAAGGTCTTTGCCAGCAGATGCCCATATGAAGATGCAACGATGGGACGCTTCATGGACAAAGAGATCTACGACAGACTTGATGAACTCTGGATCGTTTTGTCCAAAGGACACTTTCCCGAACCTTTTGATGATCAAACCACTGCTGCAGAAACTGAGGCGAAGATCCGAAACATGAAACAAATTTATCGAGGAACACCGTCATTCAACACAGATCCAAGTGCAACATCATGGCTAGCTGTGACAAGGACCGCCGAATACTTCAAAGTCATGGACGAGCTGACCAAGGTGAATCCGAAGTCTCCATCTGACAATGACAGCTATTTGACGGCAATGAAACACATGGTTGAGATCCAGATGAGGCACCTAGGACATGCGTTGAGATATCACAACGAGCAGACCCCATCGAATCAGATCATCTTGCAGGATGTGATGAAAGATGTGATCGCTTTTGAAACCAACCAACCGAAAGGAAGGAGTGCAGCCCAGAATCATTTCTTATGTTTGTTGGCCCTTGGCACGACACTCGAAAGACACAAGACCAGCGCTCGAGGAGATGGGAATTTGTCGAAGATAGCAGAATTATCCGAGATCCAGTTCTCGATCCTCAAAGTCAAAGTCTTTGACATCCCTCAGGGAATCCTGATTGGACATGGTTACAATGTCTCGATTGCCGATGAAGGGGCCAGATACACTGAGAAAGAAAGGCGTCATGCTTGCCACAGTTCCCTCGAAGATTTCACAACATCAATGACCGATACTCAAGCTGGAACAGGTGGCAACATGCACAACTTTGACAACTGGGATATTCCCTTGAACTTCAATGATGGACGAAAACCCGACGAAGTCGATTTCTGGAACAATGAGGAACCTTCATGGGTAAATGATGATACATCAACTGGACCAAGTGCCCAGAGTGCGTCCACTCCTCCGGAGGGACCACAACCAAAGGCATCGCAGCAATCACAAAGTTCGAACATTCAACCGAAGAAGATGCCAAGATCATCGACTGGCGGAGGTGCATCTTCGTCGACCCATGCAGCTTTCCGATCTGGACCTGGAGCGACATATCAGGGTCGTACCGAACCAGAAAGAGATGAAAATTGGATTCCAACTGAAGACTGGATGAAGAGGAGGAAACCTTCAACCGTGGAAGTGCGTCTCCATGCTGCCGAAGATTATGCACGCGAAGAGCAGAGAATCGCATTCTTGCGATCCGGCAAAGATTTTGTGCTTTCCATCGTAGAGGGCCCTCACACTACTTACAAGTATGGAACCAATCTGGTCTGGAAACAGTATTTGAGAAGATTGAAATTTCATGCTGCTCTGTCTTTCAACATGTTGACAGAAGGACAACTTGACTCCCACATGATCAATGAGAGCGACTACGAATGGTTGAAGCTCTACCACTACATCATCACGACCACCGAGTTTGTCAGATGCAAAGGATATCCAGTTACGGAGGTCCTAGCTATGTTGACATTGGGCATTGAAGATACAGTGGAGGGCGAGCTTCGAAACAAGCTCAAGAAGTTGGGAAACAAGATTGGACAGTTCATCATCGGGAAGCCTTGGATGGACCAATGGGACGAATTGGGAGGACAGGTGAGAAACAACAAGGCCCTCATCTTGACGGATTTGACCTACCAAACGAGATCTAGCTCGAGAATCATCAATGACATTGAGGCTGGGCTCAACAACATGGGTCTTTCATCCATCAAGGTGTACCAACTTCCCTATGAATCCCTAGAGAAGCCCGAGGATTTCTTGAAACTGGCAACGAAAGCATTGACTTTCCTACGAACCAACGCCAACACGTTCTCAAGTGCCACGGTTCATATTTGGATCTCTTTCGCAGCACTGTTCAGAGGACAAAATCGCATGTTGATGCCAAATGCAGACTTCATCATCAAATTGGCGGAGATCATCACGGATATCAGCCAAGCAGCACCTCTTCCAATTTTCGTCAACATTCTGAAAGACGCCCGGTTTCTTGGGTCCCAATCTTCGATTGTATCCATGGCCGAGGAGCTTGCAAGAATCTTGAAGGAAAAGGGCATCATTCACTCCACCAATGAAAGATTCTGGAAACAGATATATGCATGTGGGCGTGAGCCTTTCTATTGGAAAGAAGGTGAAGGCAAGGAAGTCATTTGGGCCATGCTCGAAAAGTCACTGATGCGACAGAAGGTCTTTTTGCATTGTGCCATGGATCATGATACTGTCCATGACCTGAATGAAGAATGTGTCCATGTGAAGAACACCGGATTTGACATTGAAACCATCAAACGATGCACAGAACATCCACGAATTGTTCCCAGCATTCGTGCTGGAGAAATAAGAGATGCTCAAGCTGGATCGGCAAACATCATCGGAGGGATGAAGCACATGAAAGATTCGGTCCAGAGAAAAGCATGGTCAGACATCCGACGAGGAGTATTCACCCCGGAGCCCCTGACAGATGTGGATGAGCATTGGGTTGAGGTGACCGAAGATTCCGAGTTGATGTGCGACGTGTGCAAAGGATTTCATCAAAATGATTCTAGATTGAATACCTGCACTGAGAACCGCACAAGATGTCTGAATTGCGCAAGCAACTGGACAAGATCGGCAATCTACGGAACTGAAGACATTGGGATGGATGAATTTTCACAGGATGCTAGAGTAGCTGCAAGATTGCTCAACATCTACAATGAGTGCGTTGACTGGAGAGAAATGGAAGCCGAAAAGGACCTCCGTGGATTCTTGGTCACTGCGACACTTGCAATGCTATCAGGATACAGGACGACCAGCGATGTACTCAAACAGGTATCACATCGAGGTGCCATCCGCATGCCTGCATACATGGTGAAGGGAAAATGCAGACGAGACCTGTTACCCCAATTCACTGTGCAACGTGAAACACGAACAGAGGATTGTGGAGGTGGATCACACCGAATTCGATGGTTTTACAGACTGCTTTGGGATGGTGGAAACGTCGCTTATCATGACTACATGAAGACCGTGTTGACCAAGGAGGAGATCGCATCCATGCTCAATCCAACCGCGACAGCTGAGTATGTCGGCGACATTTTCGAATTTTGGCTTGGGATGCTTGACCTGGGTATTCAATTCCCTACTATGTTTGGTGGATGGGGGGCAAACCTCGACAGCTGCCTCGCAGGACTGGAGGAATCATTCTGGCTCTTCAGCAGTTCATGTCGACCTACCGACACCATCAACACGAAGCGGAACCGATCCAGGAAAGCATACATCCCACCGGTCGAGAACGATATGGTGACAACAGTCCTGAAAGAAGCGGGAATCTTCAACCTACTCCTACAGAAGAAGATCACCAGAATGCCGGTACTTCCGGAAGCCAACTACGATGATCATCCTGAAATGATTGAAGTCTCATCAAGTGACGAGGAGATGGATGAAGTTGGCGAGCATGAAGAGGAGACCACGTCGCCTACGGCGCGAGGCCCTCGAGCAGAACAGACTTCAGGAGAAACTGATGCCGGAAGTGGTGACATCGAAATTGAGGAGGATGAAGAGGACATGGGGGGCCAACCTTCGGAGGCGAAGAAGCGCCGAACTGAGGTGCGGAACATCCGTGATCAATTTGAGAAGTTGATTGCTGAAGCATCGAGTGTTCAATATTGTTTCATTTGTGGTGGAATGCATGACATTGATGAATGTACCACACCAGATGATGAGAACATGAAGGACACTTTATGGCGCATGAGACTGATCATGGACCAGAAGTCCAAATCCCCATCGTCTTCGGAAAGATCCAAGGCTGCGACAAGAGGCAGAAAAGACAAGCTCCCGAAGAACATCATGCCGCAAGGGAAACGTTGGGGAAGAACCAGATTCACTGAGAAAGAGGAAGTGACCAAATGCTTCTACAGTCAGTCAGCCTTCATGTACGACATTGGTGACCGTGAAGAAGGCGGACAGTACTTAGTGAATGGCATCGAAGTCAACCCAATTAGCCGAGGTGTGAAGAATCGTCATGAGCTTGATATGCTTATTGAACGAGCAGCTGAGGAATCCTCGCCTGTATTGCCGACCATTGAGGAGCTGAACGCTTGGAACCCCAAAGACCATGATGCATATGTAAAATGGCTTACTGAAGAAAGAAAACAGTATGGAGACAACTGGAATTTCAAGTACATCCAACCATTCACACATGGCCACAACATCGGTACACTTCAACTTGCTCGCATCAATGGAGAAGAATATCTTGGATATGGATGGAGTAACGTGAAGCGATACGGCGAGAATGAGTGGATGGGCAACAAGTGGGAAAATCCGCAATGGATAGTCGAATTGTCAAAGAGATTCAAGGCAGCGCTACGCCACTCCGTGGGTTGCGTCAAGGACAATCGAAATCACCGTGGACTACCATGCGATGAAGCAGGTTGGGTCAATGTCGAGTCGATCTTGAAGTACGACAACATCTGGAGAGACAAACATACATTGGCTGGAACGACCCGCGTCAACTATCCAGTGCTTGTTGAGAGGTGGAACAATTTCCAGAGAGTGATCTTCACTGAGTACAAGCAGACGAAAAGAATCCGAGCTCAAGTGCTAGGACTCAAAGTCACAAAAGGTGAATTGGAACACGTCATGAACAACTTCAATGATGGATTGACCTCGAGACTTGAACGACACACGCTGAGATTGGAGATCGGCACAGCAGATCGAGAGATATGGCTTTGGCCGGTGGCAATCCGAGCCCCTATGGCGCATTCGAGAGTTCAAGGCGGTGTGCACATCGAAGACAGAAAGACTTCCTACCAGATGAACCCAGGAGTCGGATATACTCTTGGAGGAGGATTTCACTGCACCACTTTTGACAACATCGCCCAAATCTTCAGAGAAGGACTACGTCCCGGAGGAGGGGGTGACCGCATCAATACGTTCTTCGTGCCATTCGCACCGTGGGACGTGCGAAGTCAGACGGTGCTGCGATTCAGGAAGATTGATCAAACTGATCTTGTCTACATATACATCACGTACGATTCCATCGCTAAGTTCTCCCCTCGACTATCAGCAGACGGACACATTTTGGTCCAAGAGACAATTCCATTCGAATCATTCGATGCAGTTTGGTACTACGATTGGAAGGAAAAGGACTACTACCGTCTCATGATCACAAAGGGAAAAGATCAGCTTGTACTTTCTGTACAAGGAGCAAGGAGGGTGGCCACCATCGAACGATTTGACAAACTCATTGGGAACATTGTACCTGATGAATCATCACCCGATCTGAACGAACTTCGAAAGCTTGTCGACATCAAGACCGGTCACTTCAGTCATGCTCACAGATTATTCCCTGGACATCCGGATTGGAATGATGCAATATCACTTCTAGCAGTCACTCATCATCCCAGCAAGGAGGACCATCGACTATGCCCCGCATGTCTGATGGAGACCCCTGCACCACTATCGATTTGTGTGATGTGCAAAGGATTTTTGGTCAGTCATGGATGGAGGAAGCGAATCAAGATCACCGTGGCTACTGTACCAAATGCCGAATCACGCCCTCGAGAAGAAGATCTCAAAGACCATGTCAAGAAAGCATGGGAGGAAGTGAAAATCGATTTGACAGGTGAAGATGATGACGACGAACGGATGCAAGATGATGATGACGTCACCATGAAGAGTCCAGAACAAGAACCTCAACCAGAAGAAGAAAATGATGATCAAGCCTCGAAGAAGGGCGACATCAATGATCAATGATGAGAGAAGAGACTTCAGAGAGCAAGATGAGGCCGACAAATTTCTCAATGAGGAAGGAAAACAAACTGATGAGAATGACGATGAAGAGAAAGAAGACGGTGAAATCAACATTGAAGAGTACGAGGCCGGAGAAGCTCATGATGCAGTGATTGAGTACCCCAAATGGCTGAAGAGGGTTGAGTTTGGATCAAAGGTCCTACCAATCGAACCATGTACAATTGGAGATGCTCAGCCGGAGCTCATCAAAATCCTCCTGTTACAAATTGGGTTGCATATCGTCAGGATCTACAGACTATTCCAACGGAACTTCTGTGGGGACATCGAAACGGCATGGCAACACTTTCAACAGAACCAGAAATTCAGGATGGACTTGGATTCAAGAGTGCCATACCTAGGTGAGGATGAAGATGGTGAACTCATCGAACCAACTGCACAACAGATGAAGGAGCTATACCAAGAAATCGGCCGACCACAACAAAAGGATGACATCGGGGAAGAGGGATTCGTCAATGCATACTATGGGGCAGTGGTACTCAAGCGACTTCTCGTATATACCCTTGAATGTGGTTACACATATGAAGACTTGCAAAACATCTTCTACGACGAAGAGATGGAGAAGCTGTCGAAACGTGACACATCGAGGGATGAGATGAGAAAGACCACAGCTGCCCGCGAAGCCCTTGACCGACAAGACGTCATGGTCAGAAGAATCATTGCAGGTGCATACAAAGTGAATGCTGTTTATTTCTTCAGGAACGTCGACTTTCAAGACACAATCACATTGAATCCAGTTGACATAGTGTGTGCTCTTCGACCACCACTTCGAAGAATATCAGTTTTGCATCTGATCCTTCAAAATGGCCGACAATTGCCGCGACCTCTACTCCAAAAGCTGTATGATGCAATCAATGACTATAACCACATCAAGCAACGGGATGATCAACGACCAAGATGGGGCATCCACATGTCAGAAGCCCACCTGGTCGCGATTGCTGATACCCCGGTTCCTGCCGATCGTGAACGTGCTAACCCGGCAGCTGGCAAATCAAAAGCAGCCCCGAAAGCAGCACCGACACTGGGCAGAGTGTCAAAAGCGAAAGCATCATCATCAGCAACATGGAGAACCGTCGAAACTGCTCCTCCGCCGAAACAAGCTCCAGTACCTCCGCCACAGAAGGGTGGAAAAGACCAAGGAAAAGGTGAAAGATCTTATTCACACCGTGGTGGCGACTGGAATCATCAAGGATACTATGGATGGGGATACAAACGATAAGTCGACATGACCTCTGCATAGGTCCTGATTGAACTTGGCGAAGCGAGGCAGCAATCACTGCTCGAGATTTACCTCTACTTCATTTCGAATGATTTCTGAGAGGACTCTGAGCCGGCTAATTTAGAACCACATTTTTTGAACATCATTGCACGAAACGCTGAGTTTCTACAGCGGTCTACATCTCAACCGACGAAGGAACGGGAAGGTAAACCTAGTTCCATAGTCATCTTCGTATTTCGATTTTATTTTCATGCTTGAGTGGAATTCCATGCTGGCTACGCCACATCGGATGAACCTCAATGCTGTACATAGACTACGTCTTGTCAGCGTGCATGTGAACAGAACCTTTATTTCATTTTCTTTTTGTAGAGATCGTAGCAATCCGCATTGTAGATATGAAGTTCTGAACGAACATTCAACTCTCTAATTCAACAAATGTAAATTGCAGAATGGGAGATTTAAACTGGCTCTCCTGCGCGTGACTGACAAAGTCAGTCATGCGTGGGGGGTGCGAATGGGGACTATGCCACAGCATACAAAAGTATCCCCATGTAAATAGCCAGGTAGTACTCCAGCCAAAGGGTCAATTGCAAAACCCTTTTGGCTCAAGCCACCTTACTGCAATTGTCCGATCAAAACAGAAAGCCATGCCGAAGCTGTGAACTGGACATCATCGACCCACACGAGAACAACCCGTTCCTATACCATCAAGAAGCACATATCGGAGGAAATCTCCGATTCACAATATATATATATATTTAAATAACATTATATATATATTATAAATAATCATATACATATATATATAATTACATATATATGTTAATCTTCATGAAGAGAATCGGAATGACAATTCATTATCACGGGTGAGACTTTGAGGTCAAGTTTTAACCGTCAACTGTTCTTTGCATGCGCATGACGATGATAATTCTGTTTATCATCACTAGTTTTGGCTCTGAGCCGCGAACGTTCTCCCCTTAGCCATGCTGACTCCTCCGAGGGATTCGTCACCGGAGCCGAGCCGGCCCACTGATTTTCGTATCGAGGTAAATCCTCGAAATGAGGTGGGGCAGCTCTTGCACTCCTTGGCTGGGGCTTCGATGGGCGACTTGCGCCTCTTCTCTTATGCCACCGGTCAGATCCCTTTCACCACCAAGATCCTGAACATTCCCAACAAGGTTTCGCTGCAGACATGGAGCGAACGTCAGGCAGAAGATCTTGAGTTGGTGCTCACAGCCCAGCACGTTGCATCCTCTGATATGCAGCCTGATTCTACGTACAGAATCATCGTGCTGCGTCGGGTCAGCCCTTGGGAACTTTGGGACAATGTCTCCAGCAACTTCGATGTTCTCAGCAACCGCATTGGTGCCTTGGAAGACCGGATTCACGAATTGCAGCGACAGATTTCTTCCTCGCATCTTTCTAGGGGATGACCGCTCGAAGAGGAGTGCCGTGGATGTGATTGTTGTCGAGGAGTTCAAAGGCTTAGGATTTCAACAGAGATCGAAAGAGTTTCTGAAGAGTTTTCTTTTCTCTGAGAGATTGGAATGAATCTCTGAAGTTTTGTTGGTAGCGGTTCAGAGTCTCTCCGATTTTTTCAATGCCAAACATTTTGCATAGTGCCTCCTTGCTAGAGTGTGCGAGTAGCAATTTCGTGAATGTGAGCTGCCTCCGGACATAGGCCAATAATTTCTTGCAATTCCAAATTCAGAGTCGTTGCACAGTAGGCTTGGCCAATTTCTTTTGAACGATTCGAGGTCAAAGGACAGCAGCTGGGTGACCGGCATGTGCATTTGGTCGCAGTGGATGTCACTCAACCTACACTCAGTGGATGTCACTGCACATGTTTGGAATGCACATGTATGCATGTCCTGGTTTGGTCCAGCCTGCAGCCTTTTTCCGCGGGCCTCTTATTACGGGCCGGGGTGTTTGAAGTGTTTGACTTATAGTGCTGTTTTGTGATTTGATCATACACACATCCGCCTGCGTGATTATGCATTGGGTTTACGGCAGTGACATGTGGAATGAGTTTTTGCCTGCTGGGGAATGTCCTCAGGCTGGCGATTGCGAAGTGCTCCACTCAGAGATGTGCTGAGCTGGAAATGCACGGCGAGTGTGAACGTCGCATGAGATACACTCATCATGTTTGAGAAATGTCTCAATGTCTAGGGAGCCGGATGTCTCTTCTGACTTCAGACAACGTCAAAAAAAGGGACTAAGCTAGTCCCGTTTTTAAGTTTATTTTTTCGCGCGTAAGCGTAGCGAAAACTAAAAGGATGCACGTGACGGTTTGTGAGTGGAATAAGTGTGATATCCGTTCCTTGCCTTTGGAATCAGGTCCACGAGGGTCCTGCCCTGACCTCAACTTGTGATGTTCGGTTGGGTCTGATTCTGTCCGATGTAGGGCACAATAAGACATTGGTATGTGTGTGCATCGATGTGATCACACAAGGTTTGACGGGACATCGACATCTTCTGGACGGGACCTGGTTGAGGGACGGCCGGATGGACCCAGTCCCGTTTTTGATGGTTCGTTGATGTTTTATGACTTTACTTGTTCTCTTCACTTGGATTTCTGAATCTTGTAACTTCTACTCTAGGTCTCTCATCGGTAGAGTTTGAGATCTGGTCGTGTGACCTGTGGCGGCATTCTCAGATGGCCAGAAGTGTGATGCAGGTAACCGGTCTTAGCCTATTGATGTGCATGTCTTGTTTGTCATTTTCAGATATGACAGTATCCAATAGACTATTGTCACCTTCTTGCATTGCGCGGTGCATGTGGGACCAGGCAACGTGTGTGGCACGTGTACTTCATGTTTATGCCTGCGTTATCTTCTCTTCCATGTTTGAGTCACTTAATTGATCTTCGGTGTCCCGTGTTTTCTGGCAGGTGCAGAAATGGGGGCAATGCAGTTCGTCGAAGAGGGCGACACGCTGAGTGGCCCTGGAACCGGGAGAAGTGCTCAACTTGAGCGCAACGACATTTCGGCAGAGTTTCGGGGCAGGATTCATGGTGCAATTCAAGATGCTCATGCTTCGACGTCTAGGCCGATTGGTATAGCCATGCCCTGGGAGCAACCTAGCATGAGTTGGATTTTTGATCAAAGTGATCCTCTGGAATTTCCATCCGTGCAGCCGGTTTGGGTGGGATTATGTTGAACCAGAGTCAGCATCAGTTGTAGGGCGCAGAGAACAGGCTGCTGTGATTTCGAGCAAACCGACATTTTTCGGTGATGCAACAGCATTCAATTCCAAGAGAGCATGTCATTTGAGTGAGGGCTCCCAACTGGAGATTTTGCCACAAAAATGGGAAGCCCTGATCTCGATCAACTACTCTGCATTTGACTTGGGTCTGCAGATCCACGGGCTCCCTTTCAATGAGAGGGTGAAGATTGTGTCGGAGGTGCTGGGAGGCAAATCGCCATCCACCCTGACCAGAAGACTCTCCGAGATCTCACGCTTTGTGAATTGGGCCTCGAAAGATGCTAGGAGAGAACCATTTCCGGTGTCTGCAGAGTTGATCAAAAATTATGTCAGGCATCTACTGGGCACACGGCCTTCAAAGGTTTCATCGAAGTGATGAAGTTCATGCACCATGTTGTGGGACTCGACTGCGACTTGACGGCATTCAACTCTGCTTGGGTTTGCGGAATCATCCGATCCTCTCAGCAATCAAGACCTTTGCGTAGGCAGTCAAGCATTTTGAATGTGAAGTCCCTCTTGTTTTTGGAAATGTTCCTGGCAGATCAGAAGAGGGCACTGGTTGATCGCTTTGCAGCAGGGGTCTTTCTCTTTGCGGTTTATGCAAGGGCGAGATTTGGTGATCTCAGACGCATTTCCAGAGCCATCATTGATGAGGTTCAGGAGAACGCTGATGGGTCCTTGGGCTTCATCGAGCTCCACTCAGACTCTCATAAAATGAGAGCGACGGGCAATCGTCTTGGGGCGCATCTCCCGTTGATAGCTCCAATCAAGGGAATTGGTGCTCGTGCTTGGGGCAGAGACTTTGTGGATGTCGCCAAACAGACAGGCATCGACTTTAAGGTGTGGAAACATGGAAGCCCATTGTTGCCGGCACCAAGAGCCATTGGAGACTGGTCGGGTAGAGCCGTGACAACCTCTGAGGTCGACAAGTGGCTGAAAGGGATGATGTCCCAATGTCCAGACTTTGACACCACGGGATTCACTCCCCACGGGTGCAAGGCTACAACATTGGTGATGCTGAGTAGATACAGAGCTTCACCAGACGACAGGTTGATTTTGGGACACCATCAAGTCAACAAAGGGGCATTGGAAGTGTATGCTAGAGATTTGCAGAGCGCACCACTGAGAACTCTCGAGCAGAGATTCTCACCTGATGTCACACGATCAAGCCTTTTCACACCTGTGCAACCTGTTAGTCATGCCCAGGCAAGGGAGAACTTACAGATTGGTGAACCTGCTTCTCCAGCTTGGTCGTGCCGTAACCCGACGGAAGGGCTCGATGTCATACCGACACCAACATCTCCAATTGACAGTGGTGCAGGATCTGAAGTTGTGAAAGAGGAGTTGCCTCCACGAGAGTTCATCGGCATGCAAGCAGATCTTGCCTCCATTGAGATCCAGTCATCAGATTCCGAGTCGTGTTCAGGTGAGTCAGAAGCCGAGCAGATTATTCTTGAGCTGGCTACAAGTGAGCGACCTGCCGGGCACTGGCATCCTGGATGCGAGCTGCACCAACACACAAGATCTAAGTTGGTTCATGCCCTGGCAAGATTTGGACACAGGAAAGCATTCATTTGCGGCCGAGCCCTCAGCAAAGAGTATAAACCATTCACCAGAGAGTTCTTCGTCGATGCAATGAAATGCCAACAGCGTGACAAAGGAAACGGGCCAACTCAGGAAGGGGAGCAGACAGCTTCAGCTAGCGCACTTGTCAAACGCGCACTTCAGAGCTGAGTGCGATGTAGCCTCCTAAACTTCACAGGCAGCTGCGGGTATAAATGTGTGCTTCTGAACTGGAGTGGTTTCAAAGTCTGAACACACGATGTGCAGTCAGCATGCATGAATGCAGTGTGATTATACTTTTGTCCGAGTTTGGATCAAATGACCTATACAGGTAACATCAGAGACTTCGTGTGAACAGCTGCAATCATTTGCAATTTAATTTTTGGTTTCCTTCAGTGAAATTTCTGTCTGAGCCTACAGACACCAGCGGGCCATGGCCACTATCCTAGAGTCTTCAGCTGCATTCAATGCCCGTGCCATAGAACACGGGTTGACTCAAGCACAGCTTGAGCGTTTGCAGGACCAGGGCTTGATCAATCTTTCGAAATTGGCATTTTCAATTACCACGCCAGGGACAGTGCCACCTGACGACTCTCTCAAGGGTTTACTCTCAGACAACCCCGACGAAGTTACAGTCGGACAGCTCAGTTCAATGAGGAGGCTCATGTTTGACGCACAAACGCTATGTGCATTGGCATCACAAATCAAAACCACACTTCATGGATCGGATGTTGGCAAAAAGGCTGAGTTAGTTCCTGCTGAGAGAGCCACCAGGATCGAGCAGCAGCGAGCTCGGCTTCAAGGAGTCGAACTGACCGGTCCTCTAGAGTGTGCACATGCTTCATACGATTATGTGGCCCGCATGTTGGAAAGTGATTCACCACTGTACTTGGAACCCCACAGATTCACCACCAGGGCCAGTGAAGTTGCACGTGAAAAGCCTGGCAAAGAGATCGTCCTTGACAACGTCAACTTGCTGGTCAAAGACACGGTTCCCAAAGATAAGTGTCAAATCAGTAATGAATTGCAGTTGCACCAGGCGCTCACTCGAAGATCTTTGGCTTGTGACCTTATGCAGGTCTGTTCATTCAGAGAGATGGAAAGATGGCACAGGGCACTGCTGGATCGTTTGCAGTCACCAGCACCACCTGGATTCAAGCCCCCAAACATGGAGCAAATCTTGCGCACCGACTAACTGCCTGGATACAGATGGCTGAAAAGGCGACCAGCCTCCGCCGACGTGGAGATGGATCTCTTCCTCTGAACAAGGCTCTCAATGATTTGCAAGCCGATCCCACGGTTATGTTCCACCTGGTTCCCATGCCCATTGACAAAGCTCATGCACCTGCTCCCAAGCCGAGTGACACAAAGAGAGATGAGGCAACCAAGCCCCTCAACATCCGAAAGAAAGACAAAGTCAAGGGCAAGGGACGTGGGAAAGGATCTAAAGGAAAACTGGCATCAAAGGGCCGCATGCCCACTGAACTCGTCGGATTGCATCAGCAGGACAAGGCAGGCCGCAGAATGTGCTACAATTTCAACCTGTCAAAAGGGTGTGAATTTGCAGCCGTTGGGCAACAGTGTTCAAAGGGCGTTCACAGCTGCATGCGGTGATTTGGTGCTCATTCAGCGCACCAATGCACATCACCTTCCTCGTGACAATCTCAGGCAGAGCAGGGTCCAACACAGCAGGCCCTGCGAGATCCTGCTGAGGGAACAGCTGCGAAAACCCAGTTTGGCCAAGGGGTCAAACGCAGTTTTGATGGTACAGATGAATTTTCTACCAAGTTTTCCATCGAGTTAACCAAGTTCCTTTGAATGACCTCATCTTCATCGAGGTGTTCTCAGGTACCGCTGGCCTGACGGCGGCCGTGAGGCGCATGGGTTGCCAGCACAGCGCTGGGATTGATGCTCACGTCACCAAACAGGTGAAATCGCCGGTCATCCTGAGTGGACAAGACCTTTTGTGGCGCATCTTGGAGCAGCCTCGAGTAGCAGCTATACATTTAGGTCCTCCTTGTGGGAATCAAACGCAAACATGGTCCTTCTCCCAAACCACTGGGCAGCCTGCAACATCCTGACGGACTTCCAGGTCTCTCAGATCGGGACAAAGCAAGAGTTGATACTGCAAACATTCTCTGCCGCCTCAGTTGTGAAATTTTGGCATACGCAACAAGAGAAGGAAGTTTGTGTTCCCTCGAAAATCCCAAGAGGTCCCATATGTGGCAAACCTCCTTCTTGAAGAATGCTTTGAGTAGTGTTCAGCACTACCTGCATGAAGTTTTCTTTCATCACTGTATGTTTGGGAGCAAACGAGCCAAGAGAACCAAGCTTTTGGTCAATCACAGCTGTTTCGACCATCTCAACAGAGAATGCGACCAAGGGCACCCGCATGAAAAATGGGGCCACACTCAATCCGGTTGGGCTACGGCGTTGGAGGTTGAATATCCTCTACAACTTTGCCGTGAATATGCAGCATGCCTTCGTTCGACATTGCTGGCTCATGGTGCACTCGCGCCGCCTACAGAGATGATGCAAGATGATTCTCTGAACCTCAACTTGGCAGCCAAGGCCAGCCTTGGCATACCTGTACGCGGCAAACGCCTTCGACCTTTGATGCGAGAGCACAGCCATGTTCTGCATATATCAGGGCCAAAGTCGTTTATTTATCAATTCACTGCCCAAAATCCTCGAAACAGCCGTGGTCCTCCCTGCAACCTGCAAGGCCTGCCCAAGTGCCCCGGTCATCCCGGCTCATGCTAAGCAAACTCAAGCCCCTACTTACTGGGGGTCACAGCGGGGCAAACTACTGAGACATGGCAAAAAGAGTACGGGGTGCCATGGGAGCCAATGGACTTTGTGAAGAGAGCAAGTGGGCTATGTCACCCTGGACACTTCCTAGATGGAGTCCACGAAGTCTTAAAAGAGCTCTTTCACAAGATGGCAAATTGTACGACCCATTGCATGGCAAGAGACAGAACTGCGGCTATGAGAAAGTGGTCTATGAGGATTGCCGAGCTCAAGGCCTCCAAGTGCAGTGGCATAGAAGGCTCCCCACCACATGCTAAGGAGATCCTCAAGAACAAAAATATGAAACTTTTTGCTGAGATGGTTGAGGCTTCTGGGTCTCCGGACAAAACCATAGCAGAGGACATTGCAAAGGGCTTCGATTTGATGGGGCCGATGCCTGCGGGGGGGGTCTTCTTGGAGAAGGCGCTGCATGCAACTCTCCTCCCACAGCAAGTTCGTGATATGGCTCCATTGGCTAGGGAGGCAACGCGGAGCGCAGTCAAGAAGTCCAGAGATAATGAAATGTGCCAGGAGATATATGATGCCACGGCCGATGAGTGTGCCAAAGGGTGGCTGAGGGGCCCCTTCAACTTTGATCAACTTCCCCCAAACATGCAGTTCTCACGAGGCGGTTTGGAGTGAGGCAGTCCTCAACCCATTCGGATGGCAGTAAGGTGCTGAAATTTCGTCCCATAGACGACTTCTCGGAGTCGCTCATCAATGTCACCAATGCCTGCAGTGAGACAATCCAGCCGATGGGCGTGGACCAGATTTGTGCTGGTTTGGTGAGGCGAATGCAATCCCGGCCTGGGGACAGCTTGGTTTGTAAGGCGATTGATTTGAGGAAGGCATATAAGAATCTGCCTATCTCTGAGGAATCTCTTGATGACGCCTACATAGCTGTGTTCTCACCAAAGGATGGGGTTCCCCAGGCTTTTCAGTCGCTCGTGCTGCCATTCGGTGCACGGGCATCGGTCATGGGATTCTGCCGCACTTCTTATGCCACCTGGAGGATTGCAGTGGTGATTTTTGGATTACACTGGACAGTGTACTTCGATGACTACTTTCTGGTGGCTGAAGTTCATGAATCCAGACATGTGGATATGGCACAACAACTTCTTTTCCAGATCTTGGGCTGGGAAACATCAGATGAAAAGGAGGGCGGATTTGGACCCGTCTCCCGCATTTTGGGTGTCCAGATTGACCTGGCTGACGCCCATTTGGGGGCGGCAGTGATAAGCAATGTTGAGAGTCGAGTTCGCGAGCTCGTTTCGACCATCGATGATGTCTTGAGCCCGGGCCACCTGTCGGCAGCAGAAATGAGGGTCCTGCGGGGCCGCCTTGTGTTTGCAGAGGCCCAGATATTTGGTCGCCTGACCGGGGCTCATATGAGACAGTTGTCATGGTATGAAGGAGTAGTTGGAGATGCCCATGTAGACCAAGAGTTGAGACGCAGCCTCATTTTCTTGAGGGACCATGTCTTGCGTGGGGAGCCTCGCAAAGTCTTGTCGGATGTTGTTCAAGTTTTCCATCTTTACACCGATGCTAGTTTCGAGAGCGGAGCCGGTGGTTTGGGCGGAATTCTTTTCGACGGAGAGGGGAAGATGCTTTCATTCTTTTCCGAGATGTTATCTCCGTCGGGTGTGAACATGCTAAACCCTGATGGGAAGAAGGGCATGATTTTCGAGCCGGAAACCCTTGCTGTTGCCATTGGTGTGACGCAGCTGTTGCCAAACTTCGCTGTAAGACCTTGTGATCGAATAGTGGTCTTTTTAGACAATGAGTCTTCCTTGGCAAGACTGGTTTCGGCATCAGGCAGCCTGTCTGCAGACAACTGGCTGTTCGAGGTGGTCTTCCAGTGGGAACTTTCTGTCAGGGCAGTATGCTGGTATGAGAGGGTGGCAAGTCACTCGAACGTGGCTGATGCGCCATCACGAGGAAAGTGTGAAGACCTCGAAGCATCCCTCAGGATCAATGTCGATCCAATTGCCTTCATCAGAGATCGAAGCTCTAATGTGTGAGCAGGTTTCTGAATGGGGGGCCAGCACCTGCTCAGACATCCCCATGCTTGAAAATATGTGAGCGGCTCTTGCATGATGAACAGTGGCATGTCTTGACAGTGATAAGTTAATTTTCATGAAGAGAATCGGAATGACAATTCATTATCACGGGTGAGACTTTGAGGTCAAGTATTGACCGTCAACTGTTCTTTGCATGCGCATGACGATGATAATTCTGTTTATCATCACTAGTTTTGGCTCTGAGCCGTGAACGTTCCCTCCATCCATCCCCAGCACCACCGTGCATATGCTTTGCTGATTTTCATGTCTCTGGTACTCAGAGTACCTAATCATTCGCTTCAAGAATTTTGTTACCAGTCTTGATTGCCGACCGCAATCTGCAGATCGCCCACGAAGTTCTCAATCAGTTGCAGGATTTAGAAGACTTTCTGGGAACCATTCCTATGCCTGTGGCCTTGCACAACCTGCGCCGAACCATTGCTCAGCACCGTCGTGTTATCTTCTTTTTGGCCATTTGGAAATTGCAAAATCTCACAGGGTTCCAGTCATGAATCACTACTTCCAGCAAGAACATCGTGCACCCATGGTCGATTTAGATTACTGAAATGTACATCTTTTTCATTCAAGTTTGGCTGGCCTAACCTTGGCCTAGGCCAGCACCTGCTCAGACATCCCCATGCTTGAAAATATGTGAGCGGCTCTTGCATGATGAACAGTTGCATGTCTTGACAGTGATAAATAATGATAAATATAATTATATCATTATATATAAATAATATTTTTTGATGATAATATATATTTAATGAAAATAATATGATTTATATATATATAAATAGATAGTGGTGTATTTATAATGATTTATATATTAAATTGTATTTATACATACATATATGATGATACACATATATATATGTAATGCATATGATGTTTATATATATATATATAAGATCATTTTAATGTATATATATATATATATCAGATGATATGCATATATATATAAGATCATTGTAATGTATATATATATATATATATATATCAGATGATATGCATTTATATATATATACATACATTTTTTATCATTCTTATTATAATAATATTAATATTATTTATTTATTTGTTTTTAATTATTATTTATGTGTGTAAGTAAAGCGCTAATGTGCACACACACATATATATATATATATCAATGATATGACCCCATATATCACCCTTTCGATGCCTTTTCAGCCTCAAATTTCCCGCCCCGGGTTCATGCAACTGGCCACGTTTCACATCGGTCATGTTGTGCGAAACCTGCTGCGTAGAGGAGCTGGGAGAGGGGTTGGGCTGGTGCTGGCCGATCTGATGCCCTCCACCTTTCCATACATTACATCACATTCCATGAGATAAATTACACACAATGGTGGATTCACTTCACGTCGAGGAACAAATGCTTTCCATGAAAGTGCCAAGCTATTGAACACATTTTAAAACTCTAGCCAACGCATTTTTAACGCCTCTACCAAACGCCATTCCAGAGAATCGGAAGCCACGTGGGACGAGTCCCATCCTTTCCAGGCGGGCGGGTCAGCAGAAGTTGGCATCGATGAGAGGGTCCGCCGCAATGGGACCTGGGAAAGTGGCGGTGATTTGACATCCCGGGTGCTTAGGCCGGTGCACCAAGCACATCCAAGCACCTTCACGGGTGCCGTTTTGTATCGTTTTGGATAATTACCAGGCAGGTGTTTTTACGTCTTCGAACATGAATCTCACAAAATCCAGCTAAATGAGAGAGAGAGAGGCCTGTTTCATCTATGTGTTTTTGAAAATTTGGAGAGCTACTGTAGGCGTCGCCCATGGACATCATCGAATCCCATCCTGGAAATTACGTCTATGATGTGTGGCTTGGCGAAAAGGGTGGGACCAGGGGAGGGCGGCAGATGGGGTGCAGTTGGAGTTGTAAGTGGGTACAACCATGGAAGTAAATCCCATAAGTTGGGATATATACTTGGGATTACTTGGGTATAATCACTAGACTATAACTGTGGTTGCATATAATTAATTGATGTTATATAATCACACATAGAGGAGAACCCTGCAGTTGGATGTTCAAAATCCAAGGCGAACAGTCATGTGTGTCATACGCTTTGTTTTCAGAAGGTTACAGTTATAGGTATGTCCACTCCGGACAGCATTTTGTCGGGTGTGCCAAGGAATGCTGAGGGAGCATGTTCTGAATCCTGTAATGATCTTAATCTAAGGGATCTGTCCATGCTGGCCTATGTGCCTTCTCTAGTGTCACAGCCATTGCGACCTTTATGGTTCAGAGTGTGGGTGTCAGGCGGAAAAGGATTCAACAAGTCAACAATATATATGTCATCAGAAAACATCATACTATACTACAGTATATATCATACTTATATATCATACAACGCATACTTTTGTATATCATAAATTATATCATAAGAAAGCGCCCCATGTTTATCACATAACATGTCCAATCAATTGTCCATGTGATAACGTCCGTCGGCCCATCGCCAGGAAGTTAAGATGCAAACCTGAACAACTCGACGAAGCCTTCGACCGAGCCAATCCGGAGATGGTGATTGCTGCTCGACGGTCAGCTTTTTTGGGAATGGTTTGGTGTAATTTTTTACCTCCGAACTTCTTGGAACTTCTCAGATGTATGAATAATGTGAGGCAAAATGTCGCCCCAGATATTGGAATTATATGGAATTATTGGATGATATGAGTGGCTTCGATCAGTTTGATACACAAGTATCTCCATGATCCTCCAATGGAATCATTCGAAGATTTGGACCTGTCGCCTGTGGCCATCCTTTGTCAGACGATGGAGCCCTGCATGAGGTACCATGTAAAAGGTGCCTTGTGAATTGCTGGTTGGTGGTTTCAGTTTCAGTTGGGATGCTGATCCCCATTGACTACTACTTTTACGGCCATCATTTGTGCTATGCCCCAAACTCTTTCGAGATGATTGTCGGAACCCTCATTTTAGGTCACCTTTACAGTACTTTCTAGCCTTCCACTATGTTGGGATGTTATAACTTGATGTCTCTGGGTTTGCCAACCCAGAAACGTGTTTGATGACCCTCTGCGGGGATTCGGCTGTCTGGCAATGTTGGTTTTCGGCATTTTTCGGCACTTTTTACATAAACCCTTAAACAAAGCCTAGAAAAACCTACAGTAAATGAACCCTAAAGAAACCCTCCCCTGAAAAACATGAAAAAACTGTATGAAAGTGTAATTATCTAGTGAAGTACCTGTGGGGCGTAGCACACGTGCTGCGGGTACTTTTAGAAGGGTGGTGGCTCAACCACCAATCAGACCGCGGGGGGTAGAGTTGGACCTCAGGTTTCCAGCTGCGACGATCCCAGTTGCCCAATAGTTTTTTTTCCATTGAAATGATGTTGGGGAAGCAAACCAGAGATGGCGAAAATTTCTGCTAGACACGGAGCTAAAGAGTTCCAGGTACCATCAAAACCACTGAATAGTTTTTTTCTTGTGGTTGACGCTGCTAATCAGTTGATGATTGGTGAATCTCCCCATCTGGACGGCTGAACATCGCCATCTGAGATTTGTGTTGAAATTGGCTGATGAATAGAGACAAAATAACTAAAGATTTGAACCCTAGCTTTGGACGCAGCTTCATGCGTCGTTTTTCAACCACCGCTGGCAAGGTCGGCAACACTTCGGCCACAGTTGTTTCAGACTGGAACGCCCCTTGGCTCTGCGACCAGCATATGTCTTCTCCAGTGGTCAAACAGCCTTGCAAATGAAGATGTTACATTAGCCAGACACCAGGTTGGAACATAGATTGCCAGGGGATAGTAAGGGATAGCAGAGCAAGCTCGGAACCATGCTGCCAATTAAACAATCTCAATGGAAAAGCAATCAGATGTAGCCCTTGGTTGCGAAGAGGGGACCGGGGCAACTGTGGCTCTTATACACAAGTATGCACAAGTAAAATACGCTTGGGAAAGGCTTGAAAGAGAAACCTTGAAAACACTAGAAACCAAAACCAAAAGGTTAAACCAAAAGGTTGCTGGAATATGACGAAAGCCATCAGTTTTGAGTTGTCGCCGCATGCCCACGGTTTCACGTCATGCCATGAATTGGCAAGAAACCATGGCAGAGAAAATATGTGAAGAGGTGCTGATGCGGTCGCCTTTGTTGGCCAAGTTTGTTTGCACAACTCATCTGCAATTTGCTGCACCCTCAAGAACATACAGTTGAAAAAGGGAGTCGCAACACAAATTGGTTGGTAATCATGGTTTTGACCCCTATAATGGCATACAGATGTAATTACATATTATATATATATTCCCTAAGGATCCAGCCGTAATTACATTCTGCACGGAATTATGAATGGTCCTTCTCGCTTAGCCAGCTCAGCGAGCAATGCACAGCGCCTAGGAGGCGAATCCTCCCAGCAGACAGATCGGCATGTACGACCGCATCGTCAAGGTTGACGGCGAACTTCTGCAAGGTTGGGACCCGTTATCTGATGTTGGGTTCAACACAGATCAAGATGATCAAGGTTTTTAGTGGGGAATAGAGGGGATACTGGCTATTAAATAGTATGGTTTGGCTATGTTTGGCTTATAGTGCTTGATATCATGACCTACTGGGATTATCTGGGATGAATAGCGATCAATATGATGTTTGGGATGGACTGAGTCATCCCTTGCCCATCCTTACCCCTAGGATTTAAAAACCCCACCAGAAACCATGGCGGACGTAGGGAATGAAAGCAGGGGGATGGGTTTGCTTGATGCTTCACCCCTGGAATTGCAAGTTGTTTATAATTTATAACCCTAGTTATAATATGTTATAATTATATAGGGCACGGAGGCTTAATCCAGTTATAACTGGGTACTTTGAAAGATAGACACTATGATATAATGTGCATATATATATATATGCATATGTAACGATATAATGGGAATGGATAACTAAACACACATATGTATGATATTAATTTGGGATGTGTTATATACAGGGATATTTCCTGGGGATAGGGACATGCTGTAATATGACACAATGGAGATTTCAATGGCACCATCATCTACTGTATACAGTAATTGATGATGAAACTAACCAGCCATATGATATTAAGGATATTTCATAGCGATATGTCAGGTTTTCTCTGACTAAAAGAGAGTGGTTTCTAGGAATCTCATGATTTCGGTTGTGACCATGGGGTTTTTCACGGTATAACCCCCAAGATGCGGTCATTTCAATACAGAAAATGGCCCGGGGTCCAAATCTGGTGGAGCTACTGGGGGTTGATGCGGGCGCGCTTCCTTTTGGGCAGTTGTATCAAGTTGTATCCCATCAATTAGATTAAAAATAGATTTAAATAGATATTCAACTCAAGGATTATTCCGTGGTTATTGCATGGGTATCTGCAGTTGTTTCAATTCATGACCGACTTGCCAGGTACAGTTGTTGAGTTTTCTCATGTTGCTGCTTGGCCCAATCTCATAGAGGGCCCTCTTGTGATAGCCTGACGCTTGGCTATGGAGTGAAAAGGCATCGAGTTTGCCTTGCGTGTGCTTTGGTCAGAGAGGTGACACAAACAATACATATCCAATTCATTAGAAGACATCCATCCTTTTTTCGACGAGCAGTACGTTTTGCAACTCACTTGCATTTGGACTTTTGGGAATTGGTGCTCTGGAATCAGCTACCTGCATTGGTAGCGGGGCACGAGTTGCTCCTGGGCCTTAGCCCAATCTGCTCCTGGGTGCGCTCTGCGGTGGCTGATGTCTGTGAAGGACAAGCCGGATGCAACAATTCCCTCTTGGGATGGATCTTCGCGGACTTGGCGAAGGTATGTCAAGGAGATTGGTTGGTATGTTGGATCGACTAAGTCGTCTCAGCGGAAATATGCTGCCAGCAAACTGATTTCTCGCTTGACAGTTGACAGGATCTGCAAGGCTGTTAGCCATGTCTTGGTCGCAGCGTGAGTTTGATGGAGAAAGGGGAGTTTCCCTGGAGAAAGGGGAGTTTCCCTGTTGCTACAACGTTTAGCCTCATCACCTCTGGTTCGTAGAAGTTTACCGAACGCTGCTGCCATCATGTCCGAATACTTCAATTTCCGTCGTCGTCCTCAGGAACATATCGGAACTTTTCTGGTTCGTGAGACACTGGGATTTGAAGAGTTTCAAGAGGCACTTTTGCAACTGAAGGAGGAAAGGGACGGAGTAGACCCCTCAAGTCGCAATTTCGACTTGCCAGAGATTTCCAAAGATTCTGATGAAGAGGATCATGACTGGTACTGGCGTCAGCGTTGGGACTGGCGATGGAACTCCTGGCAGGGCCCTGATGACGATGAACAGGCCCCTGATGGATATCAACAGGTGCCACAACAGTCTGAGACAGGTTCAGATCATCCAGAAGCCGGTGAAGGACAGTCGAGACAGTCACCAGCTCGAGGTTCACCAGCTTCTCCAGCACGACCTTCAGTTCATGCTTCACCATCAAGGCGCTCTGAGGCGCATGCGAGAACAGTGGAACCTGCACCAGCTTTGAATGCCATGGACTCCTTCATCTTAGATGTTCTGAGAGGTTGGCGTTTGCTTGTTGCTGCATCCCTATCACCGGAAGAGTGGCGTGACGTTTTGGCCACCACAGGGAATAAGCTGGATTACCTTAGTGTTTCATCGGCTTTACAAACCTTGTGGGACGAACAATTGGGTGGCAATGGCAAGTGGCATTCAAATGTGAGTTCAGCACCCCTATCCTCTTTTTGGCATGAGGGTTCCTGGCCTTACGATGCATGGAGTGACAATCAAGCAATGTGGCATGATTGGAATGAATCAGAAGATTGGTCTTCCGAAGCTTGGGAGGCTGCTGCAGCAACTGGAGAGCAACCTGGTCCCTCTGACGAGAGGGTGGATGATGTGACCGATCCTGCACTGATTGAGGCCTTGGAGGCCGAGAAACAGGCTGAGTCATTGGCCCTTGAAGCACGTCGCACTTGGTCGCAGGCCCAACAGGCCACACAGCAGTTGCGACGTGACCGCGGCTTTGGAAAATCTGGTAGTGGTTCATCATCCTCAAATCCAATTCGTTGTTATCTTTGCGGCGGTCCCCATCTTCAAAAAGATTGTCCTGACAAACATCACCCATCTTTTCGTAAGGGCTATGGTAAGAGTTTGTCTCAAGCTGAACTCGATGCATACTTAGCTGGAAAATCCAAAGGAAAGGGTTTCAAGGGCAAGTTCAAAGATGGCATGTTTGCATGGCATGATGATGGTTCATGGTATCCTGACTCTTTCATGATCAACAAGGGCAAGGGAAAGAACCCCAAAGGCAAATACTTCAAACCATCAGCGAATGTTTATGGCATGGATTTCTACGCCTTGGAGATGATGGATGTTGAAGATTCACCACAAGCCTTTCATGTTTTTCCCCTGGAACTGTTTTCAACTGATGAGTCCAACAACAAGAGATCAACACCACCGGGGTATGGCATGTTGGATTGTGGGGCTACAGCATCTGCGGGTCCGGAAGCATCAGCAAAACGTTTGATTTCCAAACTTCGCCTATTTGACCCTGATTTGAAAGTTTGCTTCAACTACAACAAGCGTCCCTATTTCAGGTATGGTTCTGGGAAATGGGGTCAAGCACTTTACCATGCAGTCATTCATTCCAGTTGGGATTCATCACGATGTTTTGAGCTCTATGTTTTGGAGAACCCCATGGAGTACAACAGCGAATGGTTTTCTGATGACATGTTGGTACCTATTTTGGTTGGCATGGATCACCTCAAGAAGACTGGTTTGATTTTGGATTTTTCCGATGGTCATGCAGTCAATGGCAATGATAACCCAGCGGTCCCCTATGTCATGGAAAGAAACCTCAAGGGCCACTATATGGTGAACATTGCCTACTACCTCTTCGGCTCTCTCTCTGACTCCGAGGCTGGTGGCAACGAATCCTTTGCAGCTCAACTTCTGGAGCAGGACTGCCACTCAGCACCATCGGAGGGGTGTGACTGGTTTGAACTAGCGATGGTATCAGGTGATGTTGAAGGTGATTTACATGTCAGTGAAATTTCATCAACAAGTCGTCAAGCTCTTTTTGATTCTTTTGTGCAACGACGCTGTCAATTGAACAAGAATCCCAAAAATGTAGCCGGTGAAGTTCAAGTTTCCAAAGTATCTCCTGGTGACGCGGCTTCACATGTCACGCAAGCCTCCAGCACCTTTGGACCACTCCCGCGAGATTGTCGTGGATCCGAGGGACATCAGGTCTCAGACCACGTCATGGCCTTGTTTCGGCAAGCACGTGTCCTCCAATCCAAAATCCAATGGCTATGGCCAGTGGCGAACGTGCGAGATTTGTGGTGTCCGTCTGAGCTATGTGCCACGGGCGGGCTACCAGGGCAAGTCAGCAGCTCAAGCTTGCCACAAGACGGTGGAGCTGGCGATGAAGCAGCTTCGCCAGGACTTGGAGCCATGTGGAAGGTTTCCCACCATGGACTTGGTCGAGACGATGATCCAGATCATCACCGACGAGAGCAAGATCGTGGCCACGGAGTCAACGCTCAAGCGTCTGAAGAGCCACGTGGACACCTTGAAGCAAACCTATGCAGATCGGATGAAGTCGGACACTCAAGCGCCAAAGGGATCCTCAACGAGCCCAACAGATGTCTGGCGTTTTCTGAGCGAGCAGGAGAAGTCCAAGCTGATGGAGATTGCGATGGAGCGCCACAAGGAGGAGGAGCTGATGAAATCAGACCCCGAACTGGAGTTGGTTCCAGCATCGGCGGGGAACAAGACGGAGTGAATGCTGAGAGTGCTGATCCAGTTTCTCAAGAGCCTGTGATCGAAGATGCTACGAAGATGAGCAACTTCTCTTGGGCCTATGAGATTGACAATGAGCAGCTTTTTGAAGAGCCCTATGGCAATATGGACCAATGCGAAACTTCTCAGGCAATGGCAGCTGAGATTGAATTCATGATGAGTCCTGTCGAGAACACGACTCCAGAAAATCCCAAAATCAATGCAAAGAAAAATAGAAAATCTCCAAAACCAAACAAAAAGAAATCAGTGCATGTGGTGGAGGAATCTTTTGACCGTAATGGCAGTGTTCCAAGTTCCTCTACAAGTCCTTCTTCGTCAAACCCTTTGCCATGGAGAATTCTCAAGGCCACTTTGGCTTTTCTCGGCATGATGACTTTGGCGGCTCAGACTGGTCTTCGAGACTTTCTTCAAGGAGACCGGGTTGATGGCTGGGAGATGTTCTGTGCTCCTGACAGCTGGATCACTGCAGCCTGCCGCACAGAAGGGTTGCGATTCAGCCGCATCAACTTGCAGCAGGGCTACGACTTGTACAAGACCAACACCTATGAGCTCTTGAAGGAGAAGTACAAGTCTGAAAAGCCCCGGCGTATATGGATTTCCACAAGATGTACCTACTGGTGTCCTTTCACCTCGCTCAACTACAACACAGTTGAACGCCGACAGGTGCTTGAAGGGCGACGTCGTCAAGAACGTGCCATGTTCAAAAAGCTGATCCCCTTCATCCTGGACATCATCGAGGACGATCCTTCGGTTGAATTGTTCTGGGAATGGCCTCGAAGATGCTATGGCTGGCAAGAGCCCATGATACTTCATCTTCAAGATCGACTTCAAAAGCTTGGCAAGCCTTGGCATTTTGCACGAGTTGATGGCTGCCGATATGGACTTAGATCGGCGAGAGGGGGCTTCTTGCAAAAAGCCTGGTCCATTGGCACAACATCCCCTCACTTCTACCACCTTTACAAGTCAAAGACGTGCCCTGGCTGTCATGAACACGATCGCATTCAGGGCTTGGAGACGCAAAAGAGCGCCTACTACCCCTGGAAACTTTGCAAGTCAATTGCTCAGACTTGGCGTCAAGAGCTCTACCCTGACAAATGGCTCACCTACTTGCAAGCTCCACTTCCCTCTTTTGTTGAACCTGAGGAGCAATTGCAAGCACTTGGACTGATGGATGGGGCCCTGGATTTTTGCCCGGCAATGGACTTATGCCCAGGGTTGGACTTTTACCTTGCAGAATCATCCTCGTCCAGTGAGCCGTCACGAAAAGAACTGAGCCTTTGGCGTGTCCACCTCATGAAGTACCATCGAGCTGCTGGTCATCCCAGCAACTACAACTTGTCTCGCATTCTTCGAGATGCTGGCCGAGCACCTTGGCAAGTTCGTGCTGCGATGGATCTACAATGTGATGAATGTGCAGCTCTGAAGTTGGGAGGGTCATCCAGTGGCAAGGTGCCACCTGCTTCCATGAGGCCAATGCCAAGAGCCTGGGAATGCGTGGGTATGGACTGCACCGAATGGACTCCTTTGCAATCTCAGGTGAAGTACTACGTTTTGGTCATCATGGACCTTGCCACCAAGTTCAAGGTCACCCGCATTCTCATGCAATGTGGCCTCAATGAACAAAAGACTGAAACCACTGACCAGATCTTGGATGCCTTCTCACAACTTTGGCTTCAGGACAAACCCAAGCCGATGTTTTTGATTCCTGACAATGCCATGTCTATGACTTCACGAAAGATGCGAGAGGCCTTGTCAGATTTCAACATCACTTTGGATCCACCAGCACCAAAAGAATCTTGGGCACATGGACTTTTAGAACGTGCCAACCAAGAGATCAAGGAGGTAGCCTCTAAGGTCAAGCTCAACAACCCAGATCTTCAACCTTCGACTTGCCTTGCCTTAGCAACTCATGCTTTGAATTCCACGGAGTATGTCCAGGGCTATACACCTTTCCAGTGGGTCTATGGTTCTCAGCCAACTTTGACTGATGAGGACATCGTCAGCCTGAGCTATGCCCCAAGCGATCCACCTGGCTTGGACTATGCCGCGCTTCTCAAGAAGCGCAGAGAAGCTGAAGAAGTGGCCAGAAAGGTCAGAGCCCTTAGGACCTTGAACAAGTTGCACAACTCCAAGGTACGGCAACCTCTACAAGTTTTTCAGCCCATGGATTTGGTGAAGATCTGGCGGAAGCTTTCTCAACAAACTGGACCTCGTGGTGGCACCAAGAAGGGCATTCGACCATAGTGGATGGGCCCTGGCCGTGTGGTTTTTCATGAGACCATTAATGGCCAACGACCAGAAGATCCACGGCGTCACATCGTCTGGGTGGTGGTTGGTGGCACTATGCATCGTTGCTCAGTTCACAGTGTTCGCAAAGTCACTGCTCAGGAGCGTTTGGACTTTGAGCTCCACTCAGGTGAAAACCCAGCGGCATGGAAGAGCCTGGCAAGTTTTATACCACAAAGATCTTTTGTCGATGTTGTTCCTGAAGAACCCCAAGAAGAAGATGAAGATCTTCCTCAACTTCCTGATGAGCCCAATCAATTGCCAAGACTCTCCAAGCCTGCCTATCGACACACCTTCAAGCATGCGCCCAAGAAGGTGGCCTTTGCTGAGCCTTCACAACCTCCTGAACCTGTGAATGCATATGATCCTTCTTTTGCTGCGAACCCTGATGAGGACGATGAAGCCATCGGCAACGCTGGCATTGGCAGTGGCATTCCAACCTTGGAAGCAAGATCTGGTTCATCCAAGGCCAAACTTTTGGACTCCACTGATGGCCAAACTTCTGAACCTGAGACAAAGCGTCCACGTACGGATGATGATGATGCTCTACTTCTCTCCTACCTGGAGCAAGTTGACGAGCTCTACGTCCTTGAGTTTGACATGGTCTTAGAGAATGACCGCCAGAAGCGCAAGTTGGTGTACAACCCAAGTTTGTTTTTGGCTCAGAAGATGCGAGATTGCGAAGTGCGACTGGAGAAGCTTTCACCAGCCCACAGAGAACTCTTTCGCAGAGCCAAACTGAAAGAGGTCAATAGCTTCCTAGCGAACGAGGCAGTTCGTCGCTGTGCTGATCATGCCGAAGAACAACAAGCGCGATCTAGCGGCAGATTGATGCGATGTCGATGGGTCCTCACTTGGAAACCCACTCCTGAAGAGTCCATGACCGAAGCTCTAGAAGAACTTCAGAAAAAGGGTGATGAGACCACTCTGACATCAGATGGCCGCAAGAAAGCCAAGGCGCGCATTGTGCTTCTTGGTTTTGAACATCCTGATCTCCTTTCAGAGGGCTACAAGACTTCAAGTCCTGTGCAAGCTGTTTTGACTCGCAACCTGAGTTATCAAATGGTGATGCAAGAAGGCTGGGAGATTGAAGGCCTCGACTTGTCAACCGCCTTCTTACAAACCTTGCCTACGGAAGAGAGCAAACAGCTTTGGACAACAGGTGTTCAAGAACTTCGACAAGCCCTTGACCTTCCAGAAAATGGCGTGATGCGAATCCTCAAAGACTTCTATGGTTCAACTACAGCCCCGCGCAACCTTTGGCAGAACATCGATGTTTCTTTGAAATCACTAGGTGCTCAACGCATTGCTGGTGATCCTTGCTTTTGGCTGTGGCGCGTTCCTGCAGATCCCAAAACTCTTCCTCCTCATGATCCAAAAGATGTTGAATCCTTCAAATGGAAGACCCTTGGATTTATGGCGGGTCATGTGGATGATTTTCATCGAGCTGGAGATTTGCAAGATGAAAGATGGCTGAAGATTCGCTCCTCCATTGACACGATGTACAAGTGGGGGCAACTCAAAAAGAATGAGTACCGACATGCTGGCACGGATCTTTCAATGACCACTGATCCGAACTATGGTCGCTGTCTGGTTGTGGATCAATCATACTACATCGAGATGCTTGAGGATGTGCAGATCGATCCTCAGCGTTTTTCTATGACATCCTCACCTTTGACTGCGAAGGAGATCTCAGCTTGTCGTGCTTCGATCGGTGCCTTGCAGTGGGTCGCTGTGCAGACGCAACCATTAGCATGTGCTCGCTGCAACCTTTTGCTTTCCGAGCTCTCCCAGCAGCCTACGATGCAGCTAGCTCAAGAACTGCAGGAGCTGATTAGGGAACTCAGAAAATCCAGCACCGTTTTGAAGTTTTTCCGTTTGCCCAAAGTACATCATTGGACTCAAGTGTACATTGTAGGCTTAGGAGATCAAGCCCACCAAAACAGACCCAAAGGGGGTAGCACAGGTGGACTTTTGATTTTTCTTAGCAACAGGGATTTGTCAATTGGCCGACCAGCACCAATGATTCTTGTGACGTGGAAAACTTGGAAGCTGAAACGTGTCAGCATCGGCACGAATGATGCCGAAGTACAGTCCCTTGTAGAGACCGAAGATGTTCTTTTTAGGACTAGGATGTTGTGGGCCTCCATCAATTCAGCCGGCACAGTTGGCACTGGCACCCGAGCTGACATGCTTGACGCATCTGAAGCTGAAGTTTGTTTGGTGCCAGGCCTCTTAGGAACTGACAGCAAGGGAGGATACGACAGTATCATGGTGAACGAAAGTCCCATGCTAGGCCTTTCCAACACTAGGGCAGCCATTCAAGCGTTTCAACTCAAGGAGTTTTTGCCACGTTGTTTGACCAAACTGTTGTGGCTGGCAAGTGATTGGAACCTTGCTGACTGTATGACAAAGAAGAAGGCAGAATGTAGAAAGTCTATGGAATACTTTTTCCAACGACGAGTCTGGATGCTGAAATTCGATCCAAATTTTGTCCAGTCCTCCAGAAAGGAGAATGCCAGCAAAGGCACTCCAATTCAGCAAATGCAGGGGCTCCATGAGAAGAACTCACAAGAATTTTGTGGTAATGCAGTTGTTTCAATTCATGACCGACTTGCCAGGTACAGTTGTTGAGTTTTCTCATGTTGCTGCTTGACCCAATCTCATAGAGGGCCCTCTTGTGATAGCCTGACGCTTGGCTATGGAGTGAAAAGGCATCGAGTTTGCCTTGCGTGTGCTTTGGTCAGAGAGGTGACCCAAACAATACATATCCAATTCATTAGAAGACATCCATCCTTTTTTCGACGAGCAGTACGTTTTGCAACTCACTTGCATTTGGACTTTTGGGAATTGGTGCTCTGGAATCAGCTACCTGCATCCCAGAAATGTGTTCCGTTTTTTATGTCCTAGTCCCATGTCCGACATGTCCCTGGATGACCACATGGTGGGGATCCTGGAACCTGGATGACCTGGATGACCTGGATCCCGAGGTGGGAAAGATATCATGAAGAAGCTTGGAACAAAGGCAGTTGCTGGGGGGGGCCGCTGGGATCTGCTGGCTTTGCCATACAGATGTAAAAAAACCCATTACAATTATATACACGGCCCCAAATGTCACCATGTCCATACCCTGCCATGTCAGGCCAGAATATTACAATCTATGATCATGTGCCCGATACAGAGAGAAAGAAAGAGAGAGCGAGAGAGAGAGAGAGAGAGAGACAGAAAGGGGGCGGGGGAGATTAGACTTTACACATGATGACGCTTCATTCCAATGCATTGCACTACATAACATCCATGCTGCGCATTTTACATCACACATCGGATAGCGTTGAACTGGGGCAGGTGGCCAGTGGCGTGTCAGTGACCATGCAGCGACCCCAAGAACGAACGATCACGGTGGAACGAACAGCGTCAGGGGCCCAGACCCTAAGAGATGGGTGGTGGCTATGCCTTGCCATGGCTGGTGAGTATAAATGATCTGATACGACTTCCATGAAACTCCTGATTTCTTGATGTGCATTTTTCATCATGTGTCAACGTTTGTCAAGGTCCTCTAGGTGAAAAGGTGCGTGAAAGCCAGTCAATCCCAGTCCCAAAAGGCACGGAGGTGCCAGGATTGTTCCACCACAGCCTCGCATGCAGGAGACTGGGAATGAACCTGAACTATCGCAAGGGAACTTTAGCCAAACCGTGGATTAGCACCATTGAGGTGCGGTCCAGACAATTGGCTCTTCAGTACTTTCCTGGTTCCGTTCCATCTTATAGGTGGATAGATCCGACATACAGGTTTTTATAGATGCAGGATTTGGTTTCGTGTTGCGTTTTCAGTGTTGTACTTCCTTTGACCGATGCAAGTACAGGGACGGTTTGTCACAATCTGGTCGGCTGCTGGCAGGATGGTACTTGTTTGATCCATCAATGGAACCAGGTGCCAATCCCAGACAGCGGTAGGACTGACCTTCTGAGTTGAGCTGTGAAGTCTGCTTCTAATAGTCGGGCATGGGTCCAGTTTTGGCAAAGCAACAAACCAACCACCCAAACACGGGTCATTCAACCTCTGCATGCGCCATTTCCACGCGGTCTCTTCCTGGATTCCTGCAGGGTGCTTTCACACAACTCCGACCTCATGGACGCCAAACTCATAGGGTTTTTCAATGACTTGATTTTATATTTTGGGGCTCCCTCAGCTGAAGAAATCTCCAGTATGGGTGTGTGTGTGTGTTTGTTTTATTTTTGGGGTTTCGAAGTTTCTCTCCTCCAAAATCCAGTATTTTTTTGTCATGGTCTTAACCCCACGCCTCTTCTTTCCCAGGGGTCCCTTCTCTATCTGACTGCAGCCCAGTCGAACCCGAGCCATTCCGTGACCGTCAACGACCGCGTCATCTCCGTGAATGGATCGTAGCTTGGCTGAGGGTACCCCAAAATGGTTGGCTGAGCCTGGTTGAGAGTTACGGTCTCCATTTCTTGATTACAATACCCGCCGAATGGGTTGGGTCCATCAAGGAGGAGGGGGGCTGCAGCCTGTAACGATCAAATATAGCCCCTACCCACCCACCGGGGGGGGGATGACCCCTACCTTTGTAGCAGCATATGGGCACCTGCACCTACATAATTACTCCTTGACGGATATACCCACTACCCATGTACTCACATACAAACAGGCACGTCTATAAACGCCTTGAGCTACAGTCCTGGCACTACCCACGTACCCCTGTGCTTGTGCATGATGACATATACCTACATACCCCCGTGACTGACATACCCACTGCCTACATATATACACATACAGATACACACACAGATACACACACATATATATCTATATATTATTGATTAGATTTACTAAAATCCTTTGCCTGTAGACCCATGGTCACAGATGATCACCAAGACCCCCCCAAAGACCAGGCGAGGGATGATCAGTAGCTACCCCATGGACCTGTACACCTGTAAGTAAACCCATGGGGCCCATGGTCATCTTTGATCAAGCCTGACATAGCCTGACTAACCCACCCAGGGGGAAGGGGATCACTGCTACCTGGGCAACGCAAGATCTTAAGTGTCTTATAAGTTAAGGATATCTCACGACTATCCCGGGGATCTCAGTGGGGCCATCGCCAAGGGCGCTGTCAGCAGTGGACACGGTGGAAAAGCTGCGAACTGCCACAGGAACGCTGACCATCAAGCGCTTTGGCCGCTGAATGCCAGATTTGCGACAAGAGGTGGCGGTCATCAAGGCCCTCAAAGAATAGGAAAGATAGAACCTGAAAGAGTAGTAAACGATGATCAAGAGTAGGGCTTGACTTTTCTATTATGCAAGGCAAGCAGGCCGCACCTTAGGACCTTTCACAGATTCCAAGAAGAGCCTGATGGTCTTCGCACCATGGCTAATAGTTGGTTAACAATCTCGCCCGCCTAATAACAACGCCCCGAAAAGGGAAACTAGGAAAGCAGACCCAACAGGTGAGACAAGGTGGTAAACTGGGGAACAATCAAATGTTCAATAGCCACGACAATCCAAACAGGTTTCGGCCTGATGATGATGGAGAGGATATATGATGATATATGTAGCCATCAAACATGTGCCACAGAACGTGGTAAAAAAAAAAAATCAATATTGAAAGCAAACACACCTGGATGGTGATATATAGTGATTGACAGGGAAAACCAACGGCATTTCTATTCGGAATGAAAACACAAAAAGCATGGAGGGGTACTGGCAAGGATTAGATAGGGGGACCGAATGTGTGAGTCAAGCAGCTGTGTTGACGCCTCTTTCCACAGAAATGTATGACCATGTCCACCCCAATCGGAATCATATAGGAATGAGCACTTCATAAGCCCTCTGACTTTTGTCTCCAAAAGAGCGGTAGAGACTGGTAGAGAGGCGACTTCCTACATGTTTCCGCCGACGACTGAATCAGCAACAGTGGTTGCAAGTTACAGTATGCAAATTGTGTGTGGTAACATTTCCTCTCGTCGCATTGATCTACCTTACCCGCTGCACCGACCGTACCAACCCGATTTTGAAAGAAAATCATGTGAAACCAATCATTTCCTCCATTTGGGGCTGTCCAAAATGGAGGATACTGCACCCCAGCTTGTAGCAATTTTAATAAGGAACATGCTGCGAATTCGGGAATGTTTTCCTCTAAATTTTCAGGCGCCAAACCCATCAGCTGTTGAGGTTTGTCCACTTTGAGTGAGAGCGGCAGCAGCTTTCCACACGGAAACTGCGATTGGCGGCACCTTGAAATTGGGCACTGCTGTCACATGCCATCAGACATGCCATCAGACTCTACCCTTTCCCAATGAGACACGAGCAGCTTGGATGCTCACATGTTGAACACATTCAATCATATTCATGCACATACCCTCTGGTAATTTCACACTTGTTATGGAAAATCGCCCTTAGAAACAGATGATTTAAGCATAAAAATGAATGAACATGATGGTGTTCCATAGCAAACCGTTAAATTACCAAGAGGGCAAGAGAAGAACTGGAAACATCCCAATCGTGGGCCATGTGATCCAGCAGGCCGCTGGGGTTCCACTGCTGTCAGGAGCTTCGGAGCTGCAGTCAAGGGACTGGCATGGCCCCTGGTCCACCAATGTAAACCCATGTCCATGGGAGAGCGTCAGAGTTCAAGAATGAAATTACTTCGAGTGATCTCCACCCTGACACACTATGAAACGGCACAAAAGTCACCTGATAGCTTGGAAATTGTTACGGTACAAAATACATCCAATCTTTGCACAGGTAGTTGAACTTAACTGTTAGGGACTCAAACTTTGCAGACTGCTTGGCAAGCTCACTCCCAGATTTCCCAGTCATAGAAGAAGATGGTGAAGACAATGCACAGGGCATCGGCTGGCAATAATCTTAACAGACATTATTGACTATCTAAATTCTGATGAAATGATTCTACAACCTAAATTTATTTAAAGAAATGAATGTATTTATCTTTAGACCTCGCCGATGCCCATCCCACATAAAGTCTGGTCATTTGCCCACAAAATTGTCGTGTATATGGCCACAGGGTTTGTTTAATGGGCATATAGGTGAGGTCTACTCTAACGGGTCCCGGCGTGCCCAGCTGCATCCGGCGCTTGCGATCTGGCTCGGGTCCATTGGAGCCCACAGTCACGGCGAGCTGGCAGAAGGAGGAGGCAGAGAGGAGGCGAAGGAGAAGGAGGGAAGACGGAAGAAGGAAGAAGGAATAAAATCTAGAGACCCTCACCTGGCAGGTGGGGAAAAACAAGATGTATGATTTTGCGTGACTTTGCTGATGGAATTCCAATTTGACAAGACATAGTGTCTTTTCAGCATTTGTTGTGAGCAACTCACTGAGCTGGCGCAACTATTCATGATTTTCGAAGGAGACAGCCATATATATATATATTCCCCACAAAAATAAAAAGTTCAAAGGACGGTTGTATATAGATTGGTTTCAATTGTTTTTGCATGTTTTGGATAGCCTGAGTGGACATTTAAGTCTGTAATGAGTAGCGGAAACAGGGTCACGCAGCAAGACCTTGAGGACCCTGCACCCATGGCAGTCCCGAGGGTGTCTCGCAGGTCGTCTCACTCTCCAGGACGTCGCTTGGGCCGGCCTGGGCACCATCCCCAGGGGCGAAGGGAGCTCAGCGGAGCATAGCTTGGATGCTTGCAATGCTTACATTATCTTACATGTTTTTTCCATGCCAGCCTTGTTCTGAATCCATGTTTTTGTTGATCATGAGAATGAACTACGGTGACTATCAGTGGTTCGAAAAACAAAAGGCTCATTTCCTAACTTCCATCCTGCGATGTGGAGCGTCTCCGCGCAACTCCGAAATTGAACCTGGGGCTCGGATGAGCTACTGATAATGCTGCTTCAAGGGATGTTTTTAAGGACGTCAACTATACTGTAAAATCTTAAGGCAAACACGGGTGCACCTCCCTTGGTGTGTGGTTTATAGTCGTCATCGTCAAATGGTAGAATTCAGAATTGGGCATTGATCATTTCAGGCTTACATATGCTTACATCGTTACCTGACCATCCTACTGTCAACCAATGGATCTTGATCACCTGCAGGGTAGGATCAGCACAATCTTGTCAGCTATTGTCAGCTCAGATTCGAAGGCTAGACCCAGCAGTCTCTCTCAAAGGCAGAGGGGCTGCGGTATCTTTCGCGGTCGTGGCTTTGAAACCACCTGGGCCGGGACGGGAATTCCAGGAAGTGCTGGTTTGCGCGTGCTGCATACGCATGGTTATCATGGTGAATGAATGTTAATGGTTTCTGTCTGCAAACCAGCATGTTTGAATGACAAACTGCCAAAAACTGCGGCATCACCACATCTTTTGCACAAACCCCGAATATTACCATATAGTTGCTACCTAACATCAACCTTTGTCTGATGATTAAATCCATTTTCGACCAACTAACTGCAATCTCTGTGTTGTCCCATGCCACGACTGCGAAATGCACCACGCTTGGGGCGAAGCGATCACCTTGGCATTGGAAAAAGGGAAATGGCGCAGATGGCCCACCAAGTCACCACACAATTTTCCAGGCAAACCCAGTTAGCCAAAGAAATGACGATAAGCACCTGGTCCTCTACCTTATTTATCCTTATTTTAAGGCGATGTGAGCATGGAACATAATTTTGGAAGCTGCAGGTCTCCAAAGCCTTTAGTCACAACAACACGTCCAAACCAGCTAAGCAACCCGTGGTTTCCAAATCTATGGGGAGAAAGTAAAGTGTCGAAACTGTTCTCTCTTTTCAGTTTCCCTTTGTCTGAGGCTGCAGAATGCCTGCGAGAGACTTTGTTGGTGTGGCGCCAGGCTCAGGACAAAGGCCATTGCGAAACCCATCTGGTACCGTGTGAACGGGAGATAAGGGGCTGGTCCCAACAAAGACGCCCAACGCTATATATGAAATGTGAGAGAGGAATTGAATTATACCAATCGAACTATATCGAACTTGCAACCCATTGAACACTGATTTGAGCTTGAAGCGGTGTTTTTACTTCTTTGCGTTTTTGCTTGTCTCTTGAAGCTTGCTTATAGGAGTGTGGTTGAAGTTTTAAAACATGTTAAAACCAAGTGTCCCCAGCACGTCCTGCAGTTTATATCCTGGTATCTCCTGTCATTTTCTGATGGTACCAGTGTGAAATAAACCTTGCTCATATCCCTTATTGTTGCTTCAATACTGTCATGAATATTCCAAGTTATTGCCCTGATGCCTTCCCATCCCCCGGTTCACACGCCCATGTGCGACCCCAAAATGAACTGATGCACCACCTTCCACCAGAGCTTGTGGAAGGATATTTGTTACATTTGTTGCCGTTATATAAATATAATTATAATATACTGTATACATATATATCGTTATCATCCATCCCAGAATTGGATGAAGGGGAAGTTCACAACCTCGAAGACATGGGTGAATTCGTGGCAATTTTCAAAGGTTTGCGTTGCGTGTTTATGACTTTCAAAAGGGGCTGATGCTGGGAGGTACGTCTGTGCTATCTAAGGGGGCACCCGTAGATATCTGTTGGAAAGAGGTCATCAGTTGTTTGTTGGTTTCAAATGTTACTTTATTTCGCCCCTGCCTGGGATCATGTTCCCCTACTAGTATAGGCGGATCTTTGCTGGCATGGGTTGAAGCCTCTTTGGCCAAAGTAATTTTGTCAGATCTGGTTGTGTGTCAGATCTTGTCGGATAGCATGCATTGATATGATCAGTTTTTTTGCAAGAAACACCTTTTTCAGAGCATATTCCCAGTAATAACAACCATCGATACGATCGAATCGAACTCTTTAGGGCCTTTAGGGGGGTGTTTGATGGATCAGGGGCCCTGGCAGGCATCGGCTCACCAAAGGATGTGGCTGCCACCTTGCACAGGCAGTCAGCGGAGTTGATCCTTGTGTTTTTCTATAGGCGTGTTTGTTTAAATGGATCCCCAAAACCATGGGTTTCAATACTTAAATGGTCTAACTTTGGATGATTTGGGGGTACCATCATTTTAGGAAACCCCCATATGGGTAGATAGATCGATCGATCGATCGATCGATGATGGATGGATGGATGGATGGATGGATAGACAGACAGACAGACAGACAGATAGATAGATAGCCAAAGAACTGATGCGAATGATGACAGATGTAAAACCGGCCCAAGAGCATCCCAACTCGCCCCCCCTCTGTGGCAGTCTGGGAAATGTCTATCGCGGACTCGTGGATGCTACGTCGGCACAGCGTTGTTTTAGCGCTGCTTTGCAGATTCGAGAGGCAGAGCATGGCTGGATCAGGTTTTTGGGGAAGGATTCCCTTGGCACTGAAACAATGGACCTGGCATAAATTTGGGCAAGATGAAGCTGCCTCTTGACTAGGGGGTGTTACTCTACTAAAGTTGGCAAACAGATCAAACTGACTGATGTTTACATGTATACATATGTTTCATTTCATTCAAGACACTTCCTTGAAATCACAAGAACCATGGTGGGTAACTTGCAGAACACCTTCATTTTTGATCGCTTGGCGATAGGCTTTGCTGGGAGCTGCGTATCCTGGTGATGCGGCTGGGAGCTGTTGTAGCAGCAAAGGCTCAAAACATCCAGTGCAGAAGAAACCAATGTCACCCTGGAGGACAAAGGACAATCCCATCTTTAGACAAGTTTGGGGTTAAAGCCCAATGTCCTGACTCGGCCCCCTCCACAAAGACATGAGTGCATAGCTGCTTGGTATCGGTTCTTCCCCCAGAGTGCATCTGGGTGGAAGCAACGTATATATCTTACCCAGTTTGTACAACTCAGAATGCCCAGTCAATTAAGTCCAAATGGCAACCCTTGCCTGCGAGGATGCGGGCAGTGTGATAAGGCAAATCCTCTGAAAAGCTTTGGCACAAAGATGGGCATGCCGTCCACGTAGGTCTTCAAATCAGGTCTTCAAGATCCTAGTGCAACAGCAGCAAGTGCTCTTCTTTGCCTTTCCTTTTGCACCTTTGGGTAAAAGATCGGCTCCAACTATAGCAAAATAAGTAGACACGTCGGAAACCTGGAAATCACGAGGGGGACACCAATCTAGTTCACATCCTCGAAAACATTTAGGCATCTTTCGTGGGGGTTCCAACTAAATCACTTGGGCAGTTGTTGAAACTCACTGTTTCTGGCACGGCTTGTCCGTCTGCCAAGTCTCAGTGGGAGTAGCTAAGGCATCCCCACACTGCACGTACCCGGCACTGCCTGGCGCTTGTGGGCTGTTCTTTGGGCACACCTGGAGAAGCATTGGAGGACTGGATTCAAATTTGGAGCTGCGCAACGTGGGTCCACAGCAACTTGGGTCTGGGTCCAAGCCCATTATATTTAAAATATATTATAATATATGTACAAAAAATGAATTTATATATATATATATATTATATATCATATTTATTTATTTATTTATTTGTTTATTTGTTTATTTATTGGCGAGAAAGTCTCAGCACCCAAAAAAAGTGCCTATTGTTTTTGGTAATAAAAATTGTTGTTTTTTTTTAAATTTATGTTATATCTATTATATTTATATATACCAGAGGAAAACCTGAGTATGTGAACATTTCACATGATCATTATGGGATATAGTTCGTGCATTTTTGCGATGTTTGCCAGGGGCACATGTTTAAATTGTCCCATAATGACATACAGGTAGACGAACATACTCAACAGCACACTGGCTGGGTACGCCCTGCCAAGAAGGGTACGCTAAATAATGGTGCAGAATCTTCCTTTGGCATCCTTCAGGGGAGTTATAGCAACCCTGAAATAGATAGAAAAGTTGAATCTCTGGAAATAAGAGGTAGATATCATCTATACTATCCTCGAAACACCTTCCTGGAAACACCAGCCTGGAAAGACTTCTCTATCTTTTTTGGGGGTCACTATATATTACATACTGTATATACTGTAGCTCAGTCACCAAGCAAGACCTTTACCCATTGTTATCATCTGGGGCGACATTCAGCCTATTCTGGGCCTGCCAGGAGCTAAATCTGGCCATGGACGGCTTGCTTCAGAACTTGGGCTCCAAACATCCCTGGACTCTGCAGGCTGAACCCTCTCAATGACCTACTCCCCTCTGACCTGGAACTGGAAAACCCAACGGTTGACACATGTTGAGACTATTTGTATCTATTTTTCTAATTTTTCTAGGTGATTTTCTGGTTTCCCGACTTCCATTGTTTGACAATGTTACTTATATGGAAAACATGTAACACCAAGGTCAGTCGGATGAGGACACATGAACTTTCCGCATCTAGGAGGATCACGGAAATGCTTTGGGCACACTGCAACTGGAACTTAGTGGGATGGTCAACTGCAGGGACTTTGGCAGCCACATTACCTCTGCAGACAGTTCCAGCTTTAGAAGGATCAAAAGATAAGATAAGATAAAATAAGTAAAAAGCAAAACACAAATATCATAACAGATCATCATTTGAAATTTGAGTAGCCGAAAAGAACCTGGAATATATATATATATACATGAATATATTGGAATACGGCATACAATACCACAATATGCACACTATTGTACACTATAAAACAAATGGGGGGCGAAGAAGCGACCTTCCTTCGATGTCGGGTCCCGGCCTGGAAGGCACGCCTGGATGCTAATACCTTGATGTCTTCACGGCCCGGCAGTGCCGGATCGCAGAACTCCATGGGAATCTGAAACATTCTGAGACATGCCACGGCTTGGTCAGCTCGGGTTTTTTAATTGGTAAAAAGATGATTTCCACATATTTCCACCAATGTCAATGATGAGTAATATGGTTAATCAATGTTAATCAATGTTAATCAAGATTCATGAACAGGCCGATTTCCACCAATCGGATTCAGAGAATCCATTGGCTTTAGGTTTCCACCCCCATGGCGCAGGTCCAAAGAGACCAAAGAGACCAAAGAGACCAAAGAGACCAAAGAGACCAAAGAGACCAAAGAACCACTGAAGTGCGGTCGAAAGAGAAACAGTGTTCTAGTAGCCCCCTTAAACAGAATAAAGCATTAACAAAGCCATATGTGATTTAGAGTGAATTTAGTCCTATTTATATATTATTTAGATCTATTTCCTGTAGTAGGATTTTACTTTTCTATGATTTTGGGTGCCAAAAAGATGCGATTTTCGGGGTTCCAGCCTCCCAGTGTCACGAAGCATGTGAGACTCGCAGCGGCTCAAGTTGTGGTCCAAGGTTCATTGGATTGGTCTTCAGGGAAAATCTACTGGAAACCATTTTTTCCCATGAAACATAAGGGTTTCCATTTTCCCTTTCACCAATCCATGGAATGGTTCATGAATCTATGGTGTTCAGTGTTTAGAGTGCTACTTATATTGAATATGTCTAATCTCAGCGTCAAAGATCTTGACATAGCACATCAAACATTTCAAATTTATAACAAAAAATGGAACAGAGTTTACCACATGTTGGGTGAATGAACGTCCGCAGCCAGCTATTTTGGTCTTAAAACCAGGGTGCCAAGGCTTTAACCATACCCAAGAAACACACACACACATATATTTGTATAAACATACATATATTCAGACACATATCCCCATGATCGTAATCCAGTGGTTATAGAATAAACAATGATATGATTGTTCAGTCATTACACAATATCATACCTGCATGTATGTCTGTATTTGCACATAACACACACACATAATATGTATATGTGTGTGTGTGTGAATGGACGTCTACCTCGTAAATACACAAGTATGTTGTCAAACCCATGAGCACAAGGCAATCGCACTGTTTTTCTCACCGCAGCTGTCATTGCTCCAGAATCGGATCCACCAGAGTGCCGGATACTTGGTAGCTCTTGGTGGCTTCAGAGGCAGGTGGAAACAATGAATGTCAAGCCATCAAAAAAACATGTTGATAATTTTGATGGTTCATTGTGGACCAATTGAACCCAGCCATCCTGCGCCAGGCCGTGCTGTTGGGGCGAGCTCGGCATGCATTCCGATGATGTGGATGGCGCTGCGAAATGCGGCAACACGATGACAGCATCCGAGGAGTTGCTCAGTGTGCTCAGGAAGGAGCAGCAGAGGATTATGGAGCGACACGGCGGCATACAGAGAGGATCAGTGTGTAACTTGGGGGTGAACTCGCTCAAATGGGAATTTTCGTGGATGAAACTCGAGCCAAACCCAAGGGATCCGGAATGGATCTGGATGGTCCAACGATGCCATCTCCCATGTTCTTTTTGGTGGATTACCCCATTATTCCACCTCATGTGGGTCCTAACGCAGGGTCTTATTATATTATTATTATGGTCTTAATTCTTAATATTGTTTTTTCGGTGTTTACACCGGTTCTGCTTTTTTGTTGCTTGAATTAGTGGTTCAGACCAAAAGGATGATTATCAAGAAAACAATGAGGAAATATCAGGAAACTTGATCGAGAGTAAGGTCAGAACAGTACTCCATAAGACTTGACTGTTGCCACAAGATCGGAAGCTGGTACCAACCATTAACCACCATGGATTTGTTTGCGCTTTAAGAAAACAGAGAAAACTTTTTTTTTAGCGGAGTATATATATATACACACTATTAGCTGTTTTATCTTGTTGCCATGGGGGTAAAAGGAAATGGCTCTTGACAAATGGCCAAGTTTTTGATCATAATGTTCAAAAAACATGGTGTTGTTGAAAATAGCATATAATAGTATATATCAAATCAATATATATATATATAAATATAAAATAATTATATATACTATTATCAAGTACCCATATAAAGCACATTCTGTGATGATGAAATATGATCTACGCGGGCATTAAACAGCTGCTAGCTTTGCAGTTGAGCAACCGACGGTGTCCAAAACCGGTTGTGATAAAGTGGGACCTTTGGTTAAGTGGCTCAGGATGTCTCAGGTGCCAATGTTTGAAGTGGTCCCACCACGCACCGATAATGCAGTTGCCTATCATTCTTGACTTTTTGGCACTCACATGTACCCGTCTGTACTACTGTAGTATGTTCACTAGGAATAAAACAGATTTAAACCCAACAAATATATCCAATCTACACATGTTAAACGTTTATTACATGGATAAAATTTCGACATATAGATATTAATACACGTATAAGACAACCTAGTGCCCTAGGTTGTAAAATAGATTTGAAGGGGGGTGTTAGGGGCCAGGATAAACAAATTGGGCGCCGATTCGACATTAGGGTTTTGGGTGGGTTAGGGGACAGGATAAATATGGCCAAAGTTCATCAGCGTATGAGGCCAACGGGAACAGAGAAAGTTGATTTTGGTTCTTTTCTTAATCAAAGACATAATCACACACAGATTCTCAAAAAAGATAGAAACTGACTGGACGAATCACCAGAAGAATAAAATCAAAACCTGGAATGCCACCAGTTTTGTTTGTGTGTTTTTCTTATTCTTTGTTTATTTTTGTTGTTGTTTCTTTGTTTTTTTGGTCTCTGGTTTGTTTTTTTTTCTGTTTGCTTTGGTTTTGTTTTTTCTTTGTTTATTTTATTTTTATGTAAATTCCTTTTCCTACATTCTCTGTGTTGTTGGACTCATAATCATAAGCCAGGAGAGAAGGATTTTTTATGATTTGTTTTTTTAATTGATGTTTGATGTAGTATGGATGTTATAGCTAACATCTCCAAGATTTACCATCATTGTTTTCTATGTTGATAGGCTGATTCCCCAGGCATTAATTTTTGATTTCGCATTTTGTTTCCAAGGAGTGAACCTCCCTGGGCGGTCCAAAGGGGTATGTCAAATGCCAGCATATTTACTGTCTTGGAAGTCAAAGTGGGCACGGGCCCCTGTTTTGTCTCTCGACACAAAATGCCTCAGGTGATAAGAACTGATACTACACTTGATCATCGCAGAGCACATCTGCACAGTGTGAACCAGACTCCCCCTTTTCCCTAGGGTAAGCTCTACGCCGGCCTCTTTCCAGTGGCCTTAAATTTCCAATACTCAGCTCGAAATTTGTCCGAGCCCCACTGCCTACCACCGTACTCATGCTGGAAGTCGTTCCAAGCATTCGGCAAGCTACGCCTCGCAGCCGCTGCAGTGCCAGAGCCCGATTGTGTAGAGCTCTGCATGGATGCCGCTGCCACCACAGCCGCATGCTCACCACGCACAGCAGCGCCAGTGATCTTTCGCATCATCTCACGACGTGCACGCTCAATCGCAGCTTCCTCCTCATCAGAGTCCATAGGTTTTTTCGATGGTTTGTTTCTCCTTCTTCGTGGCATCTGTGAACGCTCATCTTGGTGCCAATCCTCCACAGTACGACCATGCATTTTGTTGTGTGGATCATCCTCAATTCGGCGACTCTGTGCCACCAACTTTCTGAGCTCTTCCATGTCAGCTGCCTGAACGTAGGTGGCCCGTTCTTGGTTGATCTCTGCACGTCTTGCTGCTCGTCGCTCACGCTCCTCTTCACTACTGCTGCATCGCAACATGCTGACTCAAGGTGTCGCATCTTGCCCTTTGGCCTCATCGACCGATTGGCCGCCCGATGTCCTCTGCAGTCTATTCCAAGCCACATGCCACTTCGGACACCCAAGCTCCCAACATAGACAGCGCCCACGCACATCAGGATTAAACCCACGGTCCAAAACCAGGGCAATTCGTCCTCACCAACTTCCTCAGTAGTTGCAGCAGCACTTGAAAGCAAAGTCGCACCCACAAGCATTGCAACACGCGCATTGATTGAATTGTGTGATCCACCTCCATGACCTTTTTTCACATCGCAGTCAGCTCTGATGCAGAGATCTTGAAGAGCTCGTTCAAAAGCTGGACCATCAACAACTTTGGTGAATGAGTCAGCTACCAACTCACGACCCGCAAGATGACCCAACTCCCACTCCTCCTCCTGCAAAGCAGACCTCAAGATCGCACCCTGATTCGTAGATGTCTTGTGCGCCAACGCCAACTACCCTGTCCCTCACCAGTGGCCAAACTGATAGATGCCGCATTGTCACCCCACAGCCTCTTTGTCAATCTCTCCACTGGTTCATCGCGTAGAGCAGCTATGAGAGCAGCAGTGGCGCGGCCACCCACCAAAGCTTCACAAAGGCTAACAAGCTCGCTCTCCGCTGTTGACTGTGTAGGGAAAGGCTGCCTGTTGGTGGTCCACATCACCGGAGCCCCGGCATAGAAGTAGACTTGGCCTTGGACTGAACGATAACCCTTTGTGAAGGCATGCGGCATAGGAAATGTCAGAGTATGCTTCCACCGTGCGCACACATCGAGGCTTGTTGAGCTGCTGTCGTGCTCCATGAACTGGACCAGGATTGTCGGCATAGATGATGCCCCACGTAGGTCTTTTGAGATACGCCATCATTTTGAGGCCGATGGACACTGCTAGCTCCGGAGCTTTTGTGCAAAGCCCGGACATCGCTGCTTCTCCAACTGATAATTCAGGTCGTGTTCTTGTTGCCAGCCAGAGTAGTGCTCCAGTGCAAGCTTGCGCTCGGCGCACCAGATCCAGATCATCACATCGAGAAAACTCCGCCTCTTCTTCAGGTGAAGGAAGTTTGAAATCCAATTGGCCAGCCATGCGTCCAACCTCCCACTTGTTGATCAACTCTTCTTCATAGCTACGCTGATGCAAGCGAAATCCACCGCCATGCTCCAGTCCATTCTGTTGTATTTCAAAACCACAGAAAGAAACAGTTTCCTGTTGTGTCGCCCTCACCGCATCAGCATAGTCCCAAGGTGCAGCAATAGATCGCAAGGCACATGCTGCCACCTCATCAGATGCTGCAAGTAGAACATCATCCACATAGATGGTCATCACACCGCGGTTGTGAACCTCCCTCGTTTCCAGACACACCTCACGAAGATGCCATAGATGCTGATCAGCTGCTTTCACAAAGCTGCCTTTCCACTTGACGTTTCCCTCATCACGCTGCCAAACCAGAGTAGGGATCACTGGATCTCTGTGATCAGACCAATCTCTCGGACTGGATGTCAAGCCATACATCGCGGCACCCACAATCCATACATCTTGATGTGAAGCAACCCCCAACTTGACATAGGCATAGGGGATGGTCATAGTCATCAGCTTCGTTCGATCAGCACGCTCGGCATTCAAGAAGGCGCACTTGATGTCAGTTCCGTAGATGGACCACTTAGCAAGAGCTGCATGCCGCACCACACATCGAATTTGAGAAGCATCACGTCCTCCAGCATTGGTGGCTGTGGCAACTTCACCTTCATAGTTTCCGCAGATGCATGCTCTGGCTTTTCGTCGTCCACCAACCTTCCTCGTGAAGACCATCTTGCTTGGAAGCTCTAGTACTTGATCTTTTTCTCCTCCGCCATTTGCTGCGCCTCAGCTCTTGAGACTTGACGCACTGCTCTTTTCTCTTCCACTATGGCTTTATATTCATTCATCATCGCCTGCTTCCAATCATCCCACTCCTTGTAGACCTGTTCAGTTGGAATGGTCTTGGTCACCAGAAAGTTCTCTTCCTCCTCCTTCTGTCTTTCTTCCAAGTCCAACGCCCGGAGTTGCAGCTCAAGGTCATACTTTTGATGGGCCAACATCGCGAGTAAAGGGATGCAAGCTGCTTGATCTGGATCCATGTCATCGACCAAGATGCACTCCTCTGACAGCACCTTCGATGTTTCTCGGTGCATCTTCAACAGTCTTTTCACCTCCACGTGTTGCCCTTCTTCTCCATCACTAACCTTGCTCTCCTCCCCCGAGTTGGACGCCAACTCCAACTTGGCCACCTGTGGGATGCCCTGCTTGAAACGAAGGCGACGTCTTGAAACCTCAGGGATTGGTTGTTTGCCAGGGCCAGTCAAACGCTCTTGGACAATCAGGTCGAGATTGAAATCCTCCCCCAGTCCAGCTTGTTCCACCACCACATCCGTAGATGCCAAAAATTTTCCATCTTCAAGCTGAACACAATAGCCCCCAGAGGTCAAAGAGGACCAAAATCTGGACCTATGATTCTGCCCCGAGATCGTTCCCACCTCCAAGCCGCATACCGTTGGTTCCAAGACTTCCTTTTGACAAAAACCTGAGTGTAGAATGGCAGCAAATCTGGTACAGGATAACCCACTTGTTGCAGCTGCCAACGTAGACGACGTTCAGCAGCATGACGGACTAGAATCGGCCAAAGGTCCTGGTTAATGTCGTGGAACTTCATCAGCACCTTTGCATGACGTTTCACAATGCCGATCTCATTCTCGGCCCGTCCGTTCTCTTCCAGTCACTGCCAGAGGTGTACGTGGCCACGATGTCTCGCTGGTGGCACCTTGAAGTAAGCTCCCTCATAGCTCTGTCCGCATGTAGTCGAAGGATTGGGAGCCCCAGACTTCGAACTTTTGAGTAGATCTTCGCCAATCCTTCCATCACATGACCAGTGGCTCGAGAGGCTATGACCTCAACAAAGGTCAGGGTTTTCACCTTGACTTTTTTGCTCTCTTCCACCAGCTATTCATCCAACTGTCGTAGGCAGTCTTGGCACGCTCTGTTGCTGCTTGATCTCCATCACACTGTTGTTCCTCTCCAGCTGCTTCAAACCGAGGCAGCTCACCATCCTCTAAGTCACCTTCTACCCCATCTTCATCGATCATCTCCTCAAGCGATGGTAGCGGAGCATCGTCAGATGGAACTTGATGACCAGGTCCACAGAGAGGTTTGTCATCTACTGTGGTTGGAAAGGTGTAGCAGCCAACAAGGATGTAGATGCCAACAGATCCAAATTGATCTTTTCCTCGCTGGAGTCTGCCAGATAGATCCACTGACAAGCAAAAAGCGCTGGGATGTTGAACACGTCGATGATGCCTAGATTGGCCTGCCGCCTCCACACAAGCTTTGCAATCTCGACGCATGGGCTGATGATCGTTCAACACATGGGCTTTCCATCGAGTCAATGCAACCTCTGACAATGGGCATAGCTGCGGCTGCTGATGCATGGGCTTATGGTTGTCAGACTCAGAGTCCCAGGGTGCCTCCTCCGCATTGCCCGGTGCCCCAAGCTGACAAGGCCCAGCATCCATCCTCTGAAAACTTCTCCTCAAGCCTTCTACCAAAGCAGCCTTAAGCCCTGGTGCCCATTCTGCCCGCGTGGCAGTTTCCTGCAGTCGCTCTTGCAGTGGTCGATGTTTCCAGCCCTGATCACCTCCGTCTCTCGGTGATGTAGCTCCCTCCCTCTCCTCAAAGCCCAGGATGTTATGTGCAAAACTTGTAGGCTTCACCTTGATGTGTCCAAACGCACCCTGTTCAAATGATGTCAACATCAGCTTGTACTTGTTCTGAAAGCGCTTCCAAGACTCCATGCGCCACACACTCATGTATTGATGTTTATCGACGTCTTGTTGTGACCTGTACTCCTTGGGGTCCTGTGGCTGTTGAAGGCCAAAAATCACCTTGTCGCACCATCGTGGTTTGTTGTGCTCAGCCACCATGTAGATCAACTTCATCTTGAAAAACAGTGCTATGTCATCTTCGACCCACTCACGCTGCTTCGATGTCAGAGATTCCAGGCCATAGGGCTCAGTTTCGCTTCTCACAGGTTTGGGGCCGTCGTCATCGGCATACCTGCATGCAGACACTGTTCTGCAGGGCGGACCCCCAATGATTGCATGAAGAGCCCCTGAGGTCGCGACCTTCAACAAAAACAGCATGAGCTGGTCGTTGTGAAGATCCATCTTGGGATTCAGCACTTTGTCAACACAGATCGCTACCGTCTTTGAATCTTCAAGTTGCTTCCATGTTTTGACATCAGGGCCGCTGAACAAGTGCAAAATGACTCGAGATACCCTCAACAACTTCCAGCTCCACCGCTGTCGTTCTTTTTGGTTCCATTCGCACTTCCACCACCAGCTGCCGCTACGCTATCACTCTTGCCTTTGAGATCCTCCTCCGTCCCCACATTGTTGGCCTTGTTGACGACCTCTTCCTTTTTTCCATCTTGTGAGAAGCTGTTGTTGGTGATCTTGTGGGTCTCATTCTTGGCTTTTCCTTTCTGCTTGCCCTTGCCCTTTCCTTTCTCGCCATGCTTCCCAGCTGCATCACCTGCATCACCTTCTCCCCCCACAGGTGGCTTCACCTGTGCCTTGTCGGGACAATCTTGCTGTTGATGTTGATTCGAGCTGCATGTCCAGCACCTGGTGCTCTTGTCGTTGCAGCCCTCCTAGGGATGTGGCCATCTACACCGTTGACCTTGTCGGCACCCTCCATCTGATAGCCAAAATTTGCAGGGCCAGGTTGTAGATGCCGTTGAAGTACAGGATTTGCCCCCAGTGGAAGGAATATGCATCGCAATCACTGTCGGTTTTGTTGGTGTCTTTGGCTCACTAGATGTCGTACTAGAAGAGGAATGAATTGCAACCTCGCCCTCAGCCAGGAGCAAATCGTAGAAGAGCCAAACATTGTCGATCCAGTGATGGGCAAATGTCCAAACTGTGGTTCATCCGAAAGGTGGCTATTCTGAAACTGGCCTGAGATGACCCATCCACTATTGGTCGTGCCATTCCATCAAGTGTCCTGATCAGCAACAGCGGATCAGGAAGCTGCGCTGCAAGCTCATTTGCTCTGCTGGCCTTTCTCTTCCACAATCTCAAAGCTGACACCGCTTCGCTTGCAGATTTCACCGTTGGGACTGTTGTGAGATCCTCCAACAATCGAGACTTTTCCACCAGGCCTCCAGGTTGGTAGGTGCGCAGCACTCGAAAAAGGATCTGAGTTGTGGTAAGTTCACAAGCAGCTATGATCTCATCCTTGATGGCTTTTGGCACTGATTGCAAAAGAAGACTGGTGACTCGTTGATCCAGTCGTTCAAAGCCAGCTGACAAAGGGGCATTCTCAGGAGCTGTGATGCGAAGCCGCGACAAAGGGTCTGCACCAAGCCCGTGCTCGTACTTCGCCGTTGTGGCCAGCAACATCTTCTTCCACCAGTTCGCTGCGTACTTGGACAAGTCCGCAACCAGAGGCCCCAGCTGGATGATCCAATCTCCAGCTTCAAGACTTGCGTCACGACCATCTGGACTTGGAAGACTTGGGAACTGGATTGGAACTGCTTTCAAATCACCATCTTCGACAACTTCTCGCTCACGTCTAGACGCACCACCAGGCTCACCACCCAGAGATCTGCCTCGCTGGCTCGCTCCACCAGATTCCATGCCAGCCGATCTTGAAGACATACATCTCCACTTCCACCAAACGTCATGCCCCGGCCCCGCAGCGCATCATCCACCACGCTAGCCCGAGCTTGTGGACATAAATCTCCCAGCGCAGTGCTGCAAGCCCGACCTTGATGTGATAGAGGTCCAAGCTCAATGCCACAAGCCCGACCTTGATGTGATAGAGGTCCACGCTCAGTGCTGCAAGCCCGACCTTGATGTGAGTGAAGACCATGCTCAATGCTACACGCCCGATCTTGATGTGAATGGAGATCATGCTCTATGTGACTAGCCCGAACTTGATGTGGATGAAGATCATGCTCTATGTGACTAGCCCGAACTTGATGTGGATGAACCCCATGCACTGTGCTAGAAACCCGATCTTGATGTGATACATCTCCATGATCATGCTGAAAACCACTGCCATCAGAACCGTTCAAACCAGCGTTTCGTTTCATGCTAGCTACTGACTCCTTGATATCTCTGTCCCTAGCAGTCTCAGAAACGAATGGCTGTGACCAGTACCCAGCAGGGAATCTAGACTGTCGGTCCAGCAACTCCTTCAAAGATTATACTTCTCGCTCTAACCAGGCAGTTCGTGCTTCTTGTGGTGTCATAATGTCACTTCTCGGCTTGAACTGAAGATCACCCATGACCCCTCTAACTTTTTGCGGAGGCTCCTGACACTTCTCATAGAAGCTCAAGTCCACTGGCCATGGTGGCAGTGGTGGAGGGTCAGGAGGCGGTGTGCCGGCAGGGACCCTCGTACCATTTGGAGTGCATCTGAAGGTATCAGGAGAGAACCACAACTGCTGCGAATCTAGAGTAGTTGGAGTTCTTCTTGGGGGCGGCGAGGGTTTCCTACGGTTCTCATTCCATGACGAAGGCATAGCTAAATCACCACGCTGCTTTTCATCCATGAGCTTCTGAATCTCTTTGACCAACAGATCGTTTTCAGATTGAAGTCTCACGGCTTCCTTCTGGAAGTGTTGCATCAATTGATCCCCAAGTTCATCTTCCAACCCTCTTTCGAATTTCTCATCATTCTCTTTGACATTCGATACCCCAGGAGGTTGCTTGGTCACTACCCCAGCCCTTCTCTTCCATGCCCGTTCTGACCGCTTCCCAGTGACAGCATCGGCCAGAGGTGCCGCATTCTCA